>VDFB02353493.1:91311919-91324627 GCA_007258455.2 Sequoia sempervirens | reverse complement strand
ACATGCCCTCTTTGATCTTGAAGGCAGTCTTCTATTCATCTCCCTCTTGAATATGGATCTAGTGATATCCACTCTTCAGATCAATCTTTGTGAAGTACCGAGCTCCACTCAAACAGTCCATCAGGTCATCCATCCTTGGCAAGGGAAATCTATACTTGAATTGTTATCTTGTTTATAGCTCGGAATCGTACACATCCTCCACTCCCCTATCCTTCTTTGGTGCTAGTACTGCAGGTACTGCACATGGACTCAAACTCTCCCGTATCAAACCCTTTCTCAACAACTCTTGAACTTGTTTGTTCAACTCCTCATTTTCTGTTGGAGTCATTCTATGAGCTGCCTTATTTGGAAAACTGGCTCCAGGAAGCAAGTCAATCTGATGACTGATCTTTCTTATTAGTGGTAAACCCTCAGGTACATTATCAGAAACAATATCCTGAAACTCATCCAACATCCCAGAAACTTCTTCAAGAACCTTCTCACTATCCCCCTTACTCACTCTAGGAATCAATGCATAACACACATGCTCATGCTTCATACCTTCTAAAAATTTTCTTCCATCTACATAATAAATTCTAGCACTACTGCATACCTTTTCTTCAGTCTCCTTCAAGGGTTTCAACTTGTGACGAACACCATCCTTTGTCAAGGAATAAGTGTTTGCATGACCATCATGTATAGCTCGCCTATCAAACTGCCACGACCTCCCCAATAACATGTGACATGAATCCATGGGGATGATATCACAGAGTACCTCATCATGGTAGCTCCCGATCTTGAACTTTACTAGGCACTGCTCATTGACCAAAACTTTGTGGTCTTTCTACAACCAGGCAATCTGATACGAATGCAGGTGCCTTTCGCTCTTCAGCTTCAACTTTGTGACCATCTCCTCTGACACCAAATTATCGATGCTCCCACTATCAATAATGACATCACAACATTTTCCTTCACACTTGCACCTTGTGTGAAATAGATTCTTCCTCTATTCTGGTTCATTTTCCTCAGTCACCAGGGCTCTCCTAATCACTAGGGCTTCTCCCCTTTCAGCATCATCTGAATGTTCAGATTGGGCCTCCTCATCTGCATGCGCAACCCCTCCATGACCTTCTGGCCTTTTGTTTGCCCTTCCTTGGTGTTATGGACATTCATAGGCTCGATGCCCTTCTTCACCACACTGGAAACATGTTCCTTTGAAACCAACTCTTCTAGATCCTTGTCCATATCTCCCTCATCCTCTGCCTCTTTGATCACCACTATTTTGATCATGAGGGCGGTAGAAGTTGTCATTTCTTTGGCTTCACCTGGTACCCACATCTTCACTTTTCTTTTCATCATCATTTCGGCTTCCTGAAGGTCTTCCATTGCCCCTTCCACTTTGAGCTCCTCGTCCTTTTTGCTTTCCATCAAATCTTTTGTTCATCTTCTCTTCCACCTTTAGAGCAAACTGATACATATCCTTAATGGTGGTCATTTTGACTAGGCTTAACTCCTCCTGAATGCTCGGTTATAACCCATTAAGATATCGGGCTACCTTCTCCTTATTGGCCTCTGTGTGACCCATTCTGATGATTATCTTGTGAAAATCTTCAATATATTCTTTCACAAATCTACTTCCTTGCTTCAACCCTTACAATTTCTTCAACAGATCTAACTCGTAGTCCACTGGTATGAACTGCTTCTTCAGTTTCTCTACCATGCGATCCTATTTGGTGATCTTGACTTTCCCTCTTCGATTTCTTTCCAACTGGACCTCTTTCCACCAAATACTGGCATGGCCCTTCAGCTTCATTTTCCCAAACTTAACCCAATTTGGGTCCTCTATTTCCTCATACTCAAAATATTCTTCTAGCTCGTTGATCCAGTCGATCAACTCTTCTGGGTTCAGACTTCCAGAATAACTAGGGGCTTCTGCTCTGGGTATTTTCCTGATCTTTGAAATGGCCCTTATTAGCCGCATTTGGTCTTGATCAATTGCTTCTTCTTCCTCTCCTTCATCCTCACTTTCCTCCCTTGGGTTTAACCCTCTTCTCAACTGCTCTTGTAACGCATCAATCTGTCTCTGGAGGGCTGCCAGTGCATCTCATCCACCAGCATTTCTGCCGCCTCGACCACCTCTGGCACCACCATGCCTACCAGACATCACTCTTGGAGGCATCTTTCTTGACCTCGATCCACAACCACGGTCTTGGTGCAAACTGCCTCACGATCGGTGATCTGTCCACATGCTCAAGAAAACTTGCTCTGATACCACTTGATGAGGGCACAGCTTGAGACACAAAAAATAACCCACAAACAAGAGAATAATTTTATTATTCAAAAAATGGAGCTTCTTACATGTAGAGGATCTCAACCCCCAAGTTCTACAGCATATGCAAGTTACAGAAAGCTATAGAATAACCCTTTTGCAATATGCGAGCTTGTCCCCCAAAAAGTTACCCAAAAATTAGAAACCCACCCATAAATAGAGCTCCTCCTTAGTTTGGAGCCAAAACAACATTCAAATTTGAGTTTAGGCGGTTTGGCGCCGAAAATTTACAACATGAAGTTCAAATTTCAAAAGAGCATTTGCAATTGTATCTTCTAGAAAGTGCGCCAACTTCTTGGGGCCATAACTTTTGATCCGGGACTCTGATTCATGAACCGTTTGAACTGTTGGAAAGGTCTCGAAATCAATAACGCGCTCAAAATTAGCTATGCCAATTTTAGCAAGTTTCAGGGCTGTTCCGGGAATTCTAAGTGCCTAAAATCTAACTCAGAAGATTTTTAGGTGTAAATCTGGGAAACTAAAACTGCAATATCTTTCCACCCAGGAATAGAAAATAAAAACCATAAATTGGGAATTTCATTATGACGAAAAAGGTATCCAAAAATGTAAAAACATCTAAAAACTGAGAAACTTGAAATTTAACTATTTTTGGGTGATGCAAGATTGCCCTTACACCACTGGATGCTCCTGCATCAGATGTTAGCGGAGCCCATGGACTTGCATATAACTATCAGCTAGAGATAATAGGCACTGGCGGTGGATGAGCTCGGATGGCCGACAATGTTGGCCGGAGAATAGGGTGCGGGCCAACACGGGAGAACTCCGACGGATGGTAGAGACTTCGGCTGGTAAGGAGGAGCTGGGGCCGACGGGAGGAAGGTAACACTGGTGGCAAGGAGAGTAATGGCTAACAGTCGGATAAACACAAGTGGATAACCAATATGTACACCCCCTGATAGAGATATTAATGCAGTCGATGATGAAGGAAAATCTGCAGACATAAAAATTAAAATCGACCCCCAAATATTTTTTTTAATATTGCTTTAAAAGCAATTCAAAAAATTGAATGTCAATTTGATAAAATATTTTGCAAAACCCTATGCCAATGGAAATAAAATAAATCAAACCCCATATAAATGTTGATGGTGTAATAATAAAGCCCGATAATTTTTTAAAATCAAACCCCAAAATATTTAAATGCTAATGGATGCCAATAGGAAATAAAATGCAGTCGCTCCAAAATTATTTTTCGGCAACTATAGAAAATATGATTTTTTTGCCAAACAAATATGAAATAAGCCCAATTTTTCTGAAACGAAAAGTGCCTGTGACTAAAAAAAATTGCCTCAGAGGACAACTGACATGAATGATTTTTTTCTGCAAATTGTACAGATAGTACAATTGATTTTGCAAACCCTAAAATACCTCTGATGGCTCCCGAGTTGATGTATCCGATTTTGATGAATGGGCAGGTGATCCTCGGGTTTTGAGGCCTTCTGAAGACAATGGCGACCTCAGATCTAACTCTATCTACTTCAGAAATCAGCTTGGTCACTTGGTGGAATCAAGTAGCCTTCAATGGAAATCTTTAAGCCTGCAAGAATCTAGCACACCAACTTTCTTGATCGAGGGTTGACGTTTGACTGGACAAGCTCTAATACCATGTTGAGATTATGGATGCACAAGGTCCCTAAAGCTGCAGTCTTCAATGTAGGACCCTTTCTAGGAAAGATAATCAACCACAGAGAAAGTGTTGCAACTAGGCATACACAATGGAGATTCTATATTGATCTCTAGAATATGAGATGAGATTGATTACAAATGTACAAGATGCCTTGAATATATAGGTAAAAGAGAAAACCTAAGATGCATGAGATGTTTCCATGTGTCTCGATCTAACAACATGTGACAACATGTGAACCCTATCTAGAAAACTATTAAATGTTGAGATAAGTTCTAGAAGGACAACTCATCTTCTAAAAGGAATCTTATCCCTACAAACATGCAAGGGAATATTACCCTATTTATTAAATGATTTATTAAAATCTAACCTAGGACTAAATGATGCATGACCTAAGTTAACTTATGCTAGTGTAATAATTAATTAATTACACTAACAGAGATATCTAAAATCTATACATACTCTGATTTGGCCATTTGGTTTTGTGACAAGAATGAGGTTTGATATATAATCTGCATAATCAATTGATCAAATGAATCCAACATCCAAGAGTTTGTTTAGTTCTACCTTGACAAGGAGTGCAATCCGGGGGTGCATTTTTCTTAACTTTTGTTTATATGGCTTAGCATTTGGCGAGAGTGGCAAGTGATGCAGAACAAGTTTGGAATCCAATCTAGGAATATCGGCATATGACCATGCGAATTTGGCCTATCTTTTTGAAAAGAATGTTATAAACTTAGGCTTCTCCTTGATGGTCAAAGATGTTGCTAACTGTATGCTTCTAGAATTATCTTGTGTGCCAATGTTTACTTCTTCTATGTCTTCTATAAGCAACAACGATCTCTCTCAGTCTATAGGGAGACAGTCCAGTCCTCCATCCTCGGGTGCCTTAGAGAGGTTTTCACCTTTGGATACGTCATTTAATTTTACTTTTTCATGGTCAGCAGACACCTTTCGATTTTCACCTAAAGACCTATTATTTTTATTTTTTCTTTTTTTCATTTTCACTTTTGCAACTAGAGAACAAGACTGCCTCACTAAAGTATGCTGCATAATTGAGCTATATAGGAAATCCAACCTTATGATCCCCACTTGGTATTCCCTCGCGGAGTCCCAAGAACTCAATGATGGCTTTGTCGTTCTCGAAAGTGTCCAAACTTGGTGATTCTTGTTGATCCCACTCTATGAGTTGAGGGTAGACAAGGGGTAAGCCATCATCAATATTGTCAAGAGTCATTGTGTAGGAAAATAAGGTAAAGATAGAAGTAGAATCATTAGGTTCCCAAGAGGAAAAATCAATGGTTTCCCAAAAGTGTTTGATCCACTCTTCTCTATTCAAAGGGACTTTTGGACAGGGACTTGGAAAGCTTGGCAGGGGGATTAATTATAAGCATTTGATCAACTTGTCTTTCAAGGCAAGGCTCGTCAAATGTCCCAAATAGTTTTATCAAGGTCCATGAAAGTAGTGGAAGAGAGAGAATCCCATTCATATTCATTGGAATCAATTTCATAGTAGTAGGATTCCTCAGATGTCTCAATCTCATCTGAAGCATTGGCAACCACATTTGAAGGTAACTTGATACCCTGGATAGTCAGTTTTACTGGTACAAACCCTAATCCATGATTCCTTAGTACTTTAGGGGGTTGTAAGGGTTCCATCATTCCTTTTTTATTTAGGCCAAGGCCGCTATGTCCATCATATCTGTGTCGCTTCATTAGTTGGAACCCTTTTGAGTACTACTCAATTGGCAATTTCCTAGTTTTAGCTTCCTCCTCTTCTCGGTACATCCATGTGAGAATCTGATCATCTAAAAATTCTTTGGAAAGTTCCCCCCATTTAGTGAAGGTGGTAGGGGGATTATGGATGATAACTTTAGGCTATACAGGATGCGGTTTTCCATATGACTTTGGTGATTTAGGTAGCTTTTCGATGAAAAAGAGACTCTTCATATTGTATTCTCTGCATCCTCTATCTTGGATCTAGATCTTTGGGGTGGAAGGTGTGGTGAGTGAAGTGGATGATTTGACAAGGGTGGATGGGTCAATGTAATGAGATGGAATGTCGAGATGAAGTGGAGGCCTCTCGATTGATGGGCACTTGATGTTCAACAGTTCCTTTTAGGTTTGAACAATATTGAAAAGGATCAAGGTCACCTGAAATAGTGATTTTGGTGCCATTGTGTGGAAATTTGAGGCATTGATGGTAGGTGGATGGGATAGCCCTCATGGCATGAATCAGTTGTAATGCAAGTCTAGATTCAAGACATGAAATACTATGTTTTGTATTGTTGTACCAGCTCTCATAGGAAGTGAAATTACCCCTTCGAAAGAACGCTAAACTTCATCATAAGCTTTTTATCACAATTTTCTTGGTTTGATCTATACAATTCTCAGACTATCCCAACGCTTTCACCAATTTTAGTGAGCAAATGTTTAGCCTGCTCCACCGTCTACTAGGACTCATTTGATGTTGTGTTTATTGATGCATACCTCAAGGTGTAGGGGGTCGTTATGATCAGATTTTGCTGTGGAAAAGTCTTGTTCAAAGAAGGTGACATGGTGCGACATAGCTAGGTATCCAACCATGGCCTGAAATTCATTAACATCTAGGTTAGCGAGTATAGAGGCTTCTTGCAATGCTTTTTGAAGGATGGCTCTATGTTTTGGGGATATGCAAAGGAGCTCCAGGATAGAAATTTGTGCAGGAGTTTTCCCTAGCTACTTTAGGAGATTATATTGACTTTTTCGTTGGGGATTTGTAGAAGCAATTGGAATAGTTTTCTTGGTTCTACGGGTGGCAACAACATAATCCAATTTTGGCTTGTTTATGGTGATAGTAGCAATGCGATCATCAAAGGTTCTCAAATTTAGGATGATAGTGTTGTAATCGTGTTTGACGGCTACATAGTTGGTATTATTGTTGTTCCCTGAACTAGAGGCTTTTCCTTTATCATGGTCTTACAAGGGACTCTTGAATATGGTATGATCAACATTTGTCTTGTCTTGTGAATTATCAACTAAAATGGTTCCATCTTCAATAATGTCCTGAATGATATTCTTGAGTGTCCAACATCTAGTTGTTTTGTGTTCTTTCCCACAGTGGTATTCACAATATTTGTCTTCTTTCCACCACTTAGGTTTGATCAAAGTTTCATAGTTTTTAGTGTTTGGTAGTGTGATGAAATTTGATTACAAAATTTATTTGAGTATTGATTCGATAGGTTCACCCAAGGGGGTGTATGTTCTTTTGATGCGGGGAGGACCTCTTTGTTGTTGATTGTTTTGGATTGTGTTTAGTGTTTGGTTTTGGTCTTGTGTTTGGGTGTTTGATGTATTAGATGCATTTGATGAGGAAAGACCTTTAATTTGAATAGTTGGACCTTTGGTTACCAGTTTAACATCAACAACTTCATCATTTGTGATATTTTTGAAATGGGACTAGTATTTTCTCTTGTCATTGTTTGGTTTCAGATTTTCTTTGTTTTCTTTGACTAGTCCCTTGGCAATAAGACCTCTCTCAATAAGGAAACCTTTCTCAAGAATTTCCTCAAAGGTTGTGCAACATTGGATTTGAATTTGAATCATCAATTCTCTATTAAGGTTTTCCACAAACATGGTGACAAGTTGTCTTTTAGGAATGTGACAAGGGAATTTGCTAACCAAACCTCACCATCTCTGGTAGAACAAGGTAAGTGATTCCCATTCTTCTTCTTTGGTTGTGCTCAATGTGGCAAGGGTGACATCATTTTTATTGTTGAAGGTAAAATGATTGATGAATTTGTTGGCCAATTCACCCTATGTTATAATTCCTAGAGGAAGGTGTGCAAACCAATCTAAGGCTGGCCTTGTGAGGCTTCGCAGGAATAGTCTCATCAAATAGGTGGGGTCATATGAGACCTCCATACATGATGTTTTGAATTCTCAAGCATGTTCTATTGGATCCCATGTCCCCTTATACTTAAGCAAAGGTGGTGTTGTGAAATAAGGGGGAAAGGGTGGCATGTATAGATTTCAATCAAATGGAAAGGGGCACAATTCCTCCATAGAATAGGTCTTCTTGTTGGTTCCCATTTGCATATTTTTCATCTGTTGTTGAAGAGTTTGCACTTGTTGTATCAAAAAGTCAAAGGCTAGTGTTGCATTATTTTGGTTTGGTGTCATGATGTTGGTATTGAGGTCATATGTTGGATTTGAGTTGGGATTGATGGTTTGTGACGTGTGACCTTGATTGCCATATTGGTGTGTGTTGTTTTAATTTGGGATTAAATTGGTATTCGGGTTTGTTCCAAAGGTCATGTTTGCATGTGGTATGGTGTTCTGGAATTGAGATGTCGACCCTTGGTTTATGACTTGGTTTTGAAAATTTGGTCTTTGATTAGTATTTTGAAATGGAGGTATAGGTCCTTGGTTGATGTTTTGACATGAAGGTGTAATCCCTTGGTTGATGTTTTGACACGAAGGAAAGGTCCCTTGATTGGTATTTGAAGGTGTAGGTCCTTGATTGTTATTTTGGAATTATGGAAAGGACCCTTGATTAGTGTTTTGGAGTCATGGAATTGATCCTTGATTAGAATTTTGATTTGGGGTCCTTCGCGAGATAATGTGAATCCTTCTTGATTTAGTTGGTGGGTTTTGACTCAATGAACGAGCACCTTGAAATTGGAATAAGGAACCTTGATTTGTGTTGTGAAGTGTAGATTTAGGACCTTGGTTTGAATTTTGGGTCAAAGGGGTAGGAACTTGTGATGTGGAACCTTGATTTGTATTTTGCAGTGTGGATTTAGGACCTTGAATTGTATTTTGGATCAAAGGGGTAGGACCTTGTGATGTGGAACCCTGGTTTGTATGTTGGAAAAGGGAGTTTGTGAAGGTCTTTCCCATGGCATTCAAGGGACTTCTAAGTGTAAAAATTTATCCTTGTGTAGTAGTAGTATTTCTAAATGTTGAAATGCTCAGGATGTGTGTGGTAGTGGTAGTCATGTGTGTAGTTGTCCCAAGGGGTATGTTTGTCATTTTTTGTGATGAGGGCATGCCAAGTGAAAATGGGTTTTCAATTTCTTCCTCTATAATGGTTGATACATCAAAGTCTTGAGGTAATTTGGCACCCTTTTTAGCTAGTGTGTAGAAGTATCTATTAGGGTTGGCACTAACAAATTGATCAATCATACTTAAAACTCTTGGGTCTTGATAGGCTTTTTCAATTTCTTGAGGAGTCAATTGCTTGTTAAATTCTTCTAGGTTCAAGTTTTCCCATGTTTGGTCTCTTGGTCGTGTGTCTCTTGGAGGTGTGGAATGATTTGAATCCATTCCAAGGGTAGTGTCATGAAAGGGGTTACTTGAAAAATACATGTCCTTTCTATTGGCTTGTGACCTTGTTTTAACCATGTGAGACTTTTGCAAGTTGAGGGGTAATGCAAGATGGTGATGAAACTATGCTATATTTTTGGATTTTCTTGAGTATAAAGATAATGAGGCTAATGCAAGATGAGGATGAATCTATGTTTTTGGATTTTTTTGGATTTTTGGATATAAGGGTGCAAAATGACCAAAGGATGAAGCTAATGAATGCTAAAGAATGCTAAATGTTGATTAATGATCAAGGACAATGATAAGATGACTATATGATGCTAAATTGAAGATCAAGGTAATAATGCAACTAAGGTCAAATTGAAGGAAAACTATGTTTTTGATTTTTTTTGGGGTATAAGGATGTAAGGATGATGAAACTAATGGGTGCAAAAGGATATGAAAGGTTGAAAAGTTTAAGAAAAAATGATATGATGTTGAGACTAAGGTAAAATGAACTATTTTTTTTTTGTGTCTTTGGGATAAAGGTGAAAAGTGAAATCTAGATTAAAGATCAAAGTTTTGGCAAGATGATGATAAAAGCTATGATGAAAGCGATGTAATATGAGTCTAAATGAGCTCAAGTTGAATGCAAAGGAATCCTAAAATTTTAAGCAAAGGATGGAAATCAAGCTAATGTGAACCCAAGGTAATAATTCCAAGTGTCATTGACCATTTGTGGTAACCAAGAGGATAATTTTGACAAGGTTGAGTCAAGGCTAGGACACGAGCTTAAGACTCAAATGTGATAAAAGTGATAATGACAAGGATTGAAAAAATGAGGGATAATGGTCAATGACAAATATAATATAAAACCAAGGATTTTCCAAGAGCTCAAAGGTCTTCCTATGTTCAAAATTTGAAGGTCAAAATGCAACCTAAAGATTAAATTTTTATCTATGCAATGCAAAGATGAAGGAAAAAGTAACCTATAATGCAATGTTTTCCTAAATGGAAATGCTACGATGGATTGATGAATCTTGCAATTCTCTAGTTTAGCATTCAAAGGTCACTGTGAAAATGATTTGAACAGATTTTGGCCAAAGATTTTGAAATTTTATGGTTAGCAAACAATTACGACTCTATTTTCTTCAAATACGTCTTACAGTTGAGGTTCAAGTTATTAGATGGGGCTCTATTTTTAAAAAATGAGATTCAAGAATACAGTTTCAATTTTCCAATTCCGAGTTGTGGTGCAGAGTATCAAATGCAGCTCTGTTTTTGATAGCTGCGATTTCCCAAAATGTTGTGTTGACAATTTTGATGTTTTTGAGTTGGTTTTTTATGGGACTTTAATTTTTTTGATGAAGTCTGACTGGAAAGCACATAAAACAATATCAAGCACTTGTTTTTGGTCAAGTTTAGATGTGAAAATGTTTGATTTCAAGATGAAAACACACATAGACAACAAGCACAATTCCTATGGTGGGAAAGGGCAATATTTGTTGGGTTCCCACTTGGATTTCTCTAGCCACACCTATTTAGAGTGGATGGCCTAGGAACTTGGTAGCACTGACTCCCCTCCATGACACTCACTTCTCAGGCATACCAAGTTCTGAATTTCCTAACACCACAAGGATCTCAAGAAATTTTCCATCTCTACAATGAACCGTGAAAGTGTGGGACGATTTCAGGGGTCTGATCTCTTGTGCCAACAAATAGAAGGATTTTGGCTTTCTACACAATGGTTTCTAGTAAGGGCATCCAGTTCAGGGGATACTATGATAAAATCCCTCAAGAGGTCTCCCAACCCTTAGAACAAGGGCTTTACACATCATAAAGATACTGGGGGAGACCTATCACGTACCACTTCCTATTGATCGCAACTTTCATCGCAACCACACATTTATATAGCAATTCAGAAGAGCTTGGCTTTAGCCCGTTACCACTTGGGTCGTTCCCACCTTTCAAAGCGGGATGGCAGGCCCTCTAAAGATAGACAAAATCAAGGAATTACATTTGTAGTTTGACCGCCCAGATCACGTAAAGCGTAAGGAGGGAACACACACAATGCTTTTTCCTTACACTCACATGGGGTTAATTTTAAGCACCAAATACAAATATGTGGTGTGCTTATACAAATGCCAAAGAGGTGATTTTGGTCACTCAAGATCACCTAACGATGCGAGAGGAGAGCATACACACTTTGTAAGGTAGTTGCAAATCACCAAACATGAAGAACACTAGTTGATTTTAAGCCTTGCTTATTATTTAAAGAAACTTTGTAAAGTTTAGACCAATGACGTTTTATGAAAGGTTCATTTTAATGCCCATGAGTGAGAGATGCAAGTTGTTTTTTTAAGCCTTATGAGTGAAAATGAAAGTTGTCCTTTTTAAGCCAAGTATGAATGAAAAATGTAGATTGTGGTGCAGATTGTAGTTCTTTTTAAGACTTATGAATGAAGAATGCAGATTCTTTTTAACCTTATGATCTTGATGCGATTTGTAGAAAACAAACAAAATTGAAAACTTGCTTAAAACTAAACTAAAGAGCTTAATTTTTTTTTTTGTTTCAAAAGAAACAGTTTTTGAGAGCTCCACCCAAAAGCCACACACTAAAACAAAAGATTAGTAACCAAAAAACACTATTCTACTTGAAACCCAAATGAAAAATCAAAGACAAACTAAAAATTTATATCAGACAGACAAATGCATCGTTCTTTTTAGCAATTGCATCACTGTGTCGCGTCACACTAGAGTGATTATGTTGCACTTTCAAATTCAAATTTTTGCGCCCATCCTGCCTTCAAAAAATGCATCATTCTTTGCATCAAATGTGTTGTTTCTCATCAAATGTGTCATTGCTTCAATCAAATGAGTCGTTTCGTACCTAAAATCTACAAACACAAACAAAAATCATACGAAATCTTACAAAAACTATTCTTCACATCGGGTTCACCAATGTAAGATGGGGTTAAATTAGTCCTAGCCTATATAGAGTGACAACCAACACTTCTAAGCTACAAACCACATCCAAACAAGAGAATACAAACAATGGAGATATCAAAATGAAATAAAATGAAATAGAACACTCCCCATTGAAGTTGATTCCTTCTCATATCTCTCTTGTTTCTCTTTTTGCAATCTTTTCCCTCGGATTTGTTGTTGTTTTTGTGCAAATACCTACAAATTGTAAGTAGAAAGTTGGAGACAAAATGGTTGTTAAGGAAAAAATGGGAGATGAAGGCTACTTTTATAGACAACCATTTGAATGAACAGTTGAGATTAATCCTCTAGAAAGATTCCAAGATCAATGGATGAGAATCCATGAGAGTGAGGTTATGAAATGGACGATCAAGATCAAGTTTCAAGAAAGATACCAAGATCAATGGTGGAGGGTTGATGCACCGGGAATAAGCTATTCATGGGAGGATTATGACACCGACAATTATGATAGAGACGGCTATAACAG
>VDFB02353493.1:91211641-91311819 GCA_007258455.2 Sequoia sempervirens | reverse complement strand
CCAAAGGATGTCTATAGGATCTTGTGGATTCCCGTGATGGGTGACATTGTTGTATGTGATTACGCCAACCAGGGTGGTACACATGCGTTACGTCGAATATTTCATGATGAACAGATTAGTGGGTGAGATGCCCTGGTAGGAGAAGTTTGAGATTTATGCCCCTTTACCTTTTGTGCTTGTGGGTTTTGTTGGTGGATTTCTATGTCTCAACAAGAGGTCAAAGGGATTGTCTGTCAGTTGGGGTCAGACACTAGAGCAGATGATTCTGTATGGGACTAGGTATGCCTGGGGTTCATGCATGCTTGCGCAGTTGTATCATGATTTACATCAGGTAGTGTATCTTGGAGGTGCTAATCTATCTGTAGGGGTGACCTTATTACAAACATGGGCCTGAGAGCATATAGCGGTGACACGTCCAATGATAGATAGGAATCAGCCTATTGGGAGACCTTATGTCTATGGTTATACCAACCCAGTTGTCTAGCATAAGCTGGAAAAACTGGAGTATTGGAGACGTGTACTAAACAACCTGGATTATGTGTCATGGTGGCCATATGTGGATTGCAAGTAGTGGGTCGAGGATCACTTGGAGATGCCTTATGTTTGCACAACCAGATATCTCATTGGATGAAACATGTTTCATTATTGAGAGATTCCTACTGAATGAGGGTACTTAGATAGTACGACAGAGTGCAAGGGATTCCATAGGGATTGGCTACATATGCAGGAGATAGCAGGATGCCACAAAGTGGGGACCCACCTTATCCTACGATGCTGCTTGTGATGAGTACCATAGATTATAGTTAGTGATTTGGGACTATCATCCGAAGATTGTGGAGGGATATATGACAGAGGAGTACTCATAGTTCTTTTGTGACATCTATTTCCCAGGATCTTGAGGCCTGATGAGCCAGTGTCGACGCTGGAGGATGATGAGGAGAGAGCACCTAGATGAAGGAGGGACAGAGGTGGTGGAGATGAGGGGGAGGGAGATGGTGGTGATGGGATGGAGGAGATGGGGGAGGTGGAGGTGATGATGGTGGAGACAAGATGGGGATGGTGGTGGAGGAGATGGAGGAGGGGGTGCCCATCTAGTACTAGATGTTAGAGTGCCTCAGAAGAGGCGATCCTTAGTAGCTATGGCACAACAACACGTGAAGATACGATTTCCTTCTCAACAGCAGTAGGCATAGATTGCAGCCCTACAAGCGCAGGTCCAGACACTTCAGGGCTAGTTGACATAGATTAGGGGTAGTTGCAGTCACAGACATAGGTACAGGGGCACCTCTCAGGCACAGGGACATATCACTGCCTTGATAGCAGAGAGGGACAGTTTAAGACTTGTGTGGATTAGGCGGAGGGTATTGTAGAGAGACTGCAGAGGTTGTGAAGGTAGTGGGACAACAAATCATTTTAGAGAGGTACGACTCTTCTGGAGGAAAAGTTTTATCGGATTAAATATTATGAGGTTGTTCCACCAGAGTGTCGTGAGAGCTACTCGCAGTCCACCAGTCACACTCATACGAGGACTACTAGCAGGGGTGTGACGCAGCCACTTCCGTGAGATCCAGGCACAGGTCCATCAGGTGGAGGAGGCATAGGTCCAAGATGCCGACACCATCTGGGGGGAGCACTACATAGCTCCAACACATGATTTTTGTTGTATTTTGGACATGTATACATTGATACTGATGATTCACTACCATTTTTGATGATGTACCTCTTCATATTCGGATATCCTGTACACTTGACATTATTTTGAGATATATATATGCAGTGATGATGATGGTTGATCTATGTGCTTATGTGTGTTGATCATGATGGATGCATTTGATTTCTTATTATGTATGCTATGTGATGTTCTATATGATGATGATATGATAGGTTATGGATGCAACATGTGCTATGATTCTATGATGCTTTTATGAATGATGCCTATATGCCATATGTGATGAATCTTATTATGTGAATGAAATGTGATGGATGCTATGTTTTTGTACTTTTCTTGATGCAAATGTATGATGAATGGATGATAATGTTAATGCATAAATGGATGGATGGAATGATTGAATGATAATGCATAATTCTATGTGTTCCCATGGATTGTGCTTTATTATGATGTATGAGATGCATTGTACTCTATGTTTTTTATTTTTCTCATGCAAATGTATGAACACATGTATGAAATGGATTATGAAAATGTTTCTTTTTGGATTTTTTTGTAATGCAAATGTATGAGTAAATGTGTAGATGGATGGAAATGATATGATAAATGCTTTGTTTTTTGGATGATGCAATTATATGATAAATTGCTTGGCTTTTTGGATTTTTTTTATGCCCTAATGGAAAATGAATGCATAGAAAAATGATATATGAAATGAATGACATCCTAATGCTTATGCAAATGATCCTTCTACCCTTTTCCTCAGAAAAATCATTTAGTTCTAGGTGATCTGCTAGGGGAACCAACCCTCTCTGGAGATTCATTATCATCATAAGTTACCCATAGGTTGAGAATGTTTCCATGTTTCAATAGGATAGTTGAGTCTAAATCAGCTAGGGTGCAATCCTGATTGACAATAGTAGAAAAGGCAGAGATAGTAGTGAAGAAAGGTGCAGAGGTGTGTGTTGCTGAGAGTGCAACTTCAGTAGCAAAAAGTAAGTTGCAGTGTGTGCAACAAAGTACAATATGTATTGATGCATTATCAGGTTGTGTAAAACTAAGTTTATGCATATTTGAGTTTTTAACATTGTAAGAGGTGGTTGCCTCATTTGTGTTGAGTTGGTGCTCAGTGTAGGGTGTTGGTGCATCCTTGGAATTGGAGCTCCGAAAACAAGGAGTTGGTGCTTCCTTGGATTGGTGCCCTAAACATTGTCAGGGAGTTGGTGCTTCCTTGGGTTGGTGCCCTAAACTTTGTAACAAAAGATTTCCTTGTGAGGCTAGATTAGGACAGTAGATCCTAACAACATTTCTCACCGTGGTTTTTCCCATCTTGGGTTTTTCACGTATATATGGTGTTAGGTGATGCTTTTGTGTGCGTGCATTTTTATATCTCTGTGTGATTATGTAATTTGCACATTAAGGATCTAAGGGATTAATCTGCATAAAGTAATCTAAAGTTTAAAGAAGTAATCTGCACTAAGGTTGTAAGAGATGAGTTTTAAAATCTATTGATTCACTCCCCCTGAGTATATTTTTGTGTTCCAACACTTCCTTGGTATTACCTTAAGAAAAAACTCTAGCTTCTCTACTTTTACTATTTTGTTATGAAGAAAACAACTGATGGAAAAAGGAGTAGAGGGTAGATTTCATTGAGGGATCATCAACAAGGTTCCCATTGTATAAAATTGGTCTAATATGCTCTTTTTCTTGTTTAGCCTTAATTAAGTTAAAAAAAAATTTAGAGCCCTTGTCACCATCATGCAACCAATTATTTTTTGCCTTGATCTTCTACCCTTGAAACTTGTAGTTCTACACCTTCCTAAGAAGGAATTTGGTTTTGATGAGACTGTTCTCAAGGTGGGGGTCAGGATAGCTTTCTTGAACTTGACATTCAAGCATAAGCAGTTTTTCTTGAAGCAAGTTATCAATCATATCTCTATCCTCAGCCTTCTTCCTCCTAATAATTTGAAAGATCTTCCTCCAAGAGTTAGTTACAATATCCCATCTACCAAGAGGGTCCAAGTTCCTATTATGAGCTTTGATTAGAGCAGTGACGGTTCTAATTCCCCCAAGGAAATCAAGATCATTAATCAAGGAACAATTTAACTTGAAGATAGAGGGTCTCTACTGGGAGAGGGACTGAAAAGATGGGGCAAGAGTAGCATTGGTCTCAATACGACAATGGTCAGAAATTGAAGTAGGAATAAAAATGACATCATTTTCACCTTTAGACTTGGAGAAGGAAATTTGTCTAGTCGACAATAAATCCTTTTGCTTAAAGACTAGTTTTTGCACCAAGTAAAACCAAATTAAATGGGAGGATTCCTTCTTATTTTCCAAGGGATCACACAAATTGAGGGTTCTTTTCATTTTTTACCAGAAATAAAACTCATCACCTTTCCAAAGAGTCTCTTTACCCCATTTCTTATCAGTACTACCTTCAATCATGTTAAAGTCCCTAGTACATATCCAAGGAATTTTAGGAAGGATAGAAGTCATCCAATTCTAGAGATCAACCCTTTCCTTGTAGTCATTTGAAGCATATAGAAAACATATCCCCATAACATTTGAACCAATGGATAATGAAAGCCACACCAGTCTATGGCATGGGGAGAAGCCCCATTGAGAAATATATTGGTGCAATTTGGGGTGAACAAGAATAACAATGCCCCCTTTAGCCTTCTCATGCTCAGTGCAAAAATGTTTTGCATTTTTCTAAATAAATTTTAAAACACTCTCAGCCTGATATCCAATAGCCTTCACCCCTCTTGTAAACAGATAAAATCTAGGTGCTGCTTGCTATTACAAAATGCTCTTACCGCATATTTCCTATCCATTGACTCTAACCCCCTCACATTCTAGCTACACATTTTGAAATTCATTTAGGTTTGAGGGGAGGGGTATTTTTCTGATTTTTGTACAACCTATCAAAGCACATAGGCATCTTTTCCTCTTTGCCTTTCTTAGTCACTTTTTACTCAGAGCTAGAGCCCAAAGAGGCTAGCTTGTCAATTAGTTTTCTCTTTTTATTATCTTCACCTTTTGGTGGGAGAATTTTAAAAGGTAGAGGATTATCAAGCTTAGACCCACCACAAAGGGAATTGTAGCATGAGACAACCACATCTTTTCCAAAGCCCTCATCCCCAGGAATAAAATTAGGCATTCCATCAGGGGGGCCCATTATGCCACCCTCCTTAGGGGTATTCATGATTTGTCTAATTTTATCAGCCTTAACTTTAATAGAACCCAAAGTAATCTACTGAGCATTCTTCTTGCATCCCTCACTATGCAGAGGGTTTTTGTCCAAAGTGAAATTAAGGTTAGAGACTAAATAGTTTTTAACCATCACATTATCTAATTGGTTCAAAAATTTCCTAATCTTTTAGCCTTATCCTGAATGGAATCCAAGGCCAAAACAAAGTTATTTGAAGAGCTCATAGTACGGGGGTGAACTAGTATAAATGAACCATTTGGGGGGGACTTGGGGGGAGACATGTTCTCCGCATGCACTACTACCAAATCACCTTCGAATAAGGGTCTTCAAGAGATAATTTCAAATTTTTAGGGCCTAGGGAGGAGCCACCATCAGAGTTATGATGGGTCTTTGTGTTAAGATAGTCACCCATGGAAGTGTCTATTTATTGCACACCATTTGTCCCAATATATTGTCGGGGTTCAATAATCTCTTTATTTTTAGTTGGCTTGAAAGCCCCTTTCAAGTTAGGATTAACCAAAGGATAGTATTTCCTAAGATGTCCAATTCTTTTGCAGTAAAAAGATGAATTGAGAGAGCCAAGGAGTTCGATCTCATAGTTCACCTTCTTATTATCAAGCTGGACTGAAACAAGGCCAGGCACTTCAACCTCAAGAGCAAGCAAAACCAAAACCCTAGCATTTAAATGAGGGAGGGTAACCCTTGATTCCTCAATTTGCATTACATTCCCAATTGGTTTCAAGATGCTCATAATGAATTTCTAGAGCTCAGAAGGGGCATTTTTTATTTCTAGCCAGTTAGGGGTTGATCTAGCTACCATTTCATCAAAATTTTCTTCCCGAGACCAAGGAAGAGCTCTAAACAGAGATTGTCTGACATTCTAGTATTCTTTCTTAACCACTCTTTCATGCATACCATGAATAAAACCCTTTGAATCATTCTTCAAAATAAAACATGGACAAAATTTACGAGAAGGCAACAATTTAGCATCTACTTGTAGACAAAAAAAAACTACAATATTCTTTAGTATTGTTTCTTTTACTTTCAAAGCTTTAATCATATCATCATTCATAGAGATGGAGAGGACCTTAGGCACATAAGGCACCTTACCATAGTTTCTTTGTCCCTTGTCTCTATCTCCGACGACACCTCCATCTCCCAGTCCATCTACCACTAGTTCTAGAAATCCGTCGCCTCCCATCTCGGGGTCCCCTACTAGTTGATATCCTCCATGGTAAGCAAAAAAAGCAGCAGAAGGAGGGAAAAATCCTACACAATCATCGAAAGTCATTTCATCCCTATAGGTTTGTTTCCTGTTATTCTCAAATATATTTTAACTTAATTCATTTACATCTTTTAGGGAGCATTTAATTCCTCAATTACACCTTTCTCCCCACTTGCGTTGGCTCCATCTTCCATGAGAAAAGGCTTAGGAGAGGAGAAGGTGGGTACGAGAAGTACAAGATTATTTAATGCAAGGATCGGATTCTTGCAGTATACAAAAAAGCCAAGGCACAATTAGCAAAGCAGGTTGGGGCAGGAAACAAATTTAAAAATAAAACTAATCACACCCACAAACTACATAATCAAAAAATAAACATAAGAAATCAAAGATATAAAGATTTTCAATAGGAAGAAGAGGAACCAAGGAATCAAAGACAACAAAGAACGTCGATCCGAGCTAGAAACAACGATTGCGAAGCTTCAGAAGCAACAATGGTAGAAGACCATTCGACTTCCGCAGAGGTCCACTCTCTCCCAATTCCTCTTGTTAAGTGTACCTGTCGGAAACACATTAGAGAATTAGTGGCAGAGGATACCAAGAAGTAAGTAACTTGATGTGTAATATTTTATTTTGTTGATGAATGTTAATTGCATTTTGACAAGAGTGATTTATTAGATTTTTTTTTTTAAATTTGAAAAAATACCCTTTATAATTCTAAATATATTACTTTTGAATGGAGTTGGTATATAGTGTATATGACACTACTAATTTGGTTGTTATGTGGGCATGATAACTTAGTTTAGGTTCATCAATCACAAGAAGTTATTGCCAAAAGATTCTTTATATTCAAAATGGCTAGTGATACTTGAATTATATAAGACATTCACATGTTGTTGTTACACTTTAAGCGATCTTTGCCTTAAATAAATTACTCATCTTTCTTTCTTCTACACTTTATGCTTGCCTTGGGTTAAAAATCCTTATACCTTCACTAATATTTCAATAAAATCCCTTTCTATACAACCTTGGTTAATTGTTATTGACTTTCTTCATATTAATTGAAATTGATTAGGATTTTTTATTAATTTTTTGATTAGTTAAACACGGGAAAAGGGCTCGGACTCGATACAGTAACAACCATAGAGGTGAGCAAGACAAGTCTCATCAGAAGTGATATTGGAAAATCAAATAAAGACCACCAATGCCAAAGGCAAGAAACAAGGGTCTCGACCCTATACAATTGACTTATCACTCAAGACATGAGAATGAATAAGGGAAGAGGTAGAAGATTTTTTTTGCCTTCTACAAGCAACAGTCTAAGCAATAATATCATCTAAATTCCTTTTGCAAGGGGGAACAAGAGGAGACACTCCTATGGGGTGACCATCAACACACAAAAGAGGAACAAAAGGGACAACAAGGAAAAAGATGTAGACGCCATCCAAATTAGATGTTTGGAGTAGAGTTGAAGCAACCAAAAAATCATACTATGAGCATGGAGGAGGAACCCCAGTAGAGTCCTCAAGACATGACAAACCCACCCCAGGAGAAATACACTCATCCTAAGAGGAGTCATCTATTGAAGAGTCGAGAGCTTAAACTATCAAGTGATCACCATTAGCATTCTTCCACGAAGTAGTCGAACCTTTGTGACACAAGAGAGAGCAATTCGAAGCCAAGAGACCTATTGCGAAGCAATGATGGCATCTAAAAGGGAGGCCCTCATAATCAAGCGGTCGAGTCCAAGGCCTATCCCCTACCATCAAAACCACATCTTGATGAAGAGGCATGGAGATATCGATATCCACCAGAAAGCGAGCAAAGGTAGAGTGCCCCATGTAGAAAGTGGAATCATCAACTTTCAAGAAGTGACCAATAGAGTTGCCAATAGTTTCGTAACAAGAATCCTACCAAAATTGGAGGGAAAGATTCATAAGTCTAACCCATACCATGTAATATCTCTTGTCCTAATTTTCCCTAGAATTCGCCTATGGGTGAGAATCTTCACAAACTAGAGTTAGGGTTTTCACCTTATCAAATGAATAGCTCCTTGATGATGTAATACATAAGTTGTAAACCTGCATTCCATCCATGAACAACGTTGCCAAACATACATATATAAATTTGTTAGCATTAAACCATGGTAACATATTTATAGACTATCAATAATGCAACCTATTGTGAACTAGGAGTGACATTGTGGGTCTACCTAAATCCATATGTTAAGCCTAAGAGGTTGTATACAACTCTCCCTATTGGCGACTTGTACCTACTTTCCCCATCCGTGTCACAACCTCAGAAGACACTTTTCCCATTGGTGGAATTGGGTGGAGCTCACAAATGGTCTAGGCACTTCCACTCCTCCATGGCCCAACCTCTCCTTAAGTTTTCAAAAATTGAGTGGGACCTCTACTCCATGACCCATCCTTTCCTTTGGATTGGGTGAAACTTGAGTGGGACTTCCACTCCTCCATGACCCATCCTTCCATTTGGATTGGGCGAAACTTGAGTGGGACTTCCACTCCTCCATGACCCATCCTTCCCTTTGGATTGGGAGGAACTTGAGTGAGATCTCTAGGCACACTGCTTCTCGAGCCCTTTCCCCCAAGCAGGTTTTCAAATAAATTCAAACACTCATATTTATCCTTAGTCATTAATATGCAATAAGGTGCTATATATGTTATGGTTATGCATAAAGAATAGTATTTAAATCGATGCCTAAAATGACATATAAAAATGATTAAAGAATCATATTGATGCATGAAGTAATAATTGATAGTGGATGTTAGGCAATACATATGAAATGTTCAACAACAATTTAATATAAGACCAGATCTATGCAAGGCAGTCAATGCACATACAAAAGATTAGGTGCCGTGAAGACAATAAATCACTGCATGTGTGTAGTTTGATGTTTATGAATCATAAGTAATCAATTACACATGTGCATGCTATGGAGAAATAATCAATCAATCGTTGCTATAAGGGATAATTTATCCATGCAATTATATCTGATTGATGCTATAAGAATAATCTATCAATGCAATTATATCAAATTATCACCGTGAAGAATAATCAACCCATACAAATGTATCAGATCACTGTCATAAGAATGATTTAGTTAGAATAATATAGATCAAATCGATTATATGTTTGAGTGGTAGAAATACCACCTGCTGAGAATGATGTTGTATGGCCAATACCTCCTTGGCAGATATCTATCTCTTTTCCTTCTACTTTAATGATGATCCATCCATGAATGAATTCTTCTCTATATCTATGCATGTGAAAGGTTGCATCCTTTTATTCTGGCCATGTCTATTTGTTGGAGGCATCCCATTGTCCTCCTTAATTAAATCAATTATTTTTTAGAGACAATTAATATATGTTAATATTGTCTTTTATATTATCAATTTTTGTTTAGTCTTTTATGCATTCGGTTACGAGAGTAAATGCGATCTCTTCCTCCAGCTTTGTATACGGTGTGATCATTGTTTGAGTTGTCCTAGTACGAGGGGACATGACACACCAAACACACATTGAGTGGTTTGGTTAGGGGGTTAAAGGAGGTTGTCTGGGATAGGGTTTGGCGAAAGAGAGTGCTCTTCCCAAGTCCAAATGTAACCTAACATTGAGAATCTATCCTTAGAAGAGGCAAAGGAAGCAATATAAAACTTTTAGCACAAGGGAAGATCTTAATCTTACCAAGCATGAGGGGCCTCCAAGAGTCTAAAACCCATTTTGTGCAATTCGATAAGAGAAGGCCAGAGGTTGGATAAACGACACACCAAACCTTTGCATTGGTAGAAACCCTTAGTTTCCACCACATCCACACCACAAACCACCATCGGGGAAGGTTTGGCATATAGAAGAGTGTGGTTTACCCGCGAAGGGTGAGCAGGGCTAGACCTGGTCACTTGAGAAAAAATGCAAGCCCCCATTGAGGCAACAGGTCTAGAGCGAAGGGTCATGGGAAATGAAAGGAGAGCCGACGTTCACATCAACAACCCTAGGAAACTTTGATTGACTAGGGAAGAAAATAGACCGCCCAGTTGGGAGACTAGGGTTGCAAATAAAACTGCATGGGGCATGTGGGCAAGCAAAGCCGCATCGACAAGAGGTGATCAAGTAGAAGAGTGGATAGGAGAATTGCTACACCTCGCTAAGAAAACGATAACATGCACAACATTATCCATGTCATCGAACAAATACGATGAAGAAGGCGACAAAGGCATTGAAACCTACACACGTGGGAGGGAGTGAGAGGAAGAAATAGATATTTTCTCCATTTTTTTGTACTAGTAATAGTTGAAACTCACGAGTTACATCGAGTATACATTTTAGGGGTGCTATAACACCATGCCCTGCCAGTATTTGGAATACACAATATACCAGCAAAACCTTATACAAAAAATGGATTTTTTAGTAAGAAGTAGCTAGGCAAATCACTACACATCGTTGTTCAAGAGTAGGGAGGTATTAACATACACAATCGTATATAGATAGGCTTATAAGATGCAATTTAATATGGATTGAAAATAGTATGAGAACTGTAGCCAATAAGACTGAACTATAAGTGGTAGTCAAAATATAAGTGAGCCACATTAGAAGTTCCTGCTCTCATTGCAAAATTCAACTTCTCTCCAGGTTGCCAAGGTTTCAATAGCTTCTAGCTCTTTGTTTGAGTAAACTTCCTCTATTTCATAGTTTTTGTTGGTGTAGAGCCTGGGTGCTTTGGATTCCTGCCTTTCCTTGTCTTTCCTCTACTTCATGCTAAGCTCCTTTTGAAATGCTTCAAAGGACTTCATGAAAACTACTAGGCTAGGCTGCCCATGTTGTCAAGTGTGCCCGTACTTTACCTCATTTTGGTTTATCAGGACAACCCCATCTTTCAGTAGCTTAAGGAATTTGTTCTCAAAGATCTCCATAGTAGCAATTACCTGCAAAGCAATGTTAAATAGAGAGTCTTTTAGAAGCCTCAATAAGTGACCTTCGACTCCCATTAAACCTGTCCTCATTTTTTACCTTCCAAATGTGCTAAAGAATATCAGTACACAAAATATGCAAAAATAAATGCAAATATTTATTTATTTTCCTAGCATTCCCAATTAGAATTTCTTTCCAGTTAATTTTTCCATCTTCCAGCCAAACATTCAGTTAATCACAAAACAAGTTCCAAATTTCATTTGCATAAAGATAGTCAAAGAAAATATCGTTAATAGTTTCAGGAACTCTACATATATTGAAGATATGTATATCAACATGATTAAGCTTAAACAAAAGCTTTTGTAAAAGAAGAAGCCATCTAAAACATGCTTTTTTAGTATCCACAATATCATGCCAAAGAGAATAGATCTTTTGCCACATTTTTTCCTCCAAATTAACTTTCCAGATTTGGTTTAGCTATTCAGAAAGAGGTTTTGAATTGTTAAGTTCTTTATATATAATTCTAGTCTTGATTTCACATAGTGGACTGGAGACTTACCAATTATCTATAGGTAAGCGGGTTATTGTTATTTTTAATTCTAGGATTCAAGAGGAGGTCTTTACAAGCTCATCCTTGAGAACAAAATAGGTTCTATAGCTAGACTGAGGCATGTCAAATTCCTCTTTTAGTTGAACCCAATTCACCAACATTCCATCCCTCATAATATGGCTACAGATTTCAATTCTAGCTTTGGCCCATTTTTTTGTAGAACACCCTTGCAACAGGGCCAATGGTTTCCTATTATGCTCCAAATTCCACCAAATAGACCTGTTGAGGTGAATAAAGTTTGAGTTGTGTTCAAAGAAAAGGGGGCATTGTACATGGCCTCTTACTATTTCCCAAGCTCTCCAAATACTCCCGAAGACCATTGAGCCTGTAGGTACAATTTAGTGTTTGGTAATAAGAAGATCACTGAAGGGTAATGCTTTCTAGGATTTTTCCAACTTAGGCATGACATTCATGATATTGCTTCTAACTAGAAACTTGTAGGGTTCGTTTCCTTCAAGGGTGTGAATAATCCATTTAGCAGCCAAGGCAATGCCATGTTTCTTGAGATCTTTGAGTCCAAGCCCACCATGGGCCTTATCCAACCAACACCACTCCCATCTAATAGAGTGAATTTTCCTCTTTACTTTGCCATCTGAGCAAAGAAAGCATCTGATTTTTTTTGTACTTCATTTACTTGGTAGCTATTGAAAAACCAAACTAATGCAAAGTAAATAGTGTACGAGGACATAATATTTTGACACACTTGCAATCTACTAGCCAAAGAAGGGTATTGCCTATTCCAGCTATCCAATTTCTTGTCAATTTTTGTTTTGATCTAGAGCCACATCTCTTTAAGATTAGGGTAGATCAAGAATGGAATCCCAAGGTACCTTACTTGCTTATGGGGACCACTCCATTGAAACTCAAACCTCTGTAACCAGTTAGGGGGTGTTTTAGACCAACCCAACATTATGGATTTAGCCTTGGAAATTTTTGCTCCTAAAGCCATGCAATAGATATTGAGCTTACTCATCAGATTGTCCATGTTTTCCTTTTCCAAATCAACAAATAAGGTAGTATCATCTACAAATTGGATGTTTAGAAGTTCATTTTGGCTCAGGAGGGTTAGGCCCTTGACCTTTGGGGAATAACTTGCATTGCTCAAAAGGTAATGTAAGGCATCAAATGCTATGACAAACAAGGTAGGGGCCAAGGGGCATCCCTTTCTGAAAGACCTTTCAACAAAGAAAGCTTTAGTTCGGGAACCATTAACTTCAATTTGAGCTATGACATCCTTCAATAGTGTGCTAACCATGTTACAAAAGGCCTGAGGGAATCCAAAGGCATCAAGGGCCATTTGGATGAAAGACCATTCCTCTTTGTCACAAGCTTTCTCAAAATCAAGCAACAACATGGCATGGTTTTGCTTGCTTCTCAAAATAGGTTGTTGATTGATGTTTTTTTAAATTTATTAATTTTATTAAATTAAAAAATATATGTATAAATAAAATATTAAATTAATAATATTTCTATTATTTTTTGAAAGAAAATATATAAATTATTTTCTTTTTACATAAAACAAATAATAATATATAGTTATAACTATTTTAACTTACTTTCAAGTTTTTTCTTCTATAAATTATCAACATTAAAATATAAAAAGTTACTAAATTAAAACCAGACATATAATTTAGTATAATATAATAAATTAATCTTTAGATAAATACTGATCTTTAAAGTTAAAAAAATTGTTTATACCCATTTCCATTTGTAAACACTTTTTTTCAACATTTTATTTTAACCTCAAATTAAGAGCAACATAAATACTTGGATAATTGCAAAACATTCAGGTTCAAATGAATATGCAATACTAAAATTTAAGTAAAAAGGTCATTACACTTTAACAAAAATATAGATAACGTTCTATACTTAAAAAGATATTCAATATAAATTACAATATTAGTAGAGATATCTTGCTGTAGTTGATTGTCAGATGAGTCTGAAAGCTCCACGAATAGTTTGACTCTTAGGTAAATTCCACTTCCATCTCCTCTAAATCACATAACTTTTTCAGTAACATTTAAAGATGCTATGGGATGGTCAATAAATATATATATTAATACTTTTATTAATCAATAAATTCTAAATGAATAAATTTTTATAACACTTTCAAAAAATAATATTCTGATTGATTTGTGAATACTGAAGATTTAACAATTTAAGTAAAAATTAATCTAAAATATTGCTTGCATCAAATAATTCAAGTTCCTCATAAGACCATGAGTAGATTTTTTACTATGAAATTAAATCAAAAGTATATATTATATATAATAAAAAAAAACAGAAAACATTAAAAAAATAGTTAATAGATATATTACAAATATATTGTAAATCATTAAGAAAATTCAAAACATTTATGTAAAGTCATAAATTTGATAATTGATTTAAATGAATAAAAATACCAAAATAATATCACAATTTATTTCATTAATCCAGCTCAAAGATCAGAGTTTGGACTAAAATACATTATTTATTTTGTTCCTTTTACTGTTCAACTGAGTAATAGCAGAGTTATAACTGTGTGCAACGAATAATCAAGGGAAAAAATGAAAAGAAATAAAATATAGCTCTAAAATAAAAGAATCACTACCCACCTTTCAAAAACTCAAATTTCTGTACAGTTTTGGGTTTGGGTGTTTCCGTACAGCCCTCCTGTGGCTGTGTGGCATTTTGTGCAGCTTATGTTTTATCGGTATAGCTTTGTATTATTGTACAGTTTTGGGTTTGGGCGTCTACATACAGCCCTCCCGTGGCTGTGTGGTATTTATGAGTTGTAAGGTTTTTTTTTCTTTCAACTACCTTTGGTAGCTCTTATTCTTTGTAATAATCCACTTGATTCAATATAAAAAAAAACTCAAATTTCACCAACTTTCAAGTCCCAAACTATAATTTTAGATAGTAAAAATTTTGGTTGGTTTGTTCAAGAAATGACTATTTTGTGACAATGCTCTCAACAGGTAGAACCTTCTAGTACTTACGAAATAAATGGCAGCCACTGGTAGAGTCTCTCGGTAGTTTCAAGATAAATACCAGCCAGACTGCTGCTCCAGTGGTATATCCTCATCAGTTTTGGTTTAGTGGTTTCCACATTTCTTGTTGTTATCTTGCCTATTGGAATGCAGTTATATTTGGGAATCCTTGTTTTTTTCACACGTGTGGATCCTTCTGCCTATTGTCTGACTATCTAGATTAATGTTTGACAGTTTTTTGAAGTATTTTGTTTAAATGGACTTTCATACATTTTAGAGAAGTTACATGTATTGCTAAGTAAGTATTTAATAATTTTTGACTATTAGATATAATTGTAATCTAATATTAGTGTCAATTTTTTACTTCACAAATATCTTGATAAATCAACAGTATGAGAAATTATATCTACTTTAAATTTTATTGTACATTTATTTGTTACAAGAGAAGGTCATGATAAAAATGTATACATGAAGATTAATTGTATTAAGGAGATATCAAATCACAAACAAAAAGTTATTGATTTAAGCTAGCGTTATAGATCATGTTGGATGAATAAATCATATTGAATTTTTCTAAATAAATTGGTTTTGAAGTGATCATAAACCCTATATATCAGATAAAACAACAGTAAGCTTACACAATAAATTGTCTTATGGGACAAAAATGCTACAACTACAGTTCAACTGCCAAACAAGATCCAACACACACAATTGTAACCAAATTGTCAAGCACAAAAGAATACCCAATAATCAAGCCTAACCAATGATCATATTAGAAATTGTTTTTTATTATTGTTAACACTTTGGACTAGAGCTATGAATTGGAAGGGCTAAATCCATATAAAGAAATGAGAAAAACAATCTGACAACCAAGAACAAGAAGGAACACCAAGAGATATAATACAATGACAAACCACTACACTTCATGTAGAAAGAAAACAAAGTAAATGACGAAATGTTAGAGAATAGTACCACCTCTTAAGATGATTTAAATTCACTATATTTTAAATAATTTATTTATTTATTTGATGTTACAATGCTTATCCAAATCAAACCCCTTCTTAATAAGGTTAAGAAGGTAATGAAAAAAAACAGAAGAAAATGATAACCAATTATCCTTATTGAGGGTCACATTAGAGATTGTTAAATGTGTGATTTGAATGCAATTAAAATTGAGTATCAAAAAGTTAAATCCAAGTTTTATCCCATGAATTTGAAGAATAAAACAATGAGTAAACATATGAAAAAAGAGGAAACAAATAAGACCAGTTTAATCATGAAAAAATGAGAAGGCTATAAATTAAACCTTTGCTCGAATTCCTTGATTTGGCCTACGTCCTGTCTATTTGCATCAATCCACTGCACTTCCCTCTTCCCCTTACAATCAATGCCATCAGGATAGGAATTGTGTCCTCTGTGCATGCTGCACACCACACGCACACGGCCTTTTCGGAGCCGCTCTTCATACACACATTGTTCTCTCCAACATAATTTCCCCCTATTTACTGCCAAGCGGGGCGAAAAGGGAGTGGCAGCAGGTCCCATGGGGAGCCGTCCTATACCAATTAGGAGGACGGACAATGTCCACCTTTAATGAAGGCATCCCCGTCTTTCCTGATTGCCTAGGAGGAAGAGCCACACCACGAACTGAACAAAAATGAGGTGCAGCCACCGGAGCCCTGTTTTTGCCTTGAAGAAGGCAGCAGAGTAAACTAATATCTGCTGCTATTTCAATACCCTCGCTTGCTGAAGCATTGACCTAAGTTGAATAAGCTAAATCCAGTGAACATAAGAAAAATATTTCGTGTGTTTCTGTGATTGCTTTTTAAGAAGAATACCTCCCATTTAAAACCTAATTGTGAGATTTCGGTTCCATTTCAGTTCCCTAAAGTTAGTCTGCAGTCAATAAATATTTTTAGTACATAATTTTCCTGCTCTCCCCCAACAAAACACGCTTCCACAAAAATTGTTTGACTATTCACAGTCACGCAGGATGCCTCTAAGCACACAGTAAGAGACTACAGACTACAGTCTAGGCTTCTCTATCCCTTTCGAATTGCATTTCTTCACGTTTTCTATATTCAAAGAAAAAACAAATAATCTAATGAATAGAAGTAGCACCGATATGCATTTTAATAATAAAAACAAAACCAGTAATGGCAGTTGCAGGGATGCATATTAATAATAAAAATAGTGGAATTTATAAACCATTTAATAGCAGATCGAAACTATGAAATACTAAACCAGAAGAAAATTCATTTCTTCACTAATTTTTTTTGTTATTAAGAAAGTTATATCAGCCAAGTAAAAACATTCAATGAAAGGAAAAAATAAACAAAATTTTAAACTTCGCCATTGATAAACTGAAATAGTTTAAAAGGACATTCACAAAAAGTGTTGAACTTACCACGGAATGGTTGGAAAGTTCGGAAAAAATAAGTGATTGTGCAACAGATAATTTCCTTCTTGATGGATGCGCGCATTCTGCTCATAGTATTTCTTTTGTGCCAAGCTTTTCCAACCAAACCAAATCCTGTTGTTTTATCAGTGTCATGGAAGGTATTACTACTGCTTTTATTACGCAAAGCCTTCTACTTTGAAATGCTTTTTAATGGTTTCACAGGTGGGCAAAGATTAAATGGCATAACAATCTTCTTAAAACTTGGTCTTAATTTTTATTATTATTTTACAAAAAATTTAAAAAATACATTCTTATCTATGATCTATTATTGTCATATCTATCTACCTTGAGAATTCTTTTCTATTCTCCATTATTATTATGTGTATCTATCTTGACCATCTTTGTTTATGATTCATCAAATTATCTATACTAGGGATTTTATTTATGCTCCTACATTGTTCTATTTTATCGATCTCATTTGGTCTATTGTCATATTCTCCTATCTAGACTCCTTTGATCTTACATATTCACATCATGCTATGCTTTAGATCTTTATGATTCTACATTGATATATCTTATTTCTATAGTCAAGTATATGACATTATATCTCTTTACCTACTTTATAGAGCATGAATGCCTTGTGCTTACATTTCCTATTTTTAGAGTCTATTATTGATTCTTATTACTAAATCACTTATCTATCCTATCTTGCACATTCCTATGTTGGGGGCATTATGCTATTCCCTTGTTGTCTATTGAAACCTATATTGTCACCTAATATATCTCCATCCTATCATATATTGTGCCTACATTGCTATATTGTTTATACCTTATCCTATACTAAGCTTACTTTGTCATATCATTACTACACTAATCTTATAATTGTAGGATCTTATATTAATTTGAGTTTGAAAGGATAAAAGCTCTAAGGTCAAACCCATGGTAATAAACTTGAATTGAGATTAAAATGGGGCCAAATCAAGGTGGGAAAAGTGTAAGTGGGAAGATGTACATAAATAGATATGGTTTATGATTGTGGTGAATTCTATAATAAGATTTGTCAATTTGCACATTTGAATTTTTTTTATTATCTTTAATGCACATCTTGTTGATTTTGTTTATTTGCAAATTAAGAATAATTTATGCACACAATGTATTTTCTTAAAGACCTTTTCTTGAAGTCCACCATATATAGACATTGTTTTGTTGGCTTCATTATTAGACAATTTCAAGAAATTTTAATTTAAGTCATGTTGATGACATTACATATGCATTTTAGTGTTACACTTTGTCTATGCTATTAGAATTTTTGATACTATAATTTTGTTTTTGTTTCTATTAGAATTTTGCATCAAGCTAATGGCATGATCATTTGTATTTGATGTTTTCTATAGGAATTTTACATATAGGTAATAGTATGATCATTTTTAATTGATGTTATAATGATAATGGGATATATTTGTATTACTTTATTTATCTAGTATACATTTTTTTTTGGGCTTAAAGAAAGAATGTTATAGCTTTCTCTTATGTTTTCTCTAGTAATCTAGAAAATATGCCACTTCATAATATATTAAACTACATCTAACACAAGCATACTCACTGGAGTAACAAGTCAGACCACCCCTAGAACAAAAGTGTGGCTTCTATTATCATAAGAAATCCTCACTGACAAAAAAATTGTCTTCTAGATTGTAGAGTAATATTCATAGTTTCTTAACTTGTGTTAGAAAATTGTTCTCTTGATATTTTTTTAGAGTGTACTAATTTTCTGCTATCTTTAGTTCCTTTATGAATCAAAACTCATCAAAGGATTTTGGTCCCAAAATTATCTAGATTAAGTTGGTAATTCAAGATACAATACACCAATTAACTAAATTAATATATTATAAGCAATAATTGAATAAAATTGAGTAGAACGAAATTAACAATTACTCACTAGTTGAATAAAATAAAGTTTAAATTCAATTGGAAGTGTTTAAGAAATGAGAAAACTTAGTAGGTATTCCCTCTAAACTACCTTCATGCTTTGAATTTGGATATCATATAGATTTAGAAAATTAAAATAGTAAAAATTCTAAAAGAAGTAGATTAGGGTTCTTGGTGAGAACATAAGTCACCATAATTGGTAGGGACCCATGCCCATCTTTGAAGTTGAAATAAACAATCAAGTGAGGAAAAACTTATCACGAAACTAAAAGTATGTTAGATTTTTGTTTTGATATTCTCACTTGTTTGGATTTTCCTATCTCATGAATTCTAAATAAAACTATGAAAGAACCAAAATAAACTCTTGGGAGGAAATTCCATTCCCAAGGGCCCCAAAAATATAAATAATAAGAAAATATCATTTTTGAGAAATTTTATTAATCCTCTTCATAATTACAACTTGGATGACTTAAGATGATCTCTAGATTATACAAAATCTTAGTTTTTTACAAGATGAAGGATTGCTTCCCATATTTTAAGATCTTTTGCATGGGTTGATGTTCAAAACTAATACAACTGTAGACATCTAAATTTGGACTTAATTTATCCAAATTTATCACTTTTCATCTAAACATCCTCTTATCCGAGTTAATTAAGTAATATTACTATTATTTAATTAATATCTTTAATTAAATCCCTAAGGTATTTAATTAATAATTAAATACTTTACCCTCCTTAATCCTCTTTTCATCAAATAAATTAAATAAATATTATATTTATTTAATTCCTCACATGTCATTTTCATCTAATCCTAATCCATTTCCTAATCTTTCATTAAGGATGTGCACATGCCTAATCCTTGATTAGGATGTGTCACATCCTCCAACTTTTGCAAATTGGCTTTTAATCCTAATTAACCCCTAATTATCCTAATTACTGATTAGTCAAACCTAATTAGTACCTTGGTCAACTCTCTCCATCCCCAAGAATTTTAATTCCTTTTTTCCTCCAAGAATCCCCTTTTCCCATGCATCTTCTAGAATCTTTGACTTGTCACATCAAGTCACATGTGACAAACTCCCACCTTTTGGGAACATTGTCTTATCCACTAGATTCTTCCAATCATTGTGAATTTAAAATTCACTTTTATTCACCCAAGATTCTTTCCATCTCCCAATGTACTTGCAAGGTACTTGTACTTCCTCCACATCATGTACTTATCTTCCACCTCACTTACACCTCATCTCCTCTTAGCCACTTCACCATCCACATGTCAAGATGTGAGGGCTTGTGAGTTCTCAACCCACCATAGCCCTTCATCTTGACCTTGTTGGATGAATCTCAACTGTTGAATTTTCTAGAGAATTCAAATTCTCCTATAAATACCCCCTCCTCAAGGGCATTTTCAACACTTTTGATTTTCATAACTACATGCTGCCAATTTGCATTCTCAATCATCTACTATCATCTAGCCATCCATCTTAATCATTTTGCATAAGTTGATATTGCATTTAGTCACTTAAGAAGCCATCTAAGGAGCACACAAAGTCATCCAAATCAAGGGCCAACCAAGGAGTCTTCAACAGCAAGGAAGGTATAACCATTTGCATCTTGTTTTATCTACTTTCCTTCTTGTTTCATCACTCTTTAGGCTAATCTTGAAGTGTCCTTAGTCTTTTATCACTTGCATTTTTAGGTATTTTGCACATTAGAGTAGGGTAAAATTCCAAGGTACACACAAACAAACTAAGATTCTTTACAATCTTGAAATTTCTATGTATGCCCTATGATAATATGTCTCTCTATAATCTTGCTTATTCCTCAAGGAAAAGTCTCCAATGGAATTAGGTAATACTCTTCTTCCTCATATTACTTGGAACGATTCACAAGTACTTTAACACATCCTCATGAAACTATACTTTAAACATGTTCTTACATGGATATGATTCTCTTCCTCCTTATATTATTGTGAAGAAGTCACGAGTATTTTAAAAGATCCTCACGAAATCATAACATGTTCTTGCACTAATATGATGTTGAAGTTGTCCACCTTGCTCCTAAATAAAAAGTGGAAAACTGTTATATGCTTTATAGAGTGAAGTTGATTTCATCCTTTAGATTCTTTCTTTTACAACTTATTTCCTTGCAAAAATAAGATTAGTGTTATATTCCCATAATATCTTTAAATAAATATTCCCCCTACAATGTCTATTGATTGTTATTCCATGACGATTTGTACCCTCATCTTGGTTTTCTTAAGATCAAAATTTTACTTCATAATGTGGAATTATACTCATATTTTCACCCTTCTTAGTGATAGAGTAGTGAGGTGCTCTTGTTCCTTTTTCTTATCTTCATATCCATTAAATTTAAGACAAGTGTGAGCTATCACAACTATAGTTGATAGATACAATTATTTGATTAACCATGATATAAGTCCCTTATGATATTAATCATACTACAACAATTGTCCTGTGCACATTATATTCACTTTCTTTACATCATATTTCTATAGTGGAGTATACATGATAAAATAAATTTTCATGTCAATATGTGCATACTAAAATCATCTATACATATGCATGCTATATATGTTGAAAATAATCTTCTCCATAATTTTGATGTCCAAGTGTATCCTACAACTTAGATATGTTAAAATTGAATCTATATTATTGTGATGTCTCCAACATGTCGTAATGATTATGTGATGTTAGAGAAAAAATCATATAGCTATATACTCCAATTAATTGTGATGCTCAAATGCATTCTATTATAATTATGGTGAGAGAAAAAATATGCTATAATTATTGGGCATGAAGGCTATAATAGTGTAAGAAATAAAAATGAACTTGCTACCAATTTTATTATGCTTCTCTTTTATATTAGTATCTTCCCATGCTTTTTTTGGATTCTTTTATGTCTTAGTATGCCTCAAACCTTCATTAATATGCACAGCAATGGTGTAATTTTTTTCATCATCTTATAACAATATAAATAACTAGAAATAATGCATATTTCTAGTGTTGTTAACTTTTTTGTACTTGTGAAGAGTTCAAACATACATATCTGTTTAGGATCAAATCTACATAAAATTACTTGTGAAGAGTTCTTGAAAACATGCATATATAATTTGTCATTACATGCATGTAGGAATATTAAAACATGATTTTTTATAGTTGAGATTTTTACAAAAAGTTGATAGAGATTGGGAGAATTAGGATTGATATCAAATTCAAGAGATAATCTAACTTTAACATACAATGATTGGTTGCGTTTATATATTTTTTATAAATTAATACTCGTGTATGAAAAATTAAGTTCTCTAGTTTGATATTCATTCGTTGATGTGTTCTTCATGTATAAAAATGATTAATCCATAAAATTTCATATACATTTAAATTAATATTATTCATTTTTAATTAATTTACACAAGTACATTATTATTTACTTTGTAGTGAACATTGTTGAACTATTTTCTCATATAGATAAGAAAAATTAAGATTGTAATCAATTTTAGAGGACCCTCGAACCATAAGCCTTTATAGATTGAATTATGACATTATATTACAAAGCATAATTAGTAGTTTAGGAGTTCTCAGTCCATATTATAATGATAATTATTGGAAATTATTTCTTAAAGGAGACATAATGTTTATGAAAATATTGTATTAAATACTATCTGAAAAAATATGTCAAAATAATTTCTCACATGAGATTATTTTCCAAACTATGTACTTAGTTCTAGCATGAGGGGATGTCACATCATTAAGTGTTTGTGCCCCAACTTCACACCATCAATATGCCTTAGATTTATAGTTGCACATGGTCATTATACGAATAATGACCAAATTTTGTTATACTTTGCATAGTAGTTGTATGATGAGGTTTGCTAGTCCCACAACATCAATTATTTATATTTACCTTCATATTTGGGAGAAGTGTGTGGCAAGGTATGTGATATTCAAGAATAGTTTCATCCAAATGAACAACCACCTTAATATAGATTGTTGGTCGGTGAGAGGATTCTTGCATTTACTCCAATCTTTAACTTTATTTTTGACCATATAGTTATTACTTCCTAAAGGGAAGCAATTTATGGCTTCACTGAGATTGTTGTCCAAGCCTAGACCATATATTTGTATCAATTGGGGTTAGTACTTGTTGAGGTGTCCATACAAGCCATATACAACACATGGATCATTTTCATCATAGGTTGCTCTATAGCATGATTTTTCCTTCCAATCTCTATAGGATCTTGATTGCATTATTCATGATGTCTAGGTACATGAGTTTGCATAATTTTTAGAGGGAATATGAGGAGATATCATTGTAGTTGTGAAATAGGAGATTTTTAAATTTTGGTTTGCTTGTAATTGTTGTTTTGTTTGCTTGAAGTTTTAGTTTGTGATGAGGGACCCACACATCTATGTAAGAGTTTCTAAACTTTGCAGATTTAGAAAATCAAGCCTCAATATCCCTGTGGGAAAGGAGTGGCAAGAAATAGTTATTTAGTTAATTTTCAATTGCTAGGAAAAGAAACAAGAAACATCGATAGACAAGATAGGAAAAGAGGATAGTTACAAATCAGTTGAGCAATTCAATTTTGAAACTGACTTCAAAGAAGAGATTGAGATGGGAAGAGAAAAATGCCAATGTGGGCAAGTAGGGAGTACTATGGCACATGAAGTAAGTTTAAGAGGGTAGATTCAAAAAATAGGCTGCACCACCCATACACATGAAGGAGTTGAACTCTGGAAGTAGGGAAAGATTCCAGTACAGGATGTGCCACTTAAAATTATTAATGCTAACCAATCAAAAGTATGAAGGAACACAAGGGTTTATGGAGTTTCGATGAAGTGAAGAAGAAAGGCATCAAATAGACACAAGTGTGCAATTGTGAAGAAGAGAAGGAGGTGGTAGAGAGACTAGGGAAATTATAGGTGAGGTGCCATGAATAGATAAGAAAATACACTAGATATGAATGCATGGGAGTGGTTGATGATAGAAGAGGGGAGGCGAAGCACTTAGAAAGCTCGTGAGAAATTGAAAGAGGCAAAAATGTGGTGCAAGGAGGATAGTAACTTGTAGGTACAACAAGGAGAAGAGAATAAAGAAATGCCATGCGAGGAAAATAGGAAAGGGCCAATGCCATGATAATGGAAAATTAAGTAAATGCCATAACTCATGAGATGAGGAAGTCGTGCCCCATCGACTGAGATAATGAGTTTATGATAAAAGAAGAGAAGCTCAGAGTACAAATAAATTACAAAGAGAGAACAAAAGGAAAGTTGCACCTAAGAGAAGACACAGGGAAGAGAAGAAAATACAAATGACATAGGCTTGAATTTGTGAACTTAAAATTGTAAAGTGTTATTGCAATTTTTGTTTTGAATAAAATTCTACTTTAGCCAAGGATATTGTGAGTTAACTAGCGTTATGTTGCAATCTTGTTGTGAGTTTGTGATTGCATGCCACCATTTGGTATTAGAGCCCAAAAGATCTGGGTGGAGAAAGTTGTATGTGATGGAATTGTATGAGTGTTGTAGTTTAATGTGTGTTGTAGATTGATAGGTTGTGGAGAACCTGGGTACCAAAAGACTGGGTAGAAGAAAAGGAAAGGAATCCCTAGGTGAGGTATTAAAACGGGAAGGATCTGAGTGCTTGGTAGATCATTGACTAAGAGGAAACCTACACCAAGACCTACATGTAGCAGAGAGAAGTGTGAGTGCAGATTGCTAAGTAAGTGCAAGGGATTGCAACAACGAAGATGATGGGTATTTTTGTTAGAAGACCCATAATAATTCCATCTTGGGATAAGTATTGGGATGAAATGGAGAGAAGAAAGTTCTATGAGAAATTGCAAATGATTGCAGATCCTATGGATGCATTGGAAAAGAATTATTTTCCTAACATTGTTGTGATTGTAGGAAATACAAAGGAAGTGAAGGATATAGGAGGAACCCATAGAAGTTGGGACAACATAGAGTTTCCAAGTGAGCAACATGCACCAAAAGTGGTGAAAGAAGTTTTCATAATGGAGGACTTGAATGAAAGGAGAAAAGAGGAAGTGCAACAAAGAGCACTTGAAGTAGAAAGTGATGGGGAGCAAAAAGTGTCCAGAAAGGAGGCACCCAAGGAGACAACTTAGTCTCTTGATTTATTTACTAATGGTATGTTTAAGAATGTGAATGTAGGTATGAGGGAGGTCAAGAAAGAGACCTTAAAGATGATAGGATAAGGGGAAAGAGAAGCACCTGAAGAAAGAATTGAAGTTGAGAACGAGAGGAAATTAGTTGCAGTAGTGTGTCAATAAAAAATCATCGCAGTGGTATGTGACAAGGTACCTAAGAATGAAGAAAAGGACGAGGCTAAAGTTTTACAGTTTGATGAAGGATATGAGGAAGAAGCCTCGACATCTCATGATGCTTTGGAAGATGTTGCAAAAGCAGGGGAAGATGCCTATGAATAGCAGAAGTTGGAAGGCAAGGAAGCCAAAGATGAAAGCAATTTAGGACATCAGGTAACAAGAAGTTACAATACTAATTTTGGTTATGTAAGTGAAATTAAAAAGAATGTTAGTTTTGATCATTCTAGTAGAAGAAAGAATTTGGATGAGAAAGAGGAAAAGTAGAAAAGGAATTTGGTTAATCATGGGTACATAATTCCTAGTTGGCAAAGGAAATTGATTAAATTGGAGGGCAACAGTTAAGGTGCAAAGAAAAAGATGCTCTTGATAATATTTGTACAAGCAAGAAGATGAAAAGTATGGAGTGTATGCTGGAGAATAGGAAGAAACTAGAATTTAGGAAGAGTTGGCTAGCAAGGAGACCTAGCAAAGATGATTTGAGGTTAAAAAAAAAGCTTGGGAAAAGATCAACAATAAAGGGACAACAATCCAATGATGTGGGAAATAAAGTGTGGATGGTGAAGCATGTAGCAGTAGAGGATTTTGGTGTTGCAAGGCATGAAAATCAAGAGGCAATGTTTGAGAATTGGAGACATTAAGAAGAGGCTAAGGCCAATGAACAAGGAACCATAGTAAAGGATGAGAAAAAAGATAAAGGCCAAGAGCATGCAAAAGAATTTGGGGGAAAAAAAGTGGTCCCTACAAGGTAAATAGTAAGCAATTTGATTTGGATGATGAAAATTTTGAGGCTTTGAATGAAATTTATAGTTTTAGGGAAGAAGATACCAAGGTTGAGGAATTGAATAGTAATTGGGAGATGTATGAGTATGAGATGGAAGTGTAGAGACTTGTAGATGAGAAAGAAATAAGTACTTGCAAAGATACAATCTAAGAAAAAGGAACACAAACAAACACATATTGGGAAGTTTAGAAAGAGTAAATATCGATGTAAGATGGACCATTGGGATGGTTTAAGTGAGAAAGGTGGAAAGGAAGAATGGGAAACAAAAGCTTGGGTTAATGGAGGCATGGAGAATGAAGAAAAAGTAGCAGAAAATGAAGAAGGCGCAAATGAGATTGCAACAGTTGCAGAAGTTGTACCAATAAAGATTGAAGGTGAAATAATTTATGAAGATCTAGTAGATGGAAAAGGGTTCAAAGGGAATGAAAGTGAAGGTGTCTTATGCAAAGGGTAGCAAATAATGACGTTGTATTTTCCTTTTCAAATTCTTTTTGTCTAGCTAGAGTGGATTTTTGTGAGTGTGCAATCAAGATGATGGAGTAGTATGCTGATGAAAACGTGAAGCTAAATGGAGCAGATGAGAATGCAAAAAGAACGGTGGTAGCCTATGATAATGAAGTTGTAACAGAGCTACAAGAAGAGGTAAAATTTTTAGATTTTTGTGAAGGCATGGCTTTACATTCGGTTGATAGGTTGAATAGTGTGAAGTTTGGAAAGACATATGGTGAGGATTATTTATATTTTTGTGAGGATATTGAGAGTTATGATTTGTATGGAAGAACACAAAATGGGCCATTATGGAAAGGTCAATTTGATGAAGTTGACAGTAAAATCGATGAAAGGTATGAGTTTGCGAATATGGAAAACCAACATTTTTCTTTAATGATTTATACTAGTTGGTATATGGAATTAAAAAGGAGCCATAGATATGATAGGATTGGAACAAGGAGATTGGTGCAGTACTAGCAAAAGAACTTGGTGAATGTACCTGAGCAATGCTGGAAAAAGAGGAAGAAAAATAGAGGGAAAATTGCTGGTTATTACGTCCATGTGCAGGAGCACATTTTTTTGTCTCCTGGGGAGTCTGACGCAGAAGCTTTTTAAATTTTGGTTTGCTTGTAATTGCTGTTTTGTTTGCTTGAAGTTTTGGTTTGGGATGAGGGACCCACACATCTGTGTGAGAGTTTCTAAACTTTACAAATTCAAAAATCAAGCCTCAATATGCCCATGGGCAAGGAGTGGCAAGAAATAGTTATTCAGTTAATTTTCAATTGCTAGGAAAAGAAACAAGCATCGATAGGCAAGACATGAAAAGAGGATAGTTACAAATTAGCTGGGTAATTCAGTTTTGAAATTGACTTCGAAGAAGAGATTGAGATGGGAAGAGAAAAAGGCCAACGTGGGAAAGTGGGGACTAGTGTGGCACATGGAGTAAGTTTAAGAGGGTAGATTGGGAAAATAGGCCATGCCACCCATACACATGAAGGAGTTGAAATTTGGAAGTAGGGAAAGATTCCAGTACAGGTTGCGCCACTTAGAACTATTAATGCTGACCGATCAAAAGTATGAAGGAATGCAGGGGTGTATGGAGTGTCAATGAAGTGAAGAAGAGAGGCATCAAATAGAAACAAGTGTGCAATTGGGAAGAAGAGGAGGCGGTAGAGAGACTAGGGAAATTAGAGGTGAGGCACCTTGAATAGATCAAGAAAATGCACCAGATATGAATGCATGGGAGTGGTTGATGACAGGAGAGGGGAGGCGAAGCACTTAGAAAGCTTTTGAGAAATTGAAAGAGGCAAAAACATGGTGCAAGGAGGACAGTAACTTGTAGGCACAACAATGAGAAGAGAATAAGGAAATTCCAAGTGAAGAAATTAGGAAAGGGTCAATGCCATGATAATGGTAGATTAAGTAAATGCCATAACTCATGAGATGAGGAAGTCACACCCCATCGAATTAGATAATGAGTTTATGATAAAAGAAGAGAAACTTGGATTACAAAGAAATTACAAAGAGAGAACAAAAGGAAAGTTGCGTGTAGGAGAAGACACATGGAAGAGAAGAAAATGCAAATGACAAAGGCTTGAATTTGTGAACTTAAAATTGTAAAGTGTTATTGCAATTTTTGTTTTGAATAAAGTTCTACTTTAGAGCAGGATATTGTGAGTTAACTAGTGTTATGTTGCAATCTTGTTGCGAGTTTTTGATTGCGTGTCAACAAGTTGAAAGTTCCTTGATTAGATCTTGAAGCATATGTAGACTGCATCACAATTGATTTAGAGAGTCTAGTAGCCTCCCAACTTGTAGATGTAGATCAATATAGATTGTAGTGCCCTTCCATGTTTGGCCCTTTCTTGATGTTTGATTAAGTTTGTTCTTGATTATCTATTTAATGTCTGTTTGTTGAAAACAAAAGCCTGTATATTTGATATGCCGGGATTGTGAAAATTATCCATTGTTCTCATTCCCGCAATAAAAACTATAAAACATGTATTATTGTCTGCGCATTGCTTTTGATAGTGTCTGAAATTGCATCTTCTTTTACTAAGATTTAATGGCATTCGATGGCTTATCCTTCTGCTCATTTGACTTCTGTTTTGCATTCGATTTCGGTTTGTGAACAGGTTTCTCCAAATTTTCTTTGGGACGACTAGCTTGCTTGTATCTATACCTTCTCTTTCATGCAATCAACCTTACTGGAAAATTATTATAGTGCGAGTCTATTATTTGCAGTTTGTTCATTTAGCATTGCCCATAATCTCCACATGAGCCAACTCAGTCGCAGCTTCCCAGCGCGCCTATTGTTGCCTTTCTTTGATCATTGAAACAATGAGTTTCCTTTAAGGCTATTGCCTCTCATCTGATGCGTATTATTTTTCAGATTGTTTCTTTAAGCATTTCCAATCTTCTCCATGAGAACATAGCCGCCATGTCCATGCTTTCACTTCTTGTATACCCTGTTTTGATGTTTCCTTTATGGAAAGCTGAGTGGCGCATGCTGAGGGAGCGAAATCAGTTTCACACCAGCTAATCACTTTGCTGAATATTTTAGTGCGAGCTTATTTGTTTTAGTTTATTTCATTTTGCACCACCAATTCTCCCCCACAAGGATATCCTACCTGATTAAATGCTGAAACGGTTCACTCTCTCTTAGAGCAATTTCTCTTGCAACAATCTTGTAGATGAATTTAGATATATCGTGGCAATCAGTTCATGCGCGGAGGTTCTTAACAACTCTGTTAGATGTGCTTCATTTATTTCTCCAAATTTGCGCTTCTCCCGTAGCTGTGGACGTGGTCTTTTCCTACACAATTAGCATGCCCCATGCTATGGCGTTTTCCCATCTTGATGCTGCATACTGTAATTCGATGCCTGTAGTGCGTGAGAATTTGATTTAATTTGTAATCGAAATATACATATATCTATATGTTTTACTGAGTACAATTAGGGTATGTTCGCTGCCTCTGTACAGTTTGTTTCATTATATATATATGACAACAGTTTATTTTAAATTAAATATATATAATGGAATATATATGTTGCTGTTGTCATTTCGTATGTTGGAGTATTGAAATTTGCTTTGGTGTTGCCATTTCGTATGTTGGAGTATTGAAATTTGCTTTGGTGTGTGTGTGAATGTGTGTGTGGAATGTCACTTATATATAATGTCATTTAATGTAAAGCTTTTAAGTGTGTGTGGAATGTTACTTATTTATGTAAATGAATAATGTCATTTAATGTAAAGTTTTTAAGTGAGTAGTTATTATTAGAAGAAAGAGTATTTAAATCAATAGGTAAATGTTTAAGGCAAAAATGTTTAGTGAATTAATTTTTAACTAATAACTGAGAGTAGGAAATAAGTTGTTTGATTCAAAGCATTCTGTTATAGTTTTGCCAATATAACAATTGGGGTAACAAGCGTAATAGTTAAATATGTGCTTAAATGTAAATTACGAGTAATTTGGAAATAGTTAAATCGGAAATACCGATTTATTTCTATTAGATAATTAAGTTCTCTTTAAATTTGTAAGGGGACAACATAGTTTAAAGATAAACTTTTCTTTTATAGCTTTAAAGCGATTTTCTATAGGTAGATACATGTGAGGGAAAAATAGTTCTATTTATTTATTTTGAATTTAAATGAGTATTTTAGAAAGAGTAAATAAATGAAATGTGTGTGTGTGTGTGTGTGTGTGTGTGTGTGTGTGTGTGTGTGTGTGTGTGTGATATTAATATTTATGTGATTGTTTCAACATTTAGAAGTTAATAATGTAAATGAGATTATATTTAAGTTGGGAACTGTTTATTGATTAGGTTAGTTAAATGAATAAGGAAAAAATGATTTACTTGTAGTTAGATAATTGAAAATATTTGTTTAAATAAATGGATTAGATTATCTGTTGCTTTGTGAATGCACTATGTAATTAGTATAATTGTACATTATAGTGGTAAATGCTTTATTAAGTAATTTAAGTGGATCAAGTTAATGAGTATTCTGAGTTGTGAAGACAATGTTTTTTATGGAGTATTTCATACAATGTTTTTTATGGAGTATTTCATGGTTGTTCGTGTTGATTTATTGGATTGATTTCAGAATTGAGTTGTGAATTAGTTGATTTTACTTTTGTTGTCGTGGTTGTTTGATAATGGGAAGATTTTGGTTATTGTGGTTGATTTGATTTTGAGTTGATTTTTGGTTATGGTTTAAAGTGGGAGTCATTGTGCCAAAATGGTTAAGGTGGGTTTCCAGAGGTTAGGGGTAGATCCTTATTTTTTATAATTTAGATGACCTCTTTTCAAAATTTAAAAAATATCAAATCAATCTATTAATATGAATAAGTAATGAGATGTCCTTAAATTTTTAGAAAGTTAGATTACCTCTTCTTAAAAATTCAAATTTATCACATCATGTAGCTTTTCTTCAAAATAGAAAAATATGTTCTTCAATAGATTTATTTTGAATATTGAATAAACTAGTCCCTTTTCAACATTTTAAAACCCTCTTATTATAATTTATTAAACTTAATAATAATTTAATCAATTATGTTGATCTATAGATATGACTAAAGGATTGGGTTAATATTAAATTTGTTATGCAAATTTCTTGGAAGGCTTGATTGAAAGCTTAAAATATATGCAATTATGTAACTTCTGCTTTTTTCTAGATATAAACACTTGATTTTTGAAATATTGAATTCAATAATAAATGATCGTATTAATAAAAAAAATCAAAATCTCATTTGAAAATTAAAAAAAATGATGACTATAAAGCTATTTTTACAACTAGCTATTAATAAATTTTAGAGTATCTAAAGTATTATAAAAATTTATTAATAATATTAATGTGATCTAAACCAAATCTTTTAAAAATTGGGATATTCACTCAATATTTTATTAGATAGGCTAAGCATTGAAGAATCTCACACTAATTTTATTTAAAATTAAAAAAAAACTCTAAAAAGTATAGCTTGAAAAGTTAAAATGTGAAAAAATGGTCATTTAAAATTAGGGGTCAAATTTAATGTAGTAATATTACTAAGAATTTGTGTACATTAAACTAGATGAGAAAACTATAAATGACTATAGTTTTTAAGTTATCAAGAAACTTGTTCTAAATAGACAATAGAAAACATTAAAAAATAAATAGAGACGTGTTAATGCAATTGATTATTGATTAGTTAAATACACTATATTATCATCTCCTCTTTGTATATATATAAAAAAGTTCATATAATTATTAGGATAACAATTTATATTAAATATAAATACTATTTTATTCTTGATCCTAAATGAGAATGTGAATGGGTTCAATACACAATTTAAAACCTTAAATACAATCTAGTATGCACAACATAATCAATTCAAATGGATTTAGCTATGTAGAATTTTGTCCCCTTAAGCTCCCTTAAGACTCCTTAAGTTTCATTAAGTTCCCCTTTATACTTAAATACTATTTGATTTAAATCATGTATGCTATATAAAATTAAATAAAATCATTCTCTCTATCTCATACAATGAAATAAACTCACATCATATATATAGAACTCAATTGTAGATGATTAAATCAAAACTATAAATTTGGAGAGGATGAAATCAAGGTTATCCACATTTATCATACAACATTAATTATTTCAACTTTCTCTTCAAAAACATGTAATATTTTTCCATGGTCATCTCTATGTAGTCTCCACTTACAATGTCCATATGTGTGTGAAAAGGGACGAATACATGCTAGTAGAAATTAATAGGCGGCTATAATGATACACCATATTGTGAGGTTTGTGATCAATAAAATGAACCTTATTTGAAGGATTTTGACTTGTTCCAAATATATTTCCTGTACTATAATTGAACTTGTGGGAAATATAGTTCCATCATTTGTTAATGGTTTAATTACCTTAATCCTCTCTTTTGTGCAATTTAATAAATAATAACTTACAATTTCTACATTTATAGCCTTTGTTATGACTACAAAAAAATCTCCTAACACAATGAAATGCTAAAAAAATCAATCAAAGATCATGAATTCGAAAATTTAAGAACCAATTTAATTAGATTTTATCAACATGTATTAATTTATAATAAGAGACATACTATTTTAATTAATCTTAAAATATGGTCATAATCGGTTGAAATCAAAGGAATGTCTTTAAATATTTCATCATCTTTTTCATATTTGTTATTAACAAATAGTAGCACCAAATTCTATTTATTGAAATATCCATTTTGTTGGATTTTATAATTCTCATTAGTTTCCAACATGCAATCACAATAAAAGGAAGAGTAATCCCTACATGTAGTCACAAAAAAAGAGAGTAATCCCTACATGTAGTCACAATAGAAATACAATTAATACCTAGTATAATGTCCATGTTTGTTTATTTATGCTCATGACATAATGGAAAGACCTTATTTTCTCTATGCTTTTACATCCATGCACACTTTTTTGATCAACACCTACAAATTTTATATACATACACAAATTTTCTACTATAATTTTATTAAAATGCAATTGTAATCACAATAAAATAAAATTTCTAGGTAACTATTAAACAAGTCAAACTTTATTCAAACAATGCACTTATAATCTCCTAGAACATTCTATGTGGATCTGGGTTCTTTCTTGAAGTTGTGCTGACCTCAAATGTAAAATAATTATTACACCATTCAACAATGGCATGTGCACAATTTATGCAATCTTTCTCATAATTTATTTGATATTTTCTTAGAGAACGTTTAATGCAAACTCCTGCACCATCACATTCAATCTTTGTATGACCGCTCTCAAAGAAACTCTAAACATGGTATATGAAAAATTCAATCATATCTACAAAATATAAAAAATGGTCTTGATGATTTTAATTGTAATGCACACCCATTTAACCATATAAAATATTTCTCAAATTTCACACTCCTTGTAGTGAGATCTCTAAATAGCCTGTAAAATCAATATTGCACAAAATGTGTGTCATGATCTTTATCATCACTAATATAAAAGTGATAATATACTAATAATTCATTGTAGACATGTACTCCCAATTCCTTCCAACTCCAACTATGCATGGTTGTTAACACACATGTGCTATAATAGCCATTTTTTTATAAATAATAATACTATTTTAAAATATTATTTTGATGGTTAAAATAATAACTCTCAATATAGTCAACTATTGATAAGCCTATTTTAGGAGGGAAAGTATCTCTCAATAACTTAAACTAATTTTCTTACCACTTAGAAAAGGCAGATCATAATCACGATTTTGTTAGGTTAAATATTTTTTTCATAAATTTTCCAAGGGGTAGTTTGTCTTCTACACAATATAATCTTGCAACTTCTTTGTAAAATTTAATTTGATACTTATGTACTTGTACCTCCTATAATTTACCATCTTCGTCATATTAATATCTTATTTCTCAAAGGTAATTTGGTCAAATTTCCACTTGTTTTACACTTCCATTTTATACATTTCATTGGACCATTCACATCATCATCAAAATTATCACATATAATGGATGTTATGGAATTTATTACCTATTTAGGAGGTGCATTTTGAGTACAATCACTTTCTTGTTTGATGTTTTGAAGCACCTACTAGTAAATATCAAATTCAATATAGTGACAACAACAAGAAGTTCCAAAGACTTTTTTTGGATTCACATATCACATGGTGTTAACATTTATGAATTGTTTACCCAATCTTAATATAAGGATTTTCATTAAAAAATATAACAAACATCTCATGTCATGATATGTCCAACCAATATTTTTTATATTTATAATAGTTTAGCCAATCTAATGTTTGATAACATCTCTATTATTTGATAAAGGATGAGCATGCTCATACTATATGTGTACTTTGGAATTTTACCCCATTCTAATGTGCAAAATAACTAAAAATGCAAGTGATAAAATACTAAGAACACTTCAAAGATTAGCCTAAAGAGTGATAAAACAAGGAAAATAGATGAGATAAAATGCAAATCGATTATACCTGCCTTGCTGTTGAAGACTCCTTGGTTGGCCCTTGATTTAGATGAATTTGTGTGCTCCTTAGATGGCTTTTGATGTAGCTAGATGCAAGATTGAATATGCAAAATGATCAAAATGGATGGCTAAGTGATAGTAAATGCTTGAGAATGCAAATTGGCAGCATAAGGTTGCTCAAAATCAAAGTGTTGAAAATGCCCTTGAGGAGGGGGTATTTATAGAAGAATTTGAATTCTCTAGAGAATTCAACGGTTGAGATTCATCCAACAAGGTCAAGATGAAGGGCTATGGTGGGTTGAAAACTCACAATCCCTCACATCTTGACATGTGGATGGTGAAGTGGCTAAGAGAAGATGAGGTGTAAGTGAGGTGGCCAAAAGGTACATGAGGTGGATGAAGGACAAGTACCTTCCAAGTACCTTGGGGAGTGAGAATATTTCCTCAAAAAGAGATTTCTTATCCCCAAGTGAGAATGAAAGAGACATTTGAGGAATTTTGGAATTCCTCAAAAATCTCCATGGGAAAAGGAGAGGTGGTTGGGGATATAAATGTGAATTAAAAATTCACATTCTTAGGAGAGTCTAAAGGATAAAAGGTGAGTTCCAAAAAGGTGGGACTTGGTCACATGTAGATGATGTGACAAGTCCAAGGTTCTAGAAGCCATAGAATCTAGAATAAATAAATGTGAATTAAAAATTCACATGGGAAAGAGGGTCAATGCTAAAATGAGGTAAATGCAAAGGTTGACTAAAAAGGTGGTGTTAAATATGGCTAATGACCTTGGTTAAGGTTGTGCAAATATTGGATTAGAATAATTAATGGAAGATTAGAGGCAAGTGGCAAATGTAGGAGGATGTGACATTAAGCTTTGATTAAGAGGATGCACATCATAATTATGAATTAATTAAATTAATTTAGATTAGAGCAAGATCATGGAGGATGTGACAAGGAGAGAGAGAATGAAGAATTTTAAATTGATTTTAAATCAAAAGGGTAAAAAATGACTAAATTAAATAAATTTGTGTATTTATTTAATTTAGAGAGGAAGAAGGTGAAAGATAAATCATTTAATTATTAAATTAAATAATTTACAGATATGAGACAAAATGTGCAGTATTAATTTAATAAATTAATATTTAATATGATAGACGAAAATAGAGTAAATTTGATCATATGGGAGTGATTAAATTTAGATGTCTACATTTTGCCCCTCTTTGAAATATTGTTAGAATAACAGTGTTTCAAAGAAAAATAAAATGAAAATGAGGGAGGAAATGATAGATAGTGATGCCCCTAGTATGGAAAAGGTTGATGATGCCCCAATGACTAAGCCGAAGGGATGAAGGAATGGTAGGAGGGTATGCCCCCTCGAGAGGGCGGTTGGGGGAGGAAAAAGGGGTCCCCAGACGACGTCTCAATAAAAAGAAAAGAAGGACACCATTGGATAGAGTTCAAAAAACTACACAATATTGGTTTTTGAATGGAGGTGATCCGACGCACGGTTTGCAAATGGCAGCCTCGGGAAGTTAGGAATTAGTTGGAGGAAGAAAAAGATAAATAAAAGGTAAAAAATACCTTTTAGGAAGAAGGGGGTTAAAAAGGTAATTTTAAAAATTACCTTAGTCATTTTCATTGTAGTATTTGAGAGGAGGAGAGTAGAGAAGAGAAAGTGACCGAGGAGAAACGATGCCGACAGATAACGACACGAAGATTGTGCACTGGGCGGATGAGGTGCGCGGATTATACAACGGGCGCGCGGGCGGACAACATGTGAGTGGGAACAAAACCCGTTAATTTAATTTACGCATTTTTCACATGTTGTTTGATAGATTTTGGAAATTTAAAAACATCCAGGTCTTGTTCGTTAGCAAAATTAAAAAAATGGGTCGGGATTAGATTTTTTTAAAAAAGGCCAAAAATGGTAGAAAATCGGGGGAAGAAAAAAACCTTTACCTAGGGCACCGCCGCCCGCCTCCAGGGCTGTGCTGCCCGATCGAGGCTGGGCGGGCGGAGCCGCCCCTGGCCGAGGGCGGTGCCACTTGACCGAGGGCGGTTGGTGCCGCCCGGCAGGGGCGGACCTGCCTGGGGCGGGGGCGCCCGGCCAGAGGGCAGATCCACCCCGCCAGTGGGCGGAGCCAACCCAACTTGGGGGGGGGAAGGAAAGAAGAAGACAAGGGGGAAGAGAACGGGTGAAGATGGGAAAAAAGGAAATAGAAAGAAAAGAAAGATGAGAAATGAAATAATGAGAAGGTTTTTGTGTGTGCAGAGTTTCGAGCGGATACGAGCACATGAGCGACGATTAGAGGTGATGGCAGCGTCGATAGCAGCGATGAACGGGGAGGATCAGACAGCCTTGGATCACGCGGGTTTATGACACTGTATTCAGTTTCTAGTAGTCAGAGCGCATCTGGCGATACTGACAGCGTTAATAGAGAGATGAAGCTCAGAGACCTCTACGTTTCATCTCCCTACAAGAGAGATGACTGTTACTTTGGAGGATGTGTGGCACATCTTGAGGCTGCCGATAGCCGGACGGTTAGTGAGCGAGGTGGTGTCTTCAGGGGTAGAGTTACAGGAGACCATGAGAGTATTGTTTGGTCGCGAGGAGCGGCCCCTGGTGAAGGGTCAGTTGGATTTGGACCAGTGTTTGTCAGTGGGGGTGCCAACTTTATCGTTGTTCCTATGCGGTCTGATTAGTGGGATATTGCTACCAGATCGAAGTAGACGTACATGTAGCCTTTAGTATATGGAGGTGATTCGACACATTGTCGAGTGGCGAGGGGGGCCGTTTTCATGGTGGTCATGTGTATTGACTCATCTCTACAGAGATATGCACGGGATCTGTTACCGGAGAATATCGAGCTTGACACATGACGCTGTTGCAGATTTGGGCTTGGGAGCATATTGCAGTGACAAGGCTGAGAGTGGTGAGGGCGGGGACAGTGGATGATCGCAAGCCCGTGGCGTGGGAGTATGGGGAGGCGAGAGGTTGGATTTTGCACTATGAGATGCAGGGAGAGATGGAGGGGTGGAGGAGAGCATTTGATGATCTACATCTGAGGGACATAGAGTGGCGGCCATAGAGGTCATGTCAGTTTAGGGGATGGACTGATATGAGGAGACAAGAGGGTTACTTTCTGAGTAGGTGTTTTATTATTGGGACTTTGCCGCACATAGTAGAGTCGCATCGACTAGACAGAGTGTTGAGGCAGTTTGGAGTGATACAGGATATTCCGGCAGCGCCTATCATGTTCCAACAGTATAGTAGAGAGATACCATGGGGAGGTTGCATAGCACCAGGTACAACCAGGGTGTCATGGATGGTAGCAAGACATGTGCTTTATCCAGGGAGAGTTGGAGGAGAGCAGGTGCTGGTTGTGACCGAGCGATACCAGAGGTGGTTCCAGAATAGGTTATGGGAGATGATTACTCCTGTGCAGCCTATTTTGAGGGTAGTGGGTGTCGGACCAGAGGATGAGTAGAGACTACAGAGAGAGAGGAGAGGAGGGGTGCAACAATGATGAGAGGCTGTGACAGTGGTAGATTAGGGGGGATAGGAGGAGTCTGATGAGACAAAGCAGGCAGGCAGACTAGGGAGGAGGAGGAGGAGACATCAAAGGTGAGGTCAGAGAGATGGTCAGTAGCAGGGGAGAGCGCAGGGGAGGGGACAACCACAGAGAGCCCAGGGGGAGCAGAGGGTGGAGGAGGTGAGGGATGTGGATGATGGGGAGGATGAGGAGGATGTGGAGGTGGTAGGTGCGAGGGAGACATCAGAGGAGGGGAGGAGACAGTTTGTGGTAGGACGACATGGTCAGCCACGATGGTTACAAGTGCGGCCTATGGTGGAGAGTCTCGAGGCTCGATAGGAGCAGGAGGACAGAGAGGAGGAGGATGTGACAGCAGCGCCAGAGGAGGAGAGGAGGTCAACATGACGTCGGTTTGTGGTGGAGAGACAGGGACAGGCAGGATGATTCTGGGTTTGCCGTATTGTGGTGGACTGTGAGGGGCGACAGGAGCAGAAGGGAGGGGAGGATGAGACGGAGCAGGTGGGTGAGGAGGATGAGACGGAGCAGGCGGGTGGGGAGGATGATGCGATGGACATAGACAGGGATGTGGCGGAGGGGGATGTTATGGAGGCAGAGTCATTAGCATTGGTTCCTTATGTGGTACTGGAGGATCCCACTGTACAGGCGAGAGGAGCAGAGGTGAGATTACAAATTGCAGAGCGGAGGGTGAGGGCTCTAGAGGCTGAGCTAGCCAGAGTACAGCGAGAGGCACTGAGCGATTATGATGCCATTTTTTTCGAGCTAGGGGGAGCGGTGAGGGAGAGAGATAGGGCACAGTCAGAGCGGCAGAGGATGCAGGATGAGTTGACCAGTGTGATGTAGGATCGCGACAAATTGCAGGTGAAGGTTGTGGTTTTGCAGGCCAGGGGGAGCCAAAGGGGAGGATGGAGCAGGGGGAAGATTAGGGGACATGATGCACTAGTCAGCAGTCGGGAGATCTCTAGCGAGATTGGGATGAGCTTCAGGACAGAGTACAGTGCCTTGAGCAGATAGTTGTAGAGATGGGGCTGATGCAGGAGAGGGAGAATGAGGCCAGGGAGCAGGCATAGATTATGCAGGCTGAGAGGGATGTAGCACAGGCACAGGTGCATGCGATGGAGGTGGAGAGGGATGCGGTGCAGGTGCGGATTCAGAGTGAGAGAGAATTGGTAGAGGCGGAGATACAGTCACTGCAGAGGAGGGGAGAGGAGGCAGTAGCAGAGATATCGACTCTCCGGAGAGAGCGGGATTCAGCAGAGCTGAGAGCACAGGATCTTCAGAGGGATAGGGATGCAGCAGTGACACGGGCACAAGTGGCTCAGAGGGAGAGAGATGCAGCAAAAATACGGATGCAGACTCTACAGGCGGAGAGGGATGCCGCGATGGCTCATGCACCGACAGGTTAGGGTGAGGGTGGGATGCCAGGAGTAGATATACAAGTTGTGGAGAGAGAGGGATGCAACAGTGGCACAGGCAACGACTGCAGAGGAGATGAGGGGCTGATTATAGGCAGAGTTGGCACAGAGCCGGTTGGCTCAGGAGGCATGGGAGCAAGAGAGGAGAGTCATTACCAAGGACCGAGACAATTATCGCCAGGAGCGGAATTCCACTCGGGTCCAGGTTGTGGAGCGAGAGGAGAACATGAGGGAGGCAGGATTTTGGATGGCTGCATATTATCATGTGGTTCTTGATCCGACACAACAGACATTCCATTACACCCGACAGACACCTTAGAGGCCAGCGCCGTCCCAGTCATTAGGGACACGGACCCGAGGTTACAGTGATTCACCAGGGGTTTCACCAGGCAGGGGAGCAATACCTGATTCTCCACAGAGATCAGATGTGGGGAGTTCATTTGGTCTAGATGACAGGATACCATGTTTTTGACAGGTGCAGGGTAGATGGATAGTGCAGAGGTGTAGTGGATATTTACATGACCTTGTACTGGTGTTTTGATTGGATGATTTTTGTATACGATGGTTACAGAGTGTGATGACATCGACGACATTATTATATGTTAGTCTTGACTATGAGATGTACTGTGGACTTATGGTATATTTATTTATGATAGCTCTTATTGACCTCATGTTTTATGTGTGTGATGGATTTGAGATTTATAGATGATTGTGTTGATGCATATGTGGATGGTCATTTGATGCTAGTGGATGTTATATGTATGGATGTTTTTATATATATGATGGTTTTTGACATCTAATGTGTGTGATGCAAGATGTAATGTATGGTGATTTTTGTTTTTTATATATGATGAATGCCTATGTTGTATGATGTATGTGGATATGATTATGATGATGCGACAAATGCTTATGTTTTATATGCTTATGATAGTTATATGCATGTGCGACTAATATGTGTGATGCAGGATGTAATGGATGTATTATGACGGTATTGATGGTGGACCTAACACTTGATATTGCAGGTGGTGATATTATGGATGAACCTAAGATAGTGTGAAAATGTATGGATCTAAAATGTAATTATTTCATGAAGAGTGTCAATAGGGTCGTAGGTGATAGTGGAAGATGAATGCGGACATGTTGTGAGTGTGCACCTATCAAAAACTTTTTAGTATCCTGAGAAGAATAGGGGATGGAGGAGAAATATTTGCACAACCAAAATCATATGATGAATGTAATGCAATGGTCATGATTGTGAAATGCTATCTTAATACAATTTGCCATCTTCGGAGCACTGATTTTTGCTATAGCATAAGACACTCAGTGCCAAGGTATGTGAAACCAAGGCGTATTAGTGTCTAATGCATGAAACAAACACAACAGACAAGAAGGCTATCCCAACACCCTAAAGTCACAAAGAAAGACCTTAGTCGGGCCAAGTATTGAGATAACCACAAGCACAAGAGGATGCCCCAACATAACACAAGACCTCGGGGATCTTGGTGGGTACTATGTGGGACAACCAAGAAGACACAAAAGATCAAGATATGCCCCTATGTGGACCAATCAAAACATGCCATAATATGATGGATTATGGCAGCCTTGACAAGTGATGATAGGGAGCTCAAATGATAAACAAAAGCCAAAAAACATCAAAAGATCACAATCAATTGCAAATGTCCTTTGCCATAGGATCAAGGGGATAGATGGGATTGATGAGGTCTGTTAGGAAGGATGCATCCTGTTGAGACCTATGATGGATACTAAGCAAAAAGATCGATATAATGTAGGATATTCAAAACTGATTGGGTTTGTTGATACAAATGGATCTTGTTTGTTAAGAACCAGCGGGATAAGGGCATAGCTTGATGACACGACACAAGGGAGTCAAGACACAACCTAAAGACCTAGGGGCTCGGGGGCCGATCAGAGATTAGCCTTGCCTACGTGAAAGCGCAGAGCCCTCGTAGTTCATGGAAAAAGACCATGGATACAGTGGAAAAGAGACAATGGTGACCGATGATGAAGGGCACAAAGCACGACAAACAACTACCCCAGGGGAGGATCAAATGACCAACCTTGCCTACGTGAAAGCGCAGGGGAAATGCAGTTCGACGAAAAGAACATGGATAAATCAGAAAGAGGACTGGTGAAGGCCAAGTGATGGAGGATCAAAAAAAGTTGATCCAAAATGCCCTAGGGGTAGATCGAATGATCAGCCTTGCCTACGTGAAAGCGCAGGGGCAACGTAGTTCGACGAGACCTAGATGGAGATCGATACGATGGATGATCCTATATGGTGACATGGACCGACCGACAAAGGGAATGAATGACATAAGCTCAAAGTGGGATACTGAAAAGCTCAGGATGGGGGATATGATAGATGTGTCGTCCAATGCTCAATCAATATATACCAAGTGGCCTAGGCTGAGGTGGGTGAGGACGATAGTGCGGATGAAAGCATAAAATAACTAGGATGTCAGGTAGATAATGATTAAGCCCTCTACGGATGACACCTGTTACCGGGTTCTCACCATCCATACTTATCCAAGGCGCCACCAAGAGGTTGTTTTCACCATAGGATCGATTTATTTCTCTTTACTATTTTTTTTTTGATTTTTTTGATTTTTTAATTTTTTGATTTAGGTGGGGTTACCAAGCGGACTTAGGCATAGAACCTCTTTAGATGGATGATATTGATGGGTTCGTCAAGGGGATCTCCTTCAAGAGTAGTCAACCTGTAGGCCCCAGATCCATATTTGGTGGCTATGATATAAGGCCCTAACCAGTTTGCCTCAAATTTTCCCTTTTTATCACGGTCCGATGAGTGCGTTGGTTTTCTTTGAGAACCAGTTCACCGACTTGGAATTTTCTAGGACGGACCTTTTTATTGTAATTATGTTTGAGGAAATTTTGGTATGCTTGCAGGTGATCATAGGCTTTTATTCTTCATTCATCCAGTAATTCCAGCTGTGCAAGTCGTGCAACACGAGCATCTTCTTCACTGATAAGATTCTTCAAAGAAATCCTCAGTGATGGGAGCTCAACTTCAATTGGCAAGACAACTTCAACACCATATACTAAAGAATAGGGGGTGGCACCTTTCGGGGTGCGGATGGATGTACGGTATGCCCAGAGTGCAGGATGAATATGGAGGTGCCAATCTCGTACAGTGTTTTTGACAACCTTCTTGAGGATGCAGATAAGGGTCTTGTTGGTTGCTTCTACCTGACCATTACCTTGAGGGTAATAAGGCGTTGACCAACAGTGCTAGATATGAAAGGTGTCGCAGAGGTGTTTCATGGCTTTGTTTTTGAAGGGTTTTCTGTTATCAGAGAGGATGGTGGATGGGATACCATATATGCAGAGAATATGGTAAAGGATAAATTTTGAGATTTGGACACCGGTGATTTGTGAGAGTGGCATTGCTTCCACCCACTTGGTGAAGTATTCAGTGGCGGTAATTATGAATGTATGGCCATCGGATGATGGTGGGTAAATCTTTCTAATCTAGTCAAAACCCCATTGAGAAAAGGGCCACGGTGCTAGGAGGGGCTGAAGATCTTGTGCTGGGGCATGAATCAAATCTACATGTTGTTGACATAGAAGGCACTTTTTCACAAATTCACAAGCATCATGTTCCAATGTAGGCCAATAATATCTAGCTCGTAGGATCCTTTTGGCCAGAGCCATACCATTTGAGTGAGCTCCACAAATACCACCATGTACTTCCATTAGTGCCGCGCGGGCCTCAGTCTCATTCAGACATCTAAGGAGGATTCCATCATACCCGCGACGATAAAGCGTATCACCAACAATGATGTATCGGGAAGAGCGATGGATAAAAGATTTGCATTGGTTGCGTGTGAGTTCTAGGGGTATGATATTATCACGGAGATAAGTGTATATGTCTTGATACCAAGGGGAGGCGGGACCTACAATATCACACACCATATTAGTCTCAGGAACATCATATGCAGGGATTAAAAGCTGTTCAACAAGAAACTCACATTCTATTCGGTCTTTAGGCATGTCAATCAGGGAACCAATAGTGGCCATTGCATCTGCCACTTTATTCTGTACCCGAGGGATTTGGTCAAACTGTATGAAAGTGAAATATTTCTTGAAATCATCCACCATGCGTTTATAGGGTAACAGTTTATCATCTTTTGTGAGGAATTCATCATTAACTTGTCTAATGACTAGCAAATAATCACCAAAGACCTTTAGGTGAGTTATATGCCATTGTTTTGTAATCCAAAGGGCGGTGAGGAGGGCTTCATACTCTGCAATGTTGTTGGTACATGGGAATGCTATCCTGAATGACTTTGGGATGTAGTCACCCTGAGGGGTAATTAATAAAATTCCTGCTCCAGATCCACTATGAGTATATGAGCCATCAAAATATAGTGTCCAAGATGGTGCTTCTGTAACTGTGTAGACTTCTTCGTCTGGGAATTTAGTGTCTAGCGGGTAGGCATCTATTAATGGTGCCTCAACCAATTGATCAGCTATGACCTATCCTTTTATGGATTTTTGCTCTACATATTCTATGTCAAATTCACTTAGGAGCATGACCCATTTGGCCATGCGGCCAGTTAGAGTGGTTCTAGATAACAAATACTTTAGGGGATCAATTTTAGCGATTAATTGGACTGGATGGCTGAGCATGTAATGACGAAGTTTCTATGTGCTGAAGACTAGTGCAAGGAAAGATTTTTCCATGGGGGAGTAATTTAACTCATAGCCAACCAATGTTCGACTGATGTAGTAGATTTCCCTCTTTGAACGACTCATCATGTTGTGCCAACAATGCCCCCAGCGCGACTGAAGTAGCAGAGGTGTAAAGAAGGAGGGGTTTTCCTGGAGTAGGCGGCATCAAGATTGGTGGATGAGCTAAATATTCCTTAATTTTATCGAAACCCATCTGACATTGCTGGGTCCATCGGAAGGTGGAATCTTTCTTCAAAATATGGGTGAATGGCTGACATTTATCTGCTAGCTGGGCTATGAACCAATGGATGGACTGCATCTTCCCTTGGAGGCTTCTTAACTGCTTCAGATTGTGTGGAGGTGGCATGTCCAGAATAGCCTTTACCTTGGCGGGATCAACTTCAATACCCCTTTGGGAGACTATAAAACCCAACAATTTTCCTGATGTGACCCCAAAGACGTACTTTTTTGGATTTAGCCGCAACTTGTAATGTTCTAACCGTTCAAAGATCTGCTTTAGGATAGTAGGATGTTCTGCTCGTGTTTTTGATTTTCCTAGCAAGTCATCAACATAATCCTCCATGATGATATGGATGAGGTCATGGAAGATGACCGTCATTTCTCTCTGATATGTTGCCCCCACATTTTTGAGACCAAAGGGCATAACATTGTAACAGAAAGTGCCCCAAGGTGTTGTGAAGGCAGTCTTGTGTTGGTCCTCAAGAGCGATTCAAATCTAATTATAACCAGAGAAGCCATCCATAAGGGATAACATTTCATGTCCTGCTGTCAGGTTGACCAACATGTCAATGTTAGGCAGAGGGAAGTCATCTTTTGGGCAGGCCTTGTTAAGGTCCCTGAAGTCTGTGCAGATCCGAATATCTCCATTTGGTTTGGCAACTGGTACTATATTGGAGATCCACTCAGAGTAGTCAATTGGCCGAATAAAACCTGCCTCTAGTAACTTTTCCAATTCCTTTTTGGCTAACAATGCTACCTGCGGGTGCATTTTGCAGAGCTTTTGTTTGACAGGCTTGGCGTCTGGGCGAACGTCTAGATGATGAACCCCTAAGGCAAGGTCTAAACCTGGCATGTCTGAATATGACCAAGCAAAGTTGATGATTCCCTCTCGGAGTAGCTGCATGATGACTGGATACTCTTGTTCTAAGAGTGACTTAGCCACATAGGTGATTTTAGGATTTTCAACAGTGCCCAGATTAACTTCTTGAGTCTCTTCAATTAGAATGGATGATCGAGCGGATAACTGCGTTCCTAAAAGGGGAAGATGAACATCTCCATCTTTTGGCACCTCTTTGAGGTTTTCTCCATTGGATGCGTCCTTTATTTTTACTTTTTCAAGGTCAGGAAGCACCTCAGGGAGGTTTTCACTAGATGACCGCTTTTTACTTTTCTTATTCTTATTTTTGCGACTAGAGTGTTCATCCTCCCCCAATCCCATAAGGTTGACATATGTATCCGCAGACATATTGACAGGTGTGGTATTACGTAGGTCCCAATCAATAAGCTCAGGGTGACAAAGGGATAGGCTAATGGTGTAGACAGATAGGCACTCGAACATGGATGATAAGTCGGTGTGATCGATGTCATCGTATGCACATATGATGTATTCCTCCTCGGGTATGTCTTCCAATGAGCCATCATCCACAACGATACTATTGGAAGTATTAGACGATGTTGCAGGGCTTTTCTATTTTCTGTCATATCCAATGCCTATGTTTTTTGGTAGCTTTGGTGTATCAATAGGTTGCAATCGCCCTTGTTCTTCTTTACCTAGGCCCCTGCCTTGGTAGTTATATTTTTCTGCAAACTTAGCTGACCACGGATATGCTTCCTAAAAATATTCTTATAGAGGAGGGTCCAGCTGGGGTTCTTCTTGGTAGACCCATTGGATTATGTCCTCTTCTGGTGCATCTATCTGGACACTTAGGGATCTGAAAGTGATGGTAGGGATGTCTTTACCACTGAAGGTGATAGTCTTGTCTTCCTTTTGTGTAGCATGCGAAGGTTGACCATACTCGTGTGGTGGCGATGGCATGGTTGCTACATTGAGAGCCGTATGCATTGCGTATTCACCACACCCTTTGTCAATGATTTGGACTTTGGTGACTGTAGGATTAGTGGTGGAAGATGGAGTGGTTATCACGATGGAGGGTGGATTAGCGGATGATGACTGGGATGCCCCCATTTCAACCCTGGGACAATAATGTAAATGGGGGAATGATGCTTCTAAAACACGTCAATATTCAAATGGTTGGGGATCAGTGTAGATGGTGACTTCCTATCTGTTGATGGGGAATTTTAGGCATTGATGATACATGGAGGGGATGACTTGCATAGCATGGAGCCAGGGGCGGCCAAGGAGGAGATTATATGGCAAATCCAGATCAAGGACATGACAGGTAGTGTATTGAAGCATAGGTCCCACTTGGATAGGAAGACTGATGATTCCCTCTAAATTTATTTCTACATTATCATAGGCTTTGATTGTGATGATCTGATTACTTAAATCCGCTTGAGTATACCCCACTTGTTTTATGAATTTTAGAGTACACAAATTGAGAGCAGAGCCATTATCTACCAAGACCCTTTTTATTTTATGACGGGCAACCACGACTTCGATATGTAAGGGGCGATTATGATTGACATCTATATTTGGCATATCGTTTTGGCTAAAGTGCAGTTGGTGAGATAAAGCCAAGTGTCCTACCAAAGCTTGGAATTGCGTGGGGTCGATGTCATTTGGCACACGGGTTTCTTGTAGGGCTCTGTTGAGGATTTCTTGATGTACCGGGGAAGACTTAAGCAAATCCAAAATGGATATATGAGCAGGGGTCTTTCTTAAGTGATCAAGGATGTTGTACTGAGAGCTTACAAGAGGTGATTGGGTGGGTGCAGAGGCTGCAGGGATAGTGATGCGGGCTCGTCGCGTAGTGACAACACATTGAGGGTCTTTGGCTTTAACATGTATCATGGATACACGGGGTTCCACCTGCTCAACGTAATGAATAACACCCTCGTAATTGAAGGGTACATTCTTGTAACTCACATTATTTGTGCTATTTCCTTGGGGATTACCACTAGATGTGCTTGGGCCTTGATTATGCTTTGGAAAGGAGTTTTGATATATCTGTAATTGAGCATTGGATGATGAAGCTTGACTGGGGTCAACCTTGATATCACCTCGATCAATGAGATCTTGGACGTAGTTTTTCAGACCCTGACACTTGTTTAAAGAGTGTCCTTTGATTTTATGGAACTCACAATATTCATTTTCCTTAAACCATGCGGGCTTAGGTTTGGACTCATCAAATGGCTTGGTGATAAGGTATGTGATGGGGTAGTTGATTTGTAACAACTTATTAAAAACAACACTCAGAGGTTCTCCTAATTGAGCGTATTGACATTTGGTGTTCCCCTGATTGTTCTGGTTTGACTATTGAGGAGGACGAGGTGCCCCCTGTGGTACATATATGGCACTAGGTACAGATGGTTGTTGTTTTTGGGATGCATTAGCCACTTGGACGTGTTTAGTGTCTGTCACGCTGTCATTCACTGCATTCTTGTTCTTGTTCCAGAATCATGGTTTATCACCAAATGACCTCTCTTTATCATGACTATGTATTTTTATGTGTCCTTTGGCAATAAGGGCGCGTTCAAGGATGGGTCCCTTTTCTACTATCTCCGCGAAAGTGGTGACACAATGTAACCTAAAATTATGGGCCATGTCAGGATGAGAGTTTTCCATGAAAAGAGTGACCATGTCTTTTTCTTTCAGAGGGGTCTTCATTCGGCTTGCTAATGCATGCCACCATTGTAGGTAGCTAGTAAAGGTTTCCCCCTCACGTTGTTTCTCTTTGAGTAGATCTAAGGTGTCTGTGTCCTCCAAATTGAAAGAGAAGTAGGATACAAATTTTTCTGATAGGTCTGCAAAAGTTTTTATGGACCCTTTTTCGAGAGTCATGAATCAATCCAGGGCGTGGCTTGCCAGGCTTTGTGGGAACAGGCGCAAGAGATAGTTGTCATTGTACATAACTTCTTGGAACTGAGAGTAAAACTCTTGTAAGTGAGCCTTAGGGTCTTTGTTTCCCTTGTATTTGTCAAACTTTGGTATCTCAAAATGTTTAGGAAATGAGATTAATGAGATGGAGGGATCAAATGGATATGGGCATATGTCTTCAAATTTGAATGATTGTTTACCCATCCCTGCTTGAAGATCTTTCAATGCCGCTTTGATTTCCAATAGATCCGAGTTAGCCGGTGGTGGGTTGGGGGGATGTCGATGATAAGATGATAAAGGATCCTGGTGAGGGAGCATCAGATTGTTGAAATACGGATTTGGATGGTTGGATGATGATATGCCTTGCTAGTAAGATGAGGGATTTTGTTGATACGAGGGCTGTTGTTGTGGAGTATATTATGGATTTGTTTGATAAAAGTGTGGGGTAGGTTGTTGAGGAGCTTGGATGGGTTGTTGCGTATTGGTTTGTTGGTGTTGAAGGTACTGTTGTGATTGTTGGGAGGTTGCATAAAGCGATTGTTGGTGAAATTGCTGCTGATTGTGATAGTAGTAGTGTTGAGGGAGTTGTTGTGATGTCAATTGTTGTATGGGTCGAGATGGGATGTTGTGTTGCGGTTGAGCTTGTGGACGCAAAATGGATGCAAGGAAGGGGGATATGGTCTAAGCAATAGGTCGAGATGGATTGCCTTGTGGTTGATAGGGTGGTTGTTGTGAAGAGGCCAAAGTATTATGTATAGGTTGTTGTTGATGAGATGGCTGAGGTAGCATAGAGGTGTTTTGTAAAGGGGGTTGTTGGGTACCCCCCGGAATGTTCAGCTGGGGTGTGCCTTGTGGAGGTAATTGAGGCAGAATGTTGGATTGATGCGTGGCCCCAACAGGTGGAGGCAATGTGGAAAGGGGGGTGCCCCCAGTGTTGACTATAGGTTGATTCGAAGGAGGGGGTGTTGTTAATGTTAATGGCAGAGGTTGTGGAACATTTTGTGGCATACCATAGGCAAAAGGATTATTGGGATCAGGCACTTGAGGACCTCCCATAACTGAGGTCGAAGCATGTGAGGGATAGTTAACATGATAGAGAACAACATTGCCAAATTCAAGTTGATGCCATCCCTCAACTGGAGGAACATTGGGGAAGTACGAACCTTCTGGTGCATTTTGTGAACCTTGGAGTACGTTAGATGGGGGACTCCTATATTTGGACAAGTCAACACCTGAGGGGGGTTTGACACCCTTCTCAATTAGGTGGGCTAAAATTTCTTCCCCATTTTTTTCAAGCAGACGGTCAGTCATTTGCACATTGGTGGGATTACTAAAATGTTCTTCAAGCGTGAGTTCAGGTTGATTAGCCATACTCTCTTCATCATGTGGTGAGTTGTTCTGATTTTCGGTGTTGGAGTGCGATGAAGTACCATTTTGAGGATTGTGAGGGATGTTAGTACCATTGTTAGGATCTGATGAGACATTCATTGTGTTGTTGGGATCTTGAGGGTTGTTTGAATGGGCATTCTGGGCTTGTTGGTCGGCCATTTTCTTTGCCTGTGATCGGGTCTGAACGAGCATGCAAATGTTCTATGGGTGGATTACAAAAATGTTTTTGACGAATGATTTGATTGTGATTGGATGAGATCTGATTTGGATGGGGTTTGGATTTAGATCATATTTTGTTTAGATCAGATGTTGATGGGATCGAATTTTGATTGGCTAAATTTGATTTTGATTGGCTAGATTGGATTTTGATATTAAGATCAACAGGATTGCATTGGTTGAACGGATGTGATTTGGTTGATTGAATGATTGATTTTGATAGATTTGGATGATTGGATGATGAAAGATGTGAGAGATACCTTGAGTTTAATCAAAGAAATTTACCCTTAGTGACCAAGAGTTTTAATTGATTAAGAGGATGATCACGACACCGAATCCACCTTAAGATAGGAATGGATTGATTGGGCCGAGGATGATAACTTACAACACCGAATTCACCTCAAGATGGAAGCTAATTGATTGGGGTCGAAGTTAAAGACTAATAATCAAATTCAAGCGCTATGGTCAATTTGGGTAACCACTTTGTAATACAAGGTTAAGGTGGTTTGGTTATGAGTGGTGTTTGGTAATGTAAATGGTAAAAATATGATGTTCGCTAGGTGAGGGTATGGAATTTTGAATGGAATATGAGGAAATTAGAATGAACGGGTGGATTGAAGATGATTGTGGCGAATGAGTGGGGATTTAGAATGGTTAAACAAAGATTTGGAATGATAAGATGGAGGCTTAAACAGATCAAATGGAGGTTTTGGGAGACTTAAAGTGATGAAACAGAGGCTTGGGATGATGAGATAATGGTTGGGAATGATTAAATGATGGTTTAGAGGCTAAACAGATTCAAATGGGGTGATTTCGAGTGTTTAGGAGGGAAAATCCGCCCCTCTACAGCAAAAATTAGGGGCGGTGACAGCTTTCTGTAGTAAATTAGGGGCGCTTCCACCTTTCTGCAGCAAAACAGGGGGTGCTTCCGCCTTTTTGTAGTAAAACAGGGAGCACTTCTACCTTTCTGTAGTAAAATAGGGGCGCTTCCACCATTCTGTAGCAAAATAAGGGCGCTTCCACCATTCTGCAACAAAACAGAGGGCACTTCCGCCTTTCTACAGCAAAATAGGGGCACTTCCACCTTTCTGCAGCAAAACAGGGGCACTTCTGCCTTTCTGCAGTAAGACAGAGCTTGGTTTTGATGGCAATGGCTATGGAAAGGACTCAAAATGATAAAGTAAGGCCAATGTATCAAAGATTTCATAGGTTTTTCACAAGAAAACACTTCGAGCAAGCACAATCCTATGATTAATGTTAAGGGTATGGCCAAGAAAGATCTTAACCTAGGATGCACAAGGCTTCTAGGAAGTCCTCGATATACTCTCGGTACGTGAGGCACAACCGTTAACACCAGCCTGTCACAAGTGTGAGTCAGGAACCCCAACGAGATACTAAAAGGCTCAGACCAACTCTTCACATCTATCTAGGTATCACCCTAGCTTCGACACTCCGTCAATTACGACGTGACTGGATTGGGGTACAACTTTCATTCTCCCCCCTTTATATACCCTACCGGTATGCGTGGTTGGAATTTTCCCTTGGGGTGATGAAATCCCCAAGCAGGTCCCACTAAAAAGAAGACACTAACCGTTTCCAACTACTCCCCAGGCTCACACGAAGTGCAAGGGGAAAGTGAAAAAAAATTAATGCCCCCTTGGGTGACACAATAATAGACAAGCACAACAAGCAATAAAGTTTACTTCCCCCTAATTAGACTATGTGCAAACAACAAGGATAATTTTTCAAAAATTTGATTAAATAGATGGCCCTACAAGAAAACGTTAGCTATCTTATCCTTCGTTCTTGGTCAATTACGCCATAATATGCTATAGAACGTTAGCAAAAAAAAAACACCAATATCCTTTCCAAAACAATGTTAGAGGGTTATTACTTGAAAATAGCTAAAAATGAGAGCAAAAATGAAGCTAAAATGACTGTTTCACCTTCCAAACTGTGCTATTTTGGGGCGCTTCCACCTTTCTGCAGTAAAACAGGGGCGCTTCCGCCTTTCTACAACAAAACAGGGGGTGCTTCCACCTTTCTGCAGCAAAACAGGGGCACTTCCGCCTTTCTGCAGCAAAACAGGGGCGCTTCCGCCTTTCTGCGGTAAAACAGAGGGCGCTTCTGCCTTTCTGCAGCAAAATGTTAGAGGAAAAGAGCCTTTTAAAAATAAAAGGGCGTATCCGCCCCTTTGTAGGAAACTTTGTCAGATTTTGGAAAAAGAAAAGTTGTATGCCCTACTGCAAGAAAGTGTTAGAAAAGATCTTCTAAGCAAAATGACGTGTACGCCTAATTGCAACAAATTGTTAGCAAAAATCAAATTTTCAGATATAGGGCATGACCGCCTTTCTGCAGCAAACAAGAGGGCGCTTCCACCTTTCTGCAATAAAAAAGAGGGTGCTTTCGCCTTTCTGCAGCAAAATAGAGGGCGCTTCCGCCTTTCTGCAGTAAAACAGAGGGCGCTTCCGCCTTTCTGCGACCTTTTTCTGCAAAATACTTAGCAAAAATGAAGGTTAAATACAAGAACCCATTTGTGGGTCCCACCGGGTGTGCCAGAAATGTGTACCTTGGAATTTTACCCCATTCTAATGTGCAAAATAACTAAAAATGCAAGTGATAAAATACTAAGAACACTTCAAAGATTAGCCTAAAGAGTGATAAAACAAGAAAAATAGACGAGATAAAATGCAAATCGATTATACCTGCCTTGTTGTTGAAGACTCCTTGGTTGGCCCTTGATTTAGATGAATTTGTGTGCTCCTTAGATGGCTTTTGATGTAGCTAGATGCAAGATTGAATATGCAAAATGATCAAAATGGATGGCTAAGTGATAGTAATTGCTTGAGAATGCAAATTGGCATCATAAGGTTGCTTAAAATCAAAGTGTTGAAAATGCCCTTGAAGAGGGGGTATTTATAGAAGAATTTGAATTTTCTAGAGAATTCAACGGTTGAGATTCATCCAACAAGGTCAAGATGAAGGGCTATGGTGGGTTGAAAACTCACAAGCCCTCACATCTTGACATGTGGATGGTGAAGTGGCTAAGAGGAGATGAGGTGTAAGTGAGGTGGCCAAAAGGTACATGAGGTGGAGAAGGACAAGTACCTTCCAAGTACCTTGGGGAGTGAGAAGATTTCCTCAAAAAGGATTTCTTGTCCCCAAGTGAGAATGAAAGAGACATTTGAGGAATTTTGGAATTCCTCAAAAATCTCCATGGGAAAAGGAGAGGTGGTTGGGGATATAAATGTGAATTAAAAATTCACATTCTTAGGAGAGTCTAAAGGATAAAAGGTGAGCTCCAAAAAGGCGGGACTTGGTCACATGTGGATGATGTGACAAGTCCAAGGTTCTAGAAGCCATAGAATCTAGGATAAATAAATGTGAATTAAAAATTCACATGGGAAATAGGGTCAATGCTAAAAAGAGGTAAATGCAAAGGTTGACTAAAAAGGTGGTGCTAAATATGGCTAATGACCTTGGTTAAGGTTGTGAAAATATTGGATTAGAATAATTAATGGAAGATTAGAGGCAAGTGGAAAATGTAGGAGGATGTGACATTAATCTTTGATTAAGAGGATGCACATCATAATTATGAATTAATTAAATTAATTCAGATTAGAGCAAGATCATGGAGGATGTGACAAGGAGAGAGAGAATGAAGAATTTTAAATTGATTTTAAATCAAAAGGGTAAAAAATGACTAAATTAAATAAATGTGTATTTATTTAATTTAGAGAGGAAGAAGGTGAAAGATAAAGCATTTAATTATTAAATTAAATACTTTACAGATATGAGACAAAAGGTGCAATATTAATTTAATAAATTAATATTTAATATGATAGACGAAAAGGGAGTAAATTTGATCATATGAGAGTGATTAAATTTAGATTTCTACACTATAAATTTAAGATCAACTTACTAACACCATATTATATCTTGTTAGCTTGAGGAGAATTGCATATCAATTCCCAATTTCCTTCTACAACACTATCATTGAAAACCTATCTACTTTTTACATATCTTGATACCATTTTTTCCTTAAACCAATTGCATTTGAAGTGAATAGTTTTTTTTATTTCTAGCTCCATTGTTGGACTTACAATAGAAGTCAACATCACTCTCCTTGAAATGCTTTCTTCAACAAATTGAGATTTTTTTTCCAATAGAACTTAAACCATTTTCCATATTGAAACATCTTTTTGCAGGTGTATTTTTCTCTTTTTAAAATAAAATCTAGAACCAGAAACTATTATGGATCCTTCATCTCATCACAAGTAATGATGCATTTTATAATAATTGGGGTTTACCAATTGTATCAAAATGTTTAAATTAGTTTCTAAATATTTCCTTGAAAGTTTTATGTAATGAATTCTTAGTAACTTGACCTTGAGGTTTTTTAGCATAAAATTTTAATTTAGCTATATCAATCCCAACAAAATTATCTATATTGTTCTTAGAAACTTTTCTTTTAACCTCTTTAATTAAATTCATATATGCATTTGTAGAGGGAAATGATTGAGGCCCATCTCTAATATCAAATGATCTATGATGTTGGGCATCATCAAGAATGTTAGGTTGGGCCTTCTTTCTAACATGAATAAGGGGTTGGGCCTCCTCTCTAACATCAATGTGTGGTTGGGCCTACTATTTGACACCAATATGTGGTTTCTCCTTCTCTTTTAAATCAATGTGTGGTTGGGCCTCCTTTGCTTTAGTATCCAAATTAGGTTGGATTTATGCTAATATTGGGCTCCATTTTGTACATAAGAATGAAATCATAAGATAAGTGCTATAAATTGGTAGAATTAATATCATAGACACAAAAAATAGGAAGAGATGTAATAAACTACTAGATTCAATACCATAACTTGTAAAACAAAGATGAATATAAGGGATAAAGAATTATAGTTCAAGTAATAGTGTACACAAGTATGAATAATTAATTAAGAGTGATATTTGGGTGTTTCCTAGACGAGACCTATAGAGGAAATGAATAAAATTGTAACCCATACAAAAAGGTAGTAAGGTTAGTGGTGTTGATGGTTGTACTTGAAGAAAGAGAGTATATTGGTAAATAGTTAAGAGGGTGTTGTGAAATTTATATTTACGACTAGGTAAAGGAGCTACATGTAGGAAAGAAGAGGAAATTGTAAATTTAAAAATTACATTGTTTAGAGATCTAAATGAACCTACGAGCATTTTTATAATTTAGTAAAATGAAGGAATGTAAAGTAAAAAAATTAGAGACTATTGCAATGAATTGAAGGCTATTTTAAAATATTAACATTTGGCATTGTAAAACTTAAATTTAGTAGGAAGTTAGGAAAGGGCTAGACATAAAAAGAGTGTTGCACTATGTTGTCATTAGTGTTGTAATTTATGTCAACCTATGTCACCCTCTAGTGTAGTTATGTTGAGAAGGTATTTGTGTTATTGAGAAAGTATTGCAAATGAAACATGGTCACTTGGTTTCCAAGTGATTTTGAGAATATTTGCATAAAGAGTGTACAATGTGTTAGGGGTGTGTTTTGTATTATGCTCTTCATTTCTTCATGCTTGAAGATGTTCTTGTGTAGTTTGGATGTGATGTTTAGAAGTATTTAGAGGTGTTATATCTAGAGTTTTAGGTTCTGGATTGTATGGAAATAGAAGATGTATTTGACAATGTACTAGACTGTGAAGAAGGTTGTCTGGGAGAAATGGAATTGCTCCACATTTCTCTGTGTTGAAGTTTCTTCTCTTGCAGATTTGGGAATGTGTTAATATTTCATGTATCTATCTTCCCTTGGATGTTTTGGTGTTTAGCTGTTCCATAAGCTTGGTTCAGGTGTTGTGTAACAATGACAGTTTGAATGGTTGCACATGATGATAGTATTCTCAATTATAGGTGTTTGTGCTAGCGTGTTTGAATACTTTTTTGGTGTTGGAATATTCCAAGATGTTGAGCAGTGGTATGCAGGTTGTTTCCATACTTGGTGAAGTGTGAATGTGGTTTCTTGTTAACATTAATATCAGTTTGGCCAAACTAGCATGTTAGCGTAACTTATAGATGTGGTTTGTGGATTATGGAAGCTTGGTGTAGTGTATCCGTGTATATTTGGGTCATTTTTAACCCTTGGTGTGGTCCACCTTCAATTCTTTCCAGTGTAGAAGTGTTTTGTGTCGACCTATTTTTTGGTTACACATTTGAGGTGCATATGTTTCATTGAGGGTGATCTAAGAGAAGGTTGTTTTAGGTTGTAGAGGATATATATGCAAGGTCAATTATGTGGTATGAAGTGTAATGCAAAATGATGTAAGTGTGATCAAGTGTTGAGATCTAAGTGTGAGCATGAACACCTATGACTACTAGAAGAAGTGAGCATAAGGTGTCTACATTTTAGTGTGCCTGAAGTTGTTGGAGGTAGTGAGCTAAAGGTTGTAGATGGTGTAGAGTTTTTGTGGTGGATTCTCTTGTTGCTTTGAGGTAGTGAGCCTCCTTGTAGCAGTATCTTTCTATTCTCTTTCTATTTGAGTAGTGAGCCCTTGGAAGTGACCCTTTTTTTCTTTCTTTTGGACAGTGAGTCCTTTGGGTAGTAAGCCCTTTGGAAAATGAGCCTTTTGTAATCAATATTGATATTCAAATATATGTGAGTTAATCCTCACTGTGGTTTTTCTTTGATTAGTGTTTTTCACGTAAAATTTGGTGTTCTATTCTGTATGGTTGTTGTTGTGTTGATGTTTCATTTTATTACATTCATGTTGACACATAATAAGGGTTTGAAGGTTAATGAGGGTTTTAAGGTTTTAATATACAATGGATTCACCCCTCTCTCAGTTGTCCTATGTGTCTAACAATTGGTATTAGAGAAATGTTCCTTAGAAGAAGCTTAACCACTTGAGGTAGATCTGGATGGCACACAAGAATGGTGTCAAAGTCCCTATGTTTGATGGAACAAATTATGCCTTTTGGAAAGCAAGGATGGAAGCCTTTCTTGTCTTATTAGGGTTTGGTGTATGGAATTCAGTTGAAGATGGATATACTATACCTACTATTGCTCTGACAAGTGAAGATGATATCAAGGATTATGAGAATAATGAAAAAGAAAGGGATGCTATTTTGAGTGGACTTTCTGATTCATAACTTGTGAAGGTGATAAGCTACAAAACTACTAAAGAGGTATGGGAAAAGTTGAAGAGAATTTATGAAGGAGATGATAAGGCCAAGAAAGAAAAGATGCAAAATTTCAAACCTTAAGGATGTCAAAGATGAAGATATCTCAGGATACATGCTCAGGGTGGATGAAATTGTCAATGCCATCAATGGTCTTGGTGGAAAGTTGGAGGAAAGTGAAGTTGTGAAAAAGGTATTGATAAGTCTTCCTAAATATTATAGTGCTAAAGTTTCTGCTTTTGAGGAAGCTCAAAATTTGGATCAATATTCTAGAGATCAAATGTTAGGTGCTTTAAATAATTTTAAATTAAGAGAATTTGAAAAATATGCTCCAAAGAAAGAAAATTCTTTTAAAGTCAACAAGAAAGAGAGGAATGATAAATTTGATCCGAATGATCTTGATGAGATGGAAGCAAATTTTGTAAGAAGATTAAAAAAGGGCATTGAAAAATATAGAGGTTACAAGTTACTTGTCAAATGTTTCAATTATGGAAAGAGAGGTCATTATGCTTCAATATTTCGAGGAAAAGTTTCAAATGACAAACATAAATATCATAAAGTTAAAAATTTCAAGAAGAGTTATTACGTTAAAGAAGATAGTGGTGTATTTGATGATGAGGAATCAAACTCTCTGGATGATGAAAGTGTAGACATGTAAAAATGCCTAACGCAAATTGCACACAACCTGAAACTACATTTTTCCATTATTAGCATCATTTCAAATCATTTGCATCATTAATCCTCTTTTTACATCATTTTTGTCATTTGACCCTATTCCCCTCTATTAATTAAATAATATTGAATTGTTTAATTAATTCACTATTTAATCATTAATTTGATCTCATTCCTCCAAATTAATTAATTAAATATTAATTATTTAATTATTTAACTAACTTAACTTATTCTTCTAGTTTAATTAAATAGTTATCAATTAATTATTTAATTAAATATCAAACCCCCTTCTAATATTAAATAATCATCTTTAAATTATTTAATTAAATCACTTACCATCATGCATGAATTAAATAATTATTTTTAATTATGTAATTATCCTAATTTCCTTCAAAATATCTTGGCTTAACTTATCTGAAACATCATCCATTTAATAAGTAAATATTTTTATTTATTAGTCAATCTTATCCTTGCACATTCCTCAATTAATTAATTATCTTATCATGCAAAAAGAAAACCCATCTTCTATCTTAATCTTATCTTGCACGTTCCTCCAATAATTAATTAATTATGTCATGCATTATTTCCTCAATTCTTTATTGACACACTCTCTCTCTCTCTCTCTCAGTCAACTGATACTGATTAACCACTCTTCTGATCAATCACTTCTCTTAACACTTCATTCAATATCTCATGCAACCAGTTAATTAGAATCCTACATCCAGTTGCAGTTAGTTAACTGGGTAATCAATTCCTCTCAATTATTCTCAGCCTTTGATCTCAAAAAAGCACCTCTTAATCCAGATTTTTAATCTAATTTTCCAAAATCTATAAAATCACCCTTCATCCTTCTCATTCATCACCTATAATTTTCATAGCTAAGTCATTTTCATCTTGAGCATTTATCTTTTGAGTGTTATCATAGCATCTAGGTCACCTTACATTAAGCTTTTGCAAGATACCATGGAGGGTCTTGTGTTGAAACAATTTGACATATCAAATAACATAGGTTTCTCCAAAATGGGACAGTAAGGTTGTTCTTGTTTTTAGATTTAATTTTGTCTTTGATTTGATTAAATTTTGTTTAAATTTATAACTTTTTTGCAATCATATCTCATTTGTATGCAGGTTCATTGTTTATAATCCATTCCATATTTTCCCCTTATAGGAAGTGATGAATGCTTGTTCATGGATTTGAATGTTGGAACAAATTATACTAACCTTGAAAGACATGTGAAGGAAATTGCTCCAGAAACTTGTCACAGTATTGAAGGAACTATGTTGATTGCATTTCATGCAAGAGAGGAGAGAAAATATTGGATAATTGACAATAGATGCTCAAATCATATGACAGGTGATACGAGTAAGTTTGTTAAACTTGAAAAGTTTGATGGCGGTCTTGTTAAGTTTGGAGATGACACATCTTCTAAGATATATGGAAAAGGTTCAATTAGTTTTGATGGAAATCATAAGATAGATGATGTTCTTTATGTTAAGGGTCTCTGACATAATCTTCTCAGTGTAGGAAAAAATGTGTAGTAGAGGATACAATCTAGTATTTCAGGATGATGGTTGTGAAATTAGAAAAGGAAGCTCCAAAACTTTGGTTGTTGCAGGAATAAGGACAAAAGGGAATGTTTATTAGCTCAAAGGTGCTAGTGGTAAAGTGATTTATGTCACAAATCAATGACAGTTGGTTGTGGCATAGAAGAATGTGTCATATCAATTTTGATAGCATAGTAAAGATCAGCTCTACTCATGCTGTGAGAGACATGCCAAGAATTACAAAGCCTATCAATGCAATTTGCAAAGAGTGTCAGGTTGGAAAACAGACAAAGAAGAGCTTTAAATATAAAGAATATTCTACTATAGGACGTTTGGATTTGGTGCGTACAGACCTATGTGGACCTACCGGAACAAGATCTCAAGGTGACAGATATTTTATGTTGTTAATAGATGATTAATCTAGAATGACTTGGGTAACATTTATGAAATAAAAATCAGAAGCTCTATATAAGTTTAAAGCATTTAAATCTATGGTTGAGAATGCAATGGATCTAAAAATCAAGTGTTTAAGGTATGATAGAGGTGGTGAGTTCACCTCCAATGAGTTTAACAGTTTTTGTGAAGATCATAGGATAAAAAGATATTTATTTACTCTTAAGACTATAAAAAAAGGGGTTATGGAGAGGAAGAATAGGATACGTTAGGAGGCTACAAGAACCATGTTGAATAAAGAAAATCTACCAAATTTCTACTAGAGAGAAGCAATTCATACCGTAGTCTACATTCTTAACAGAGGTCAAGCAAAAGTGAACAATTCAAAGACCCCCTATGAGATATGGTATGTAAAAAATCCTATTGTGAACTATTTTAGAGTGTTTGGAAGAAAATTTTATATTAGGAGAGATGAAGAGAACTTAGGAAATTTTGATGCAAGATCAAATGAAAATTGGATATTCTACAAAGAGAAAGGCATACAGGTGTTACAACAAAAGGTCAAAGAATATAGTTGAAAGTGCAAGTGTCAAAGTAGATGAAGAATCACATTAGAGCTCAATGCTAATAGAAGGATATGAATCTAACGAACACCCTTGCAGAGAAGAAGAAAAAGAAGAAGAGAAATAAAAGGAGATGCTAGTGGAAGAAGAAGAGGCTCTGAAAAAGAATCCTTAGACTCCTAAGTATGTGCAGAAGAATCATTTTGAGGATCAAATAATTGGAGACAAAAGAAAAGGTGTGTTGACAAGAAGAAAAACTACTATGATAGAGGAACAAGTAAACCTTTGTTTACTTTTTGAGATAGAACCTAAAAAGTAACTGAGGCATGTACATATGAAAGTCGGATAAAAGATATGGAAGAAGAGTTGAGGAAGATTGAGAAGAATCAAACATGGGAATTGGTCCCAAGAACAACAAACAAGAACGTGATAAGAACTAAATGGGTTTTAGGAAAAAAATGAATGAGAATGGAGAAGTTGTTAGAAGCATGGCTAGGATTGTGTATAAAGGCTACTCAAAAGTGGAAGGAATATATTTTGAAGAGAATTTTTATCTTATAGAAAGAATGGAAGCTATTAGAATGTTTTTGGATTTTATAGAACATAAAGACTTCAAGGTATATCAGATTGATGTAAAGTCTTTATTTTTGAATGGTGAGTTAGAAGAAGAGGTATAAATTGAACAACCAGAAGGTTTTCAATTATCAAAATATTCTGATATGGTCTGTAGGTTGAAGAAAGCATTATATGGACTTAAATAGGCTCCTAGAGCTTGGTATGCAAGACTGGACAAGTAACTATTGCAACAGGGATTCAAAAAGGGTATTGCATATAACAATCTTTACTTCAAAGTTGAGGGAGATCAAATCATGATTGTAATTATGTATGTTGACATTTTTGGAGGAAATGTGTAAAATTTTTGCAAAGGAGATGCAAAATGAGTTTGAAATGTTGATGTTTTTGGAAATGAATTTCTTCCTTTGGGCTGCAAATCAATCAATTAGAAAGAGGTTTATTCACTACACAATCAAAATATGTTAAGGAAATGTTGAAGAAGTTTGGAATGGAGGACTCTAAACTAGTATGTACTCCCATGGTTACTAGTTGTAAATTGAGAAAAAATGATGAATCTCCTAAGAAAAATAAAAGCAAGTATAGATCCATGATTGGTGGATTACTATATCTAACTACAACTAGACCAGATATCATGCATGTAGTATGTCTTGTGGAAAGATCTAAAGAAGATCCTAGAGAATCACATGTGGTAGCGGTAAAAAGGATATTCAAATAATTTAAGAGCACTCCAAACTATGGTATATGGTATTCTAAGGATACTAATTTACATCTTTGAGTGCTTATATAGATGCAGATTGGGTAGGTTGTGCAGATGATAGAAGAAGTGCAAGTGGAGGTGCTTTCTTCTTTGGAAATAGACACATTTCTCGATTAAGTAAGAAGTGGGAGATTCAAAGAACACACAACTAAAAAAAATGAAGGATTAACTATAAGGTGTGTTAGATTTGTGAATTAGACAATATATTAGTATTATTTATAAGTAGTGTAACTATAGAGGATAAATCATTCTAGTAATCTAGTATCCTATATCCAAGATATGGTTCAAGTAAGTACTTCTAGGGGCTAACTACTTACCCATGCATCAAAAATTATATATGGCTAAAAGTTACTGATGCAGAGGAAGGGCTTGTCCTAGCACAACTTGAATCCCTTGACACCTTTCAAACAAAGATTCATTTCAAAAAATCACTAAATGCATACTAGTACACTTGGAAACATTGATATGATGGCCTAATGTAAACTTAATAAAGAGAAAAACATCAAAACTTGAGAGACTTGGTCTATGCAGACATGCCCCAACATATTTCATTGATTTCCAATCCAACTATGACCAAACTAATCATATATTTGTTCAATCACCAAATAACCTAGGGTTTTTGACTATTTTCACTCAAATGAGAGCACATTATCATTAACAACTTCATAAAAAATTAGAACCATGAATCCTCCTTTTTCCAAAATTTGGGAAGCATCAAGAGAGAGTTTTCCACCAATTTTCATGGGTTTCCAATGGTGGAAACTTTTTCCATTAATTTAATTCGCTCCTTGGAAACACTAGGAAGGGTTTGGAATTGTCAATACAAAAATGACTATAAATTTTGCAAATCACGATGAAAATAACTCAAACAAAAAGAATTAGGAAGATAAAAAAATTCTCCAACTTTTCCAATAACTTGCAGGACCGTACTATACAGTACAAGTTTGTACAATCCAAATTATAGTCCATTTCACACACAAAAATGCAAGAAAAATGTGGCAAAATAAAGTTCTTTTCATTTCAGATCTTCTCCAACCTTGGTGCTCATGTGTACATGTTATATCTATGCCATTACATTCATTCCCATTTCCCAAAACTACTTCCTAACTTCCCAAACCAAAAATGCAACCTTTTTGATAACTTTGACATGACAAAATTTGCAACTTTTTATAACTTATACAAATTTTTGCTCCTAATCACCAAAATGACTCAAAAGGATCCCAAATGGTGTAGAAGGGTCCAAATTGACATTATTGACCCAAAACAATGCAAAGCAACCCAAAATTCAAAGCTTTACAATATGCATCCAAAGATGCCCCTGCATCATACTCCCTAGGGGAGAGAAAGAACTCAAGTTCCACTTGAGTGGAGGTCTACAAAAGTACAACCATGCTTGAGAATTCTTGCTTTAGTCATCCATGTTGCATATTCAATGGGAATACCCTTCCACTTGACCAAATATTGGAGATATGCCTTGTGCCTTGTCTTTCTGAGTTCCTTGGTATCAATGATACTTTCCAACTCCATAGGTTTGCTAGGTGGAAGATCTTGGAACCATTCAACATTTGAGATTGATTGTGAACCTGCTCCATCATCTACAACACAACATCCCCTTTGTAAGGGTAAAAATTAGAAACATTGAAGATAGGTGAAATGCCAACTACCTTGCGTAACTTAATTTCATATGGACTATTTGCAAACTTATGCACAATCTTGCAAAGTCCTATATTTTTCATTTGCAACTTGGAGTATCGACCCTTTGAAAATATATTTTTCTTGAGATAGGCTAAAACCAAATCCTCAACCTTGAAATCAACTTCTCTTATTTTCACAGGTTCCCTTTGCTTGTACTTGTAAACACTATGTTGGAGCTGCTCCTTGACCTGTTGATGGATTTCTTGCACTGCAATAGAAAATTGCTGTCCTTTAGCACTTTGTCTTTCTAGTCCACTAATATCCCTCAACTCAAATACTCGTCTAGGCTACAAACCATAAAATACTTGAAAAGAACTCTTCCCAATACTCCTATTCATGGAATCATTGTAGAAAAAATATTCCTGAGGCAAGACAAGATTCCACTGAGTAGAATGTTCTTTGGATAGGAATCTAAAGAGGTTTCCTAAGCTTCTATTAACTACCTTAGTCTTCCCATCAGTTTGAGGATGGTAGACAAAACTAAAACTAAGTTTGGTGCAACGTTTTCTCCACAAAATCGTCTAAAAATGCCCAATGAATTTGTTGTCTCTATCTAAAACTATACTCAAAGGAAAAGTATGAATTATGACAACCTCCTTGAAGAATATACCTGCAATATATGATGCATCATTGGTGCTTTTACAAGGGATGAAATGATCCATTTTTTAGAACCGATCAACCACGACATAGACTGAGTGAAAATCCCTTGGTGTTCTTGGTAACCCCATGAAAAAATCCATGCTAATAGACTCCCAAGGCCTATTTGGAATAGGAAGAGGCTGATACAACGTTGGATTGGTGCTACTTCCCTTTTCTCTTTGATAAATAGTGTATTTCTCAACAAACTTCCTTACATCAAGTTGCATCTTATGCCAAAAATAATGTCTCCTTAATTGCTCCAAAGTTTTGTGAAGGCCAAAATGACCTGCTAAACTACCACAATGCTTTTCCTTTATTAGATTGTCTCTCATTGAGAATTTAGGCACACAAAGTTGTGCTCCCTTGAACAACAAACCATCTTGAATAAGAAAATCAAGCCATTTATCATTGGTGCTACTATGAGGTTGCACACAAAACTCATATCTCCTTGAAATCTGCATCATCAACATACATATCTTTTAATACTTCAACTCCCACACTTTGAAATTGAATCTCCTAAACCATTAGTTCCCTCCTACTTAAAGCATCTGCTACTTTATTGGACTGCCCCTTCTTATGCTTGATGGTGAAAGTGAAACCTTTCAAGTACTCTACCCACTTGACATGCCTATGACTAAGTTTCTCTTGACTATTTAGGAATTGAAGAGCATGACTATCAACATAAACTATTAACTATTTTGGAAGAAGGTAATGTCTCCATTTTTTCAAAGATTGCACCTTAGCATACATTTCTAGATCATAAGAGGAGTATTTCTTTTTAGCATCATTCAACTTTTCACTAAAGAAAGAAATAGGTTTGTTATCTTGACTCAATATTGCCCCTATAGCATAACCACTAGCATCACATTCAATTGAAAAGACCTTGTTAAAATATGGTAAAGCCAATATAGGCTACTCTTCTACTCTTTTCTTCAAATACTGGAAGCTCTTTTTAGCCTTCTCCGTCCAAACAAAATTTCTCTTTCTATCCGCCTTAATAGTATGTATTATAGGTGCAAAAACATGACTAAAACTCTTAATGAATTTCCTATAAAAGCTTGCTAATCCATGAAACTTCTCACCTCTGCAACTGATTTTGGTGGAGGCCAATTCAAGATAGCTTTAACTTTGCTTGGATCCATTTTCAATGTTTCCTTTGTGATCACAAACCCAAGGTATAGCAGCTCTGTCTTTAGGAACTCACACTTTTTCAGATTAATCATTATTTTCTCCTCATTCAATCTTTTTTATACCAAATCTAGATGATGTAAATTCTCTTCCTTGCTAGAATTGAAAACCAAAATATCATCAAGATAAACCACTACAAACTTACCAATAAAAGGATTGAGAACTTCATTCATGAGCCTCATGAAGGTGCTGGGTGCATTGGTGAGGCCAAAAGGCATTACAAGTCATTCATAGAGCCCTTCATTTGTTTTAAATGTTGTCTTCCACTTATCCCCTTGTCTAATCCTAATTTGGTGATACCCAATTTTAAGGTCTATCTTGGAAAAGAAGCTTGCTCCACTTAGGAAATCTATCAAATATTCTACCCTTGGAATTAGGAACCTATATCTGATTGTGATCTTATTTATGTCTCTATAATTAGTGCACATCCTCCATTAACCTCCCTTCTTAGGTGCTAGGACAGTGGGAACTGAGCAAGGACTAAGGATTTCTCTTATTAGCCCTTTATCAAGCAACTCTTACACTTGCTTCTTGATCTCCTCATTCTGCTATGGTGTCATTTTGTAGGCTACTTTGTTAGGAAAACTAGCCCTTGGTATGAAGTCAATATGATGACTAATGTCCCTTATTGGAGGCAAGGAGTTTGGGATTTCCTCTACCAAAATATCAACATACTTCTTGAGCAACACTTGGATCTCCAAAGGAAACTCATCCATCTTAATTGTTGTCATAATAGATCTAGGTTTGGTTATTATTGCAAAGCCCATTTCCTCCTCTTCAATGGTTTTAATGAACTCTTTCTCACCTACCAACATCACACTTGATCCCACTTGTTGTTCTTGGATTTCCTCTTTCAAAGGTGTTAGAGCATAAGAGACCCCATCCTTCTCTATGACATAGGTATTCTTCCTACCATCATGGACTAATTTTCTATCATATTGCCATGGCCTACCAAGTAACATATGACAAACATCTATAGGTATGATGTCACACAATTTTTTTTCCTTATATCTCCCTATTTGGAATTCTACCCAAATTTGCTCATTTACTAACACTTGCTACCCTTTGTTTAACCATGAGACCTTATATGGAGTGGAATGGGGTAATATTTTAAACTTTAACTTTTCTACCATTTCCAAGAAAACTAAGTTATCAGTACTACCATAATCAATGAAAACTTGACAAAATTTACCTTGGAATTTGCAAATGGTCCTAAGAGTGATTTTCTTTGAGGTGGTTCCTTCTCCATGGGAACTTTGATCAAGGTTCTTCTCATCAAAAAAGACTCTCCAACTTTGGGTTCTGTAGATTGTGGTGAAGAATATAGACTTTCAACATCTCCATCTTGTGCTACTTGATTCCTCCTTTCACTCCTAAAATAAGTAGATAATTGTTATTTAGGGAAAACCCATTCTTGATGGCCTAAAAATTTGTTACATTTGTAGCATTTTCTAGTGAAGCCGCTTGATCCTCCTCTATGTCCAAATATGCCCCTAAAATTTGATCTTCTTCCCCTAAAACTATCCCTTGAATTTGAGGTTTGTTCTTGAGAATTACTTGTCTCTCCTTGAGACCTTTAGGATTGTCCTCTACCAGAAAATGATCCCCTTCCCCTTCCCCTACTTTTGTTTTGTTTTATTTCTCTTGTCTTCTTTTTGAATTTTCTCCATCCTTCATGGCTAGTTGATAGCATTCTTCCATTATTTTAGGGCTTGCAAGACTTAATTCATCTTATAGGCTATATTTTATCCCATTAAGGTATCTTTCAACCTTATCAACATCGTCCTCCATATGGCTTGATCTAATACTTAGTTTGTAAAACTCTTTTGTATATGCCTTTACATCCATGTCCTTTTGTTTCAATTTTTGTAGTTTCCTATATAATTGAGTGGCATAATCACTAGGTAGAAATTTACCTTTCAAATTTTCAACCTTTATGTCCCAAGAGGTGATCTTTTATTTTCCTTTCTTCATTCTCTCTTCTTGCACATAATCCCACCAAAGGGATGCATGGCCTTTCAACTTTGTTCTGGACAACTTCACCTAGTGCTCCTCAAGCACATCTTCAAATTCAAAATATTTATCTAACTCTCCTATCCAATCAAGAAGTTCCTCATTGTTCAGGCTACCTGAATACACCAAGATTTCCATCTTCACTTTGGAACCTTCACTTTTGACTGCTTTCAACAATCCCTCCATTCTCATCTCATCAACATCTCTTTCTTCATGGGGTTCTTCTTGTGGTGGATTGTTTTCATCCATCTCTTCTTCCTGATCACTCAAATCTCCTGTGATCACTCCTCTTCTCTGATTAGTCTCTACTGCCTTAAGTCTTGCATCAATACTTACTCTCATTTCTCTCATCTCTTGGGCAAGGTTTTCTCCCATCTCTTTGGCTAACCTTTCTATTGCTCTTTCAACATAATTCACTCTTGGAGGCATCTTTGCTCTATACAACACACTAGATTAATTTTTTCTTGACTTTATTGGATTTGATACCAATATGATGCAAAGGAAGGACTTGTCCTAACACAACTTCACTACCTTGACACCTTTCAAACAAAGATTTATTTCAAACAATCACTAAATGCATACTAGTGCACTTGGAAACATTGATATGATGGCCTACTGGGCATTTAACAAAGAGAACATCATCAAAACTTGAGAGCCTTGGTCTATGCAAACCTACCCCAACATATTTCATTTATTTCCAATCCAATTATGACCAAACTAAGCACATATTTGTTCAATCACCAAACAACCCAGGGTTTTTGACTATTTTCAGATAAACGAGAGTACACTATCATTAACAACTTCATTAAAAATCAGAACCATGAATCCTCCTTTTTCCAAAATGTGGGCAGCATCAGGATAGAGTTTTCCACCAATTTCCATGGGTTTCCAATGGTGGAAACTCTATCCATTAATTTAATTCGCTCCTTGGAAACCCTAGGTAGGGTTTGGACTTGTCAATACAAAAATGGATATAATTTTGAAAATCATGATGAAATTCACTCAAACTAAAAGAAATAGAAAGATAAAAAAATTCTCCAAATTTTACAATAACTTGCAGGACCGTACTATATAGTACAAGGCCATACAATCCAATTTACAGTCTGTTTCACACACAAAAATACAAGCAAAACATGGAAAAATAAAGTTATTTTCATTCCAGATCTCCTCCAACCTTGGTGCTCATGTGTACATGTCATATTTATGCCATTAAAATCATTCCCATTACTCAAAACTACTTTCTAACTTCCCAAACCAAAAATGCAACTTTTTGATAACTTTGACATTACAACTATTGTAACTTTTTGGAACTTTTACAACTTTTTGCTCCTAATCACCAAAATGACTCAAAAGGATCCCAAATGGCCTAGAATGGTCCAAATTGACCTTATTGACCCAAAACAATGCAAAGCAACCCAAAATTCAAATATTTACAATATGCATCCAAAGATGCCCCTGCATTAGTTACCTAGGGGTAGAGTTTTTTAAAATAATTATATGGGATTTTTCAATATACGTAAAGGTATGATGAAGTTCAAGGACATGTATAAATGTTGTTTGAGGCTTGATTATTGATTTTTATCCTTCCTTCATTATACCATTTATGGGGATTCTAGCTTAGATAAAAATAAAAAATCTTATATAAATATTTTAAAACCATCAACAAAGGGTTTCTAGATAAAAATCTAGAAAAAACTACTTGCAAGGAAAAAAAAATCAAGGAAATATAAGTAAGATACATAGATTTATAGAGCTAATATGTAGATTCAAAGCATTTAAACCTTGTAAAAGGATCTTGATGAAATAAACATTATAATTTTTTATCCTAATAAATCTATTTGATATTTAAATTAATGAATATTTAAATAAAATTACCTTCTCACTTATTTTTCTATCGAATATAAATTTATTATCTTACTTTTCCTAGTTATGTTACTTTTCAACTTTTTGTTTACAAAAATGTGTTGCAATAGAGCCTTGGTTATCAAGATCTAGATGTTGGGTACGAGAGGGAGAGTTCTAGGATAGTGAAGTAGATAGGTTGAGGGTTCAGGAACAATCTTCAAGGTGGAGGAGGCTTTTGGCCTCTGCCAAAGAGTTTTGAGTATTCTAGCATATTTGGTGCACTCCCTTATCCTTGGCTTTTTCCTCATTTTTGGAAAATTGTGTTTTAATGCTTTCTGCATTCAATTTATATCTGTTGCTTCCATGTCTTGAGGATATTTTTATGGTCCTGTTGGAAGGTACCATTAATAATTTATGAGAATTTAATAGAGGTAGGTGCCAACACACCTAAAGAGCCTCCCGATGTCTTGAAAGGCCACTGAATATTAAGAATGATAGGGATTCTTACCATGACATAGTTGCAAAAAATAATCAGGACATCTCTCCAACCACAAAGTTTCTCCCTCAGAGAAATGGAGAAGGTGGTGATGGAAGTAAGGGCTATGGAGGAGAAGGTAAGTGTCTTCCTTCTGGCCCTAAAAGGACAATTATTTCACCAAACCTTGAAATGCTTGTTGCTTTGGGTAAAGATGAAATTATATTAAAAAACATTGCAATATTCCTTGTTACAATAGATAGAAACAAAGTGCCTACATGAAAATACATTACCTTATTTGGGGAAAAAAAATAGGGGTTCAAGTATCTTTCTATAGAATGGTCTTGAAAGGGATTTTTCTTGTTTTCTTCAAAGATCATAGTATGTAGGAAAAGGTCACGGGAAAACAATATTGGACAATTGGTAAATGTATGTTTTGTGCCCTAAATTGGACACCAGAGGCTTTAAATGAAGAAATCCTCACTCTTTCCAACCTAGATGGATAACTGTTAAAAATGTTCCACCCCTTTTGTGGGTATTTTTGAAATAGATGCTCTCCTCAATTGGTAATGTATTGAGGATTGTGGAAACAAAAGCTACCCTCCTCCATATAGATGCTAGGGTTCTTATGTCCTTATCTCACATAATTGATATTCTAGATATGATTGAAATTAATCTTGGAGGGAAAATTAACTCCTATAATTTAGAAATCCTTGGTGGTATTAATGTATGCTTTCTTTGCAGAAGGGAGGGGCATCTAAGGAAGAATTTCCCAATTATAATGAATAATCCCTTGAACCATAAGGCCATAAAATCTATTGGTGAAAGTAATCCTAATATTGTTGTAGTGAGAAAGGATATGGTTGGGGGCAACAATAATAAACCCAAATTAGGACAAGAACCTCCAAAGGTTTATCAAGAGTCTCTAGTGATTGCTTTTGGGTTGGGAAGCTACTTATCCCAGAGGCTATTTCCTCTAATTCCCCCATTTTGGGGCTTTATGATAAGCATTTTAATCCTTATTTTATTTCTCCTGGAGCTAATAGGGCTCCCATTGGTGTGAACTCTTCAGAGTATCATATGGATGGTCTTGGATTTTCTAACCTTAGCCCTATCCCCCCTTCATAGGATATTATTTTGATTGTTTTTTCCCCAACCCTTTGTGTAATCTATCTAATGTTGTTGGGGTTTTGGACATCCAAAAAGGGATAGTCATCCCTCTGAGCTCCAATTTTGATCCCTTCACTGTAGGTGGTGACACTAGGCCATTTACAACCATTTGATCCCAATTTGAGCACTGGTCTTAACTAGGGATCAAAAAATATATTGGGTAATCCAATTGAGATGATCCTTGGTTACGATTCTAGAATTTTTGATTCATTTCCCATGTATAATAACCCCCAGTTGAACTCGAGTAATTTCCCTTTTGATGGTCCAATAAATAATATTAAACATAAGAAAAATGTTGAAGAATTAGTGATGGATAGAATTAAACTGTCCATTACTCAAAATAAAAATGCACAAAGGGGGAGTTTGTTGGCTTTCAGTTGTTTATTGTGATTGTTTGTCCTTGATGTCAAAACAGGCTTTGGTCTCAAATTTCAGCTTTTGGTACATATTGATTGGTTTGGGTAATACATGATTAAAAAATGGTCTACATTGTTGTGTTGGTTGTGATTATGCATGTGTTGATGATATCTTCCGTGGTATGTTCAGTTGTATTTATAACAGTTTGGATACTCTTGCATTATTCAGTTTTTGTTACTTTGGTTGGACTAATTTAGTACTTTATGGATAGTGCTTCAGATACCTTCAGTTTTGTTTTGCGGTACTGATCATGTTGTATTCATGTGCATATGATATATACATGGGGTTGATGATCAAGTGATATCATGTTGTTTTTACACTCAAATTGGTTCAATGATTTTGGTTGGTACTTACATTGGCATGATTATTTTTAGTCTCTACTTGATTTTGTTGAGACAATATAGGTTATATTGGCACATGATTCTTTGAGTATCTTTCACCAAGGAAATATTTTATCACTTGCATTATATTGGTTTACTTGGATTCACCATTGGTTTCTATTGGTAAATAAAGTCACATGTATCAGACTTCAAGGACTTATGGAACTTAAAGCTTTAAATAATTACATACATCATCCTTTTGGTGATTAAAATATAAGCCATTTAAATGGCTATTGGTGTCACATTGGAATCTTATTTGTATCGGCTTTCATACTTTGGCATTGGTTGTTTCACAAGACATTGTTGGATGGGCCTCACTTTGCATACCGACCACATTACATTGGGCTACACCTTTTTTTTTGGTATTTTAGTTTCATTGATTTTGACTTAAGTTATAAGTCAGTCTTAGCTTGGAGTAATCAAGCTCTTCACATGTGATATGGTTTACATTTCAATTTCTAGCTAGGTGTACCATATTATATAATGTTCATAATGATTGTTTATTTGTAGCAGACCATGGGAATTTGGGAATAGTCAAAGGAATCATTCATATTTTACGTGGTCAATGTTTTGATAGCAATAATAAAGTATTTGAAAATGATTAAAAGGTTATTATGATGTTTGCTAAAGTCCTCTCAGACTTCAAGTTTTATCAATTTCTGAAAAGGAAATCTAAAGTCTTGATTCAGAAGAATGTTAGGGAAATCATTGTCTTTTTGGTTTTTCTCTAAAGACAAACCCTAGCACCGCCATGGAGAGGTTACAACCTCAATCACAATGTGTTCTAGCTGGTATTCGAGCTTGGTTTTCAGGTATGGCAGTTTATGAATGGTGGCAAGTTAGTTAGTGGACTCTCCACGAGTCGGAAGCGAAGGTAATAGAAAATATTATGGGATTTTGTTTGCAATTTGATCCGCCATAACAAAAGGTAATATCTTTACATTGCTTTGATCTTTCGAAGGTAAATCTGGTGAATGGAAAAGTAAAAAAATAAAAATAACATTCTTTCAGTTTTGTACTGGTTACTTCCTTTCTGGTTTCAATTTTTAAAGAGATCTTGAGTTTTCTTTAATCATAACTAAATCTGAAACTGTTTTGAACTTGAAGTTCAAACTCGAGGGTTTTTGATGTTTACACAAATGCATTTTTCAGTTTTTGACAAACCATAGTTAACTCAAGGGTTTCAAAATTTTGGAATGAAGGGTTTGCAATATGTGAATAAGGTTTATTCCAGTCTATAAAAAGTATGGAATCTTCAGCCATTGTAGTGTGACAGAGATTGGAATGAAACAACAGAGTGTTGTTGAAAAGAGAATAAGGGTTTATTACAGTGATAACTTTGTATTTTGAAAAAAGTGAAAAAGAGAGTTTACAGTGTTTATATCTCTAACCCTTATTACAAAGATTGCATATTTCAGTGAGATAATATTGGTATTGTTTCATTCAGTATAGATTATGATGGGAATTATTGTATATCTTTTATATGTACTCTGTTGATATTTTGTAATTGCAAAAATAATGCAGTTATAAGGTCCTGACAGTTTGCATGGTTATTGAGAAACTTTGTAAAGGAGTTGGTGCTCCTACTGAAGTTGGTGCTTCAAAATTTTGGTGGAGTTGGTGCTCTTGAATTGTTAAAGAGTTGGTGCTTTGAAAAATATTGTAATCAGTTTGTAATTAAACCTTAAAGGAATTTTGGAGTGGTTTTTCTACCCCAAGAGGGTTTTCCACTCGCCAAAGCTCTATGTTTCTCTTTTGTGTGATTTACAGTGCTTATCTTTCTTACATTTTTTTGTCAAAGTGGTTCATGCAATGCTCTGATACATTATCATAGTTCCAAGTTGTCTAAAAGTTCAAAGTTTAATTGTTCATGTTCAATGTATGAATGTTAAATTCTTCCATTAGTGAGTTTGGTGTCCTGTGTAAAAGAAAGCATTAAAAGGTTGTTCATTCAACATTATGTGAACAATGTATATCATGCTTTGATATGAGTTGTTAAGAATTCTTGTTATGTTTGGTTAAGTCATTGGAAAACAATCTCAGTTTTCATATTGCATATATAAGTCACTCATTTGTTTAAACAGTTCAAAATTGCACTTCAAGTCATAAAAAGTTTTAATTTATACATTACCCTGATTCACCCCCCCTCTCAGAGTAATTCCACTTCCAACAAATGGATGTGTAACCTTTAAGATCTCCCTTGGATTGTGGGGGGTGATTTTAATATGATTAAAAACAATGAAGGAAAATATGAGGGAATTGATATGGGGTGGAAGGGAAATGAAAAATAATCTTGGTATAAAATAAAAAATAAAATTAACTTACTTGATCCCTTGAAAGGAATGAAGAGACATAATAAGAACATTTGGTATACTTGGTGTAATTCCCAAAAAGGGAATAGAAGAATCTACTACAGATTAGATAGATTCTATGCTAACAAATATTTTTTTAATTTTTTGTCAAATTGAAGATGGTTGTAGGGTTAAAGTGTTTCCATCCACCCTATGTGATCAAATCCAGAAATCATGATGGAAAATGAGACTCTCCCCAAATATAATAAAGAATACAAATTCATACTAAATACTAGCCTATTAAACCATGAAGATTGTAATGGTGTTATTTTTACCCTTAGGGAAATTAACAGGTGGATGCTAAAAGGGAAATATGCCATTGAGATCTAGGAAACCAATGTCAATAGCTAGAAAATTATATTCCAAACTATAGGTAAGAAGAAAGCAATGGATAATTGGAAGGCTAAAAGAAGTTTGCAAGAATAACTCTTAACCCTAGAATTTAACCTCTAGAGTGACCTAAAGAACCTGGAGGTGAATGAGAACTTAATACTTGTCAAAAATTTCCTAAGAAAGCTTCAAGATACTAAGGAACAAGGCCTTAGGGTTAGAGAAAAAATAAATTGGCTAAGTAATGGAGATAAAGGGTCAAGTTTTTTATTTAAATTTATTAAAAAGAAAGGAGTAAGAGAAAAGATGGGTAGTATCTAGTCAGAGGATAGGCTTATAGGTGACTAAGAGGAAGTGAAAGGACAATTCCTAAAATTCTACAAGGACCTATTTACCTCAAGTAGAGAATGATTAGAATCCTCAATGCTAGAGAAATTTGTAAGAATCTCATCCCAAAAATAATATCCAAAGAAAATGCCACCAATTTGGATAAGGAAAGTGTGTGTGTGAAAATTAGATCAAATTTAAATTGAATTCAAACACATGTTAATAAAACATTAAATCGAAAAGCTGAAAAAGGAAATCAAAATGTGCAAACCGTAACAGCAGCCTCTCGAAATCGTCTTATCCTCCTCTATCTTCACCGTTTTGTTGCTTCGAGATAGCTCTCAGATCAGCAGATAGAGCTCAACAAAATGACAGCATGAAGAACGAGATTTAAAGTGCATAATATGCAAAAATGCAAATCTATGCTAACATGAAAGTGGGAATGTGATACTGAAAATGATGTGAATGCATAAAGCTGATTGCCTGAATGTGAGTATGCATATGCGTGTAAATATGGGGTGATTGATTAACCAAGGCTTGGATTTGCACGGGCTTTTATAGAGTTTTCGAATGGATTTGATTGGCTGAATCGATCAATGGTCCAGATTAAACTTGTTTGAATGGACGGTGGGAGATTTTCGAAAGTGGAGAAGAGGATGGAAGGTTTCCCTTTTCTTCGAAGGGAAATTTCTATTTCGAAAGATAAGATACGAACTTAGAAGGACGAGTTAGCATGAGTTAGAATTTTGGGAAGGTGAGTTAATAATGAATTTAGAATTAAATAAAATAGATTTATTTAATTTAACAGTGGAGATGGAAATAGAAACTCACATAATTAAATAATTCATATTTAATTATGTTTAAAATGAAATTAAAGTGAGGTGGAAAATATTAAATAACATATTTAATATTTTAAAATTCTAAACTGGGATGGAGAATATTCCATTATTTAAATATTCAAAAATATTTAAACTTTAGAACCAAATGATAATTAAATATAAATAAATTATACCAATTTATTTAATTTAATTAAGCGGAGGGTAGAAATGTTAGCAATTAAATAAAATTATTTATTTAATTTAAGGTAGAAGAATTTGGAAGATGGACGATATAAATAAATAATTAAATTTATTTATATGTAGATGACATTAGAGGAATTAATTAAATAAATCATATTTAATTAATTAACAAGTTTAATCATGACCATTTTTAGACATATACATTTTGCCCCTCTTTGAAGTGATGTGTAAAACACATTGCTTCAAAGAAAATAAGATTTTTGCCCCTAATATTCTTTCGATGTTGCTGCTGATGATGCACCCTCGGGAGGTAAATCACGGAAGAGAGATGAAGTGGTTTAGCTCATGATAGAAAAATAAATGTCCATTTTGAAATAAAGTCACATTTTACCCTTGGTTGACCTTTAAAAGGTAAAAAGGTTGAAAAGGACAAGTCATTTGCACTTTTTGACTGTGGTGAAACTATAGCTCTGAGAGTGACATTGCGAGATGGAGATTCCGTATCATCGTCATAGATTCGAAAGATCGTGCCGATATCAGAGGCCAGCAGCGTACGAACCACCGGTGAGTCGATCTAACCCTCTGTGCTCTCGGATTTTTTGTTTTGAATCAAAATTTTTCATGTTTTTCGCGGTTTTTGGTTTAAGACTTTATGTTTGCGCGCATATAGAAATCTTTAGGCGCTTTCAAAAAAAAAGGCGCGCATATAGTAGAAACAAACGCGCATAGGGTTTAGTTTTTAATTTTCGTAGGAAAAACCAGTGTAGCGCATCCCGTGTAAACTAGCGTGCATATAGGGTAGTTTGAAATTTTTTTAGGGCTAGAGCGCATATAGGGAAAACAGACGTGCATATGGGAAAGCGCGCATCTAGCAAAAACAGTGGCGCATACGGTGAATGAAGTGGCACATATGGGAAAACACGCATATGGTGACTATTTTAGCGCATATGGTAAAAACTACGGCGCATATGGGAAAACGCGCATTCCGTAAAAAGAAAGGCGCATCCAGTAGATAGCCCGAATGACTGTTGTGATAAAAATGATGATTTTGTATTGCTTCCTTAGTCAATAGATAGGTAAATTGTCGTGTCATCATGATGATATGGATAGAGATGATAGGAAAATTGAATGATTGATTGATAACCTTGCTTCCTAGGATAGAAAACAAGGAGTAGATGAAACTGATATGATTTCTGATAAATTTGGTTTCTGCGATAGAAAACAAATAGTAATAGATAGTAGATCAGATTGATATGGTATCGAGCTAGATGAATTTGTGGATTGGTTTGCCTGATAGGATTGATTGTGTGATATGGGTCATTGCTGTGAGTCATTGATATGGATCTGATATAGGTCACTGATAGAGGTTATTGATAGATATGAATCTGATTTTGATTTTGTGTGATTATGATATGATTCTGATGGATGATCGTTGTGATGAAAAATAGGAGGTTTTCAAAAACCTCCAGATTAGGGAGCGACATTCAGCGGGATGGGATCGGATCCCTGAGTTGACCCCCGCTGACAGAGCAGTGATTGACGCTTGCGGTTTGAGACCCTTATTGGCGATGCCACCGATTAGGGTCAACAGAGGATTGTTGACAGCACTAGCAGAGAGATGGCACTCGGAGCACAACACCTTTCACATGCCGACCGGTGAGGTGACAGTGACTCCCGAGGATGTATACAGGATCCTAGGCATTCCTGTTGTTGGCGCCCTTGTGTATTATGATCACAAGGAGATTGGGGGTACAGATGCTCTGAGGAGAGTGTATGGAGACGCGAGGATAGCCAGGTACTGGGTACCATGGGCAGAATTTCATGAATATCCAGCCTTGCCAACGGTTTTGGGTGCTTTCATCGGAGGTCTCCTTTGTCTGGATCGCTGGGGAAAGGGGTTGTCAGTGGGCTGGGGCAGGATTCTCGAGCAGATGATACTACAGCCGAAGAGGTATGCATGGGGGAACTGCATGTTAGCTCACCTTTATCACGATTTGCACCAGGTGGTTTACAGGGGGTCCACCATTCTATCCTGCAGAGTTACAGTGCTACAGATCTGGGCCTGGGAGAATTTTGCTGTGACACAGCCGGCATGCCCCAGAGTGAGGGAACGAGGCAGGCCATACATTTATACGTATTTTGAGTTCCTTACCCAGCCCAAGCTGGGCAAGGTAGATTACTGGAGATGACTTCTGGATGACATCGATACGGTCATATGGCGACCGTATTTAGATTGTGAGCCATGGGCGACCGATGATATAGAGATGCCCTATGTCTGTATGTCGCGATTTCTGATAGGGAGGACTCCCTTTATTTTGGAGAGATTTTTGGCATTGCGGGTGCAGAGGCAGTTCAGATTCACACAGGGGATGCCGCAGGGGATTGCACACTACGCCCAGAGCAGGGATGAGGCCGGATGGGGGCCATGCATTGTGTACCAGGCCGCCTATACAGAGTACATGGCCTTAGCACCTGAGGCATGGGTGGACAAATGAGACGTAGTGGATGCCGGGATGTCTGATGAGTATGTTGCCTATTTCCACACGCATCCCTTTCCGCGGTTTACTAGTCCCGATGAGCCAACACCGATTTTGAGGGTACCACCGCCTGGAGTGGGTTGACAGGCGAATGTGGCCGGAGGTGAGTAGGGAGCTGTTGGAGGAGAGGAGGAGAGCGGAGAGGAGGAGGGCTTAGATGGTGATGATGATGATGGTGGGGATGATGGGGGGATGGGAGGACCTGCACCGGGGGGACTGGATATCCTGAGGGGTGTGCGGATTATGCGGCGACCGAGGATAGGGATAGGGAGGCGGACAGTGATCCGGCTGGCCTCTTCCTCGCAGTAGGGACAGATAGCCACTCTTTAGGCTCAGGTGCAAACATTGCAGGGGCAGCAGGGTCAGCTACAGAGTCAGCTGTCACAGGCACAGGCTTTTATTGTGCAGTTACAGACACAGCTTGCTCAGGCACAGGCACAGGCACAGACACAAACACAGGCACCTACCCCGGACCCACAGTTAGCTCAGGTGATTGCCGAGAGGGATGCATTCAGGCGACGAGCAGTAGAGGCTGAGGGCGTGGCTCAGAGATTGATGAGAATAGTGGAGAGTGCATCCTTGCGAGAGGCTATTGCAGAGGGCATGGAGATGGCCAGGGAGGCTGAGTATTACAGGGTCAGTTATGAGGAGCTATGCCCTCTAGAGCGCAGAGAGCCATACCCGCGATCCCACAGCAGGACCCGGAGCAGATCACAGACACACACCCAGAGTAGGGGAGTGACAGGGCCACGGTAGGATCCAGATGCAGGGACCAGTGGTAGACCACCTCCCTTCGGACCAGCACCATCAGGAGCATCCACTAGCTAGACTTTATTGTGCAGAGCATGTATATGCCATTTTTGATCATAATTGATGTATTGGACATTGTAGTTTCAGTGGACCTTTGGACATTTGTATCATTTTTGATGAGTGATGATATGCAGCGGCGCTGATTATTTTGGTGATGATGTGATATTCATTTTTTTGATGTGATGATATGATGTGCATTGATGTCTATATGTGATGGATATTGTTATGCATGTAAATGATTTGATGACTAACATGATATGCAGGATGGTTTGATTTTGATGTTTTATTATGATTATGATTATCTGATGATGTGTACTAACAATGTCATGCAGATGAATTGCCTATGATGTGTATTTTTAAATTTTGTAGTGCAGATAAAAGATGGAATATGAATGTTGTGCTTTGGATTTGGATGGGATGGAAAATGGTATGAGTGAATGAAATGAGAAATGGTATGAAATGAAATGAAATGATAAATGATATGAAATGAAATGCAATGATAAATGATATGAAATGCAATGAAATGGTAAATGATAAATGATATGATGTGAAATGAGATGAAAATGATCTGATAAGTGATAAATGATATGATGTGAAATGAAATGAGATGCAATGATAAATGATATGAAATGCAATGAAATGATAAATGATACGAAATAAAATGAAATGGTAAATGAAATGAAATAAAATGAAATGGTAAATGATATGAAGTGCAATGCAATGATATGAAATGATAAATGATCTAATAAGTGATACATGATATGATGTGAAATGAAATGAAATGCAATGATAAATGATATGAAATGCAGTGAAATGATAAATGATATGAAATGAAATGAAATGATATACGAAATAACATGAAATGGTAAATGAAATGAAATAAAATGAAATGGTAAATGATATGAAGTGCAATGCAATGATATGAAATGATAAATGATCTAGTAAGTGATACATGATATGATGTGAAATGAAATGAAATGCAATGATAAATGATATGAAATGCAGTGAAATGATAAATGATATGAAATGAAATGAAATGATATACGAAATAACATGAAATGGTAAATGAAATGAAATAAAATGAAATGGTAAATGATATGAAGTGCAATGCAATGATAAATGATATGAAATGCAATGAAATGATAAATGATAAATGATATCATGTGAAATGAGATGAAATGAAATGATAAATGATCTGATAAGTGATAAATGATATGATGTGAAATGAGATGAAATGCAATGATAAATGATATGAAATGCAGTGAAATGATAAATGATATGAAATAAAATGAAATGATATACGAAATAACATGAAATGGTAAATGAAATGAAATAAAATGAAATGGTAAATGATATGAAGTGCAATGCAATGCTATGAAATGATAAATGATCTAATAAGTGATACATGATATGATGTGAAATGAAATGAAATGCAATGATAAATGATATGAAATGAAATGAAATGATATACGAAATAACATGAAATGGTAAATGAAATGAAATAAAATGAAATGGTAAATGATATAAAGTGGAATGCAATGAAATGATAAATGATAAATGATATGATGTGAAATGAGATGAAATGAAATGATAAATGATCTGATAAGTGATAAATGATATGATGTGAAATGAGATGAAATGAAATGATAAATGATCTGATAAGTGATAAATGATATGATGTGAAATGATATGAGATGCAATGATAAATGATATGAAATGGTAAATGAAATGAAATAAAATGAAATGGTAAATGATATGAAGTGCAATGAAATGATAAATGATATGGAATGATAAATGATACGAAATAAAATGCAAAGATAAATGATATGAAATGGTAAATGAAATGAAATAAAATGAAATGGTAAATGATATGAAGTGCAATGAAATGATAAATGATATGGAATAAAATGAAATGAAATGATAAATGAGATGATATGCAATGAAGGAATATACTAATAGAATGAATGATAATTATGCAATGAATAATGAAATGAGGTGATAATGAGATGGTAATGCAATAAATGATAATGATAATGATCATATAATACTAACGAATGGATGGAATGAGGGATAAGTGAATGAAATGAAATAATTATAATGGTAAGAAAGAAAAAAAAAGAGATAATGATAATGCAAAGTGGAATGAATGAGATAATGGTAATGTGTCGTTAAAATGATAATAATGAACTGAAAGCATGATAAAAATATGGAATGATGGAATGATAATGGATGCAATAATGAAAAAAAAAATGAAACCAAAATGAAATGATAATGAAAAATGAAAGGATGCTAAAGTGATATGAAAATGAAAAGAAATGATAATCAAATGGTAAGAATAAATGCAATGTTTAAATGAAATGATAATAATGATGAAATAAATTGTGACTAATGAGATGCTAGTGGATGCAATAAGGAAACTAATATGAAATGATATGGAATGCACCTAATAAGATGATACTAATATTTGAAATGATGAAATGATAATGCTACTGATGATGAAATGAACTGAAGATGAAATGTAATGGTGATGATACAAATGTTTGTATTGTCCTCCACAAATAGTCCAAAAGATGACAGTCATTTGACCTTTCGAAAACTCAAGATGCAAGATCCAGTATGCAACTATGTATAATGACCTAAAATGAAATGCAGCTAAATGAAAGCAATCATTTTGTTGAGCTGTTTAGTGAGCCTGCTTAAATCATCATAGAGCATTTGAAAATGTTGGAAGTATGTACAAGCATCAAAGGGGAAATTAGCACCAATGATGACCTGAGTACAACTTTCATGATTTTTGATATAGCAAGTGAACACAAGCATCTAGGTATAATTGAACCGAGATGACCTGAGTATTTCTTGCATAAACAAACAAAGACTAACCACCATCTGATGCAACCTCCAGACAACAGACAAAGAAAAATCATCCTCTTTCCTTGCCACTCTAGTGCAGTACATCATCGAGTGTGCTCCAGAGAAATGATATCAAAAAATTAAACAACCATTTTTCAAAAATGAAATACTGTCATTCCAAACATTATTTAGATTAGAGATCATCCAGATATGAGTCATGATAAGGTACGCAACTGAAAGCTACTGCGATATGGATCAATGGTTGGATGTTTTGGTTTAATTTGGTTGCTTTGCATGATTGGTTTCGATGTCATTGTCTTACTGTTGAAAGTTGATTGCCCCCAGTATGCCCCACATTTGCCCTAGGTATTGACACAACTTGCTGAAATGAATATATACAATAGTCAAGCCATGGTAAGACGTTATCGCTCAAGGCAAATGATGATAGCATGGTGCTGGTGTAACCCTAAGATGATGGAAAGGATGCATGAAAATGAAGACTAAAAAGTTAAGTGCAGAACATGAACTAATAGATGGAGAGCTACAAATAGCGTTTGTTTTCCATATTTTCACTATTTGTTTTTATTGCACTTTTCTTGTCAATAGACTGCCTGTTTGCCAGGTTTTCACCCTACGACTTTTTTTACTTTTTTTTATATTTCTTCGGACTTTTTCTGATTTTTTTGATATTTCTTCAGACTTTTTTGATTTTTTTGATATTTCTTCGGACTTTTCTATGATGATGACCGTCTTAGACATAATACTTCTTCAGATGCATGTTGTTGATTGGCTCGTCAAACAGGTCCCCTTCTGGCGTTGATAGCTTGTAGGCTCCTGAACCATAAACTGCGATAACCACATAAGGACCTAGCCAATTTGGCTCAAACTTTCCTTTCTTCTCTCTGTCTTGTTGATTACGTGGATTCTCTTTCAGAACGAGATCACCTACCTGAAAGGTACGTGGCTTTACTTTTGGTTGTAACTGCGAGACATCATCTGTTGATAAGCTTTCAAATGATCAGCTGTTTTTGTCTCTTCTCATCTAGAAATTCAAGCTCTTAGAGTCGGGAAACTCTGTATTCATCATCTGTTGTTAAGCCTTTCAATGATACTCTGAGTGAGGGAATCTCCACTTCTAAGGGAAATATGGCTTCTGCTCCATAAACAAGGGTGAATGGTGTTGCTCCTATTAGCGTGCAGACACTGGTTCTGTAGGCCCATAGAGCAGGATTGAGTTGAACGTGCCAATCCTTCCCTGATGTATTCATAGTCTTTTTCAAGATTTTCAATATTGTTTTATTCAAGGCCTCTGCTTGGCCATTCCCTTGTGGGTAGTAAGGTGTTGAATATCTATGATGTATGTGAAATCTCTCACAAAGTTCATCAACATCTTGATTTTTGAATGGACGTCCATTATCTGTAATAATGGAGTTGGGAATGCCATACCGACAAATAATATAGTTAAGTATGAATGATGATATTTGTTTGCCGGTAACTTTGGTAAGAGGGACTGCCTCAATCCACTTAGTAAAATACTTTGTTGCTGTGATGATAAATTTATGCCCATTTGATGAAGAAGGATGAATCTTGCCCACTAGATCTAATCCCCATTGAGAAAATGGCGAGGTTGGTGAAAACGGTTGGAGTTCTTGTGCAGGAGCATGAATGAGATTCCCGTGGATCTGACATTTTGAACATGTTTTCACAAAAGTGAATGATTCCCTCTCCATTGTAGGCCAGTAGTAACCCATTCTAATCAGTTTCTTGGATAAGGTCAGTCCACTTGAATGAGTACCACAGATGCCACCATGAACTTCTTGTAAAGCTTTGTCAGATTCCTCGCGTTCAAGACATCAGAGTAAAGTACCATCAAGACCACGGCGATAAAGGGTATCAGCGATGAGGGTATAGCGAGTGGATTGACGGATAAAGTTGCGTTTTTGATTACGGGATAGATCGGGTGGTAAGATGTTGTCTTTGAGGTAAGCATAAATTTTTCCGTACCAAGGCGAATCGGATCCTACCAAGTGACAAATGATTTGGCTTTTAGGGGTATCATATGCAGGTGTAAATGATTGTTCCACCAAAAATTTGTAACGATGCTGAGTTTCTGGGAGTTGTAACAATGATGCGATCGTAGCCATAGCGTCAGCTGCTTTATTATTAAGCCTTGGAATCTGTGTAAATTTGATGTCCACAAAATACTTCTTAAAGTCATCCACCATCTTTTTATAAGGTAAGAGTTTTTCATCTTTGGTTTGGTAGTCATCATTGATCTGACAAATGACCAATTGTGAGTCACCATATACCTGTAACTCTGTTATTCTCCACTCCAGTGCTATCTTGAGTCCAATGATTAATGCCTCATATTCAGCTATGTTGTTGGTGCATGGAAACATTAGCCTATATGATCGAGGAATGGTGTGTCCTTGAGGGGTGACAAAAAGTATGCCTGCTCCTGATCCATGTTGAGTGAAAGAACCATCAAAGTATAAAGCCCATGGTTGTTTAGATTCTGCAGTAAAGACATCAGCATCTGGAAATTCAATGTGCAGGGGATGATCTGCTTGTAATGGTGCTTCAGCTAGTTGATCAGCGATAACTTGTCCTTTGATTGCCTTACGATCAACATAATGGATATCAAACTCACTAAGAATCATTACCCACTTGGCTAACCTTCCTGTCAATGATGCCTTGCTCAATAAATACTTGAGTGGATCAATCTTCGAAACCAAATTGACTGTATGGGTCAGCATGTAATGTCAAAAATTTTGTCAAGCAAAGACTACTGCCAGACAAGCCTTCTCAATAGAAGTGTAGTTGAGCTCATGACTTGTTAATGTTCTACTGATGTAGTAGATTGCGCGTTCCTTTCCTATAGAGTCTTCTTGTGCTAGTAGTGCCCCCAGAGATGTCTCTGTTGCAACAATGTACAAGATGAGTGGTCTGTCTGGATCTAGTGATATGAGAACCGATGGAGTCATTAGATATTCTTTGATTTTTTGAAAGGCCAATTCACATTTGTCATCCCACTTGAAAGGAACATTTTTATGCAGTAGATGTGTGAATGGTAAACTCTTGTCAGCCAATTGTGCGATGAACCTCCGTATAGATTAAAGTCATCCTTGTAGTGATCTTAGCTGACTGATGTTCTTTGGTGGGGGCATTTCCATAATTGCTTGAAATTTTGCTGGATCTACTTCAATTCCTTTTTCTGAAACAATGTACCCCAATAGTTTTCCAGACTTGACCCCAAAAACACATTTCTTAGGGTTAAGACGAACTTTGAATTTCTCTAATCTTGCAAATATTTTGGACAATACTTCAAGATGTCATTCTCTGGTGTATGATTTTGCCAATATGTCATCCACATAATCTTCCATGAAGACATGCATCATGTCATGAAAAATTGTAGTCATGGCTCTTTGGTAGGTAGCCCCAACATTTTTCAGACCAAAAGGCATGACGTTCCAACAATAAGTTCCCCATGGACACGTGAAAGCTATTTTCTCTTGATCTTCAGGTGCAATCTTGATTTGGTTATATCTAGAAAAACCATCCATTAATGAATACATGGCATGGCCAGCTGTCAAATCAACTATGGTGTCAATATTTGGTAATGGAAAGTCATCCTTAGGACACACTTTATTAAGATCTCTGAAATTTGTGCATATTCTGACAGTTTTATCTGGCTTGGATATAGGTACAATGTTGGAGATCCATTCTGCATAGTCGACTGGTCTGATGAAGCCCACATCAAGAAGTTTTCTTAGTTCTTCTTTAACTAACAATGCAACATGAGGGTGCATCTTTCCGAGTTTTTGCTTTACCAGTTTGACACCTAGTTTGATAGATAAATGATGCATGATAAGATCAGGATCAAGACCAGGCATGTCGGCGTAAGACCATGCAAAGTTGACTTGATTTGCTTTCAGGAATTTCATAAACTCTGGTATTTCTTTCTCTATCATAGATGCGGCCAACTGTAAAATTCTTGGTTTGTCAGAATTTTTAAGATCGACAACATTTGTAGGTTCAATCAGAATAGGCGATCGCTCATGGTAATGCTCCAGGAGGGTGTCAAAAGTCCCATCATCTGGCGCCTCAAAGAGGTTTTCACCATCTGATACGCTCTTTATTTTATCTTTTGTTTGATCTAATACTGCCAGATTCTGGTTTTCACCATTAGATCTTTCTTTTTTGTTTTTATTTTTGCAGCTAGGAGACTTGACACTCTCCTGGTGAAAAACTCTATGTCGGAAATCACTGGTGGAACAATCATTCGCATCTTCTGCGGAAAGGAAGTTTGCGATAGCTTCATCACTTGGAAACATAGGTATGTTAATAGATTTCGTAAAATCCTAATCAATAAGGTCAAGATGGAGTAAAGGTAGTGGGTCATCAGGCTGTGTGAGATCAGCTATGGTCAAGGTCATGACAGAGTGGTCTGTAGGATCCGAGGTATAAGGTGGATCAATGATGGTACTGTCCTCATGATAGTCTTGTTCGTTTAGATCTGATTCAGTATCACTAGACTTGTGGTTCAAATCCTTGCGGTTGGGACCCTGAACCTTGTCCTTCAATTAGAGTTGGGACATATTGGTGTATTACATCAACCTCTTTGTCTCTCCAGAACTCATCATTGTAAATGGTGTCCCATTCATATTCAGCAGAGTCTGTGTCAGAATTGTTGTCTAGGAAATTCTGAATTGTTGTCAAACATGCCTCTTGTGAATTTGAACCTTCTTGCAATGTGAAGACATTGCCATGTTTGGATTTGCTTTCTTGAGAGTTAGTATCATAACCCAATCCAGTTTTCTCTTTTGCAGCAAGTCCACGGAGGTGAATGGGTTCAACTACTCCTTCCTTCCTTTTTCCAATGGGTCCTTCATCATAACCCATCTTCTGCATGATTAAATATCCTTTTCCATATTTTTTTGTGGGTAATTTGACATTAGAAACTGCTTCATCTTCATCTTTATAGAGCCAATTTAGAATTTCAGTATCCTCTGGGTTTTCCATGGGAAATTTTTCTTTGATGAATTGCCCATTAAATTTTGTAATTGGTTCTATTGGCCTTTGCTTTGATGTTGATGCTGCTGCTATTTGATGTTCTCTAATAGATGGCTGTCCATGTGATCGAGGTGATGTAGGTAAATTGACAAGACAAAGAGAGTATTCTCCAACTCCATGACCCTTGAATTTCATCTTTTTATCAAAACTATTGGTCAATTGACTGATTTGTGTGTCAATTTTTAGAGAAGTACTAGTATTAGCTTCTCGATTATTAGGGACCAAAGTATCTTGACTGGCTTTTATGTTGGCACAAGTTTGAATGTTGGAATTATCAGCAGGTATCATGATTTCTTGTCCATCATAAGGAAACTTGAGACATTGATGGTAAGTGGATGGGACAGCTTGCATTTCATGGATCCAAGGACGACCCAACAAGATGTTATATGCCAGATCGCGATCCAGTACTTGACAAAAAGCATTCTTTATAACAGGGCCCACTCTGATTGGCAGCATGATTAGACCTTTGGATGCTCTTTCTTCATCATCATAAGCTTTTATGGTAATATTTCTTCTGAAATCAATAGAGTCCTCAGAAAATCCCAAAGCTTTGACCAACTTCAAGGTACAAATGTTCAAACCAGCACCTCCATCTATTAGAACTCGTCTGATGCAAAATTTATGGACCATGACTTCTAAATACAAAGAGGAGTTATGAGGATGAGTTATGGAAATGTCATCTTTATCAGAAAATGAAAGACAAGTAGATGAGGACAAATGCCCTACCATGGTTTGAAATTGATTCACATCCAAATCAGTAGATACGTTGGTTTCAATAAGGGATTTTTCAAGAATTTCTTTATGGGCTGGAGAAATCTTTAATAGTTCAAAAATGGAAATTTGGGCGGGAGTTTTTCAAAGTTGATTGACCAAATCATATTGATGTTGAGGTGGGGGTTCAGTGGATTTTGAAGAAGCGCCTTTTAGGACAACTTTTGCTTGTGCTCTTGTTGTTGCGTTGACTTCTTTGTATTCCTCCCTCTTTTTGATTTTTATGACATTTACCCGCTCATCGTCTGCGTAGAGATGGTTGATTATATGATCATCATTGATGTGATTCACTTTTTTGTCAGAAGACTCACCTTTTTGATAATTAGGTAAAGGATTGCAAAATGCTTGGTGGTCTGCATTGGTTTGTTGATTTCCCTCTACTGTGATGATGTCATTATCAATCAAGTCTTGAATGGCATTTTTCAAGGCTTGGCAGTTGTTGGTGCGGTGACCCTTACACTGATGATAATCACAATAGTATGACTCATTCCATGATGGAGGCTTTACACTAGGTTCATAATTTCGTTGAGGTGGTAAAGTGATAACATTTTTGGCCATCAACTCTTTGAATGCGGATTCTAGGGATTGACCCAATGGAGTAAAAGTTCTTCTATTGGAGAAGAACGAAAATCTTTGTGGATTTGAATTTGAGGTGTTCCCTAAAGAATTGTGATTGTTATTGTTTCCTCGGTAACCCTGGTTGTTGTTTAAAGTCCCTTGATGGGAAGTGGAGTGCTGATTTAAATTTAAATTAAATTCAAACACATGTTAATAAAACATTAAATCGAAAAGCTGAAAAAGGAAAACAAAATGTGCAAACCGTAACAGCAGCCTCTCAAAATCGTCTTATCCTCCTCTATCTTCACTGTTTTGTTGCTTCGAGATAGCTCTCAGATCAGCAGATAGAGCTCAACAAAATGACATCATGAAGAACGAGATTTAAAGTGCATAATATGCAAAAATGCAAATCTATGCTAACATGAAAGTGGGAATGTGATGCTGAAAATGATGTGAATGCATAAAGCTGATTGCCTGAACGTGAGTATGCATATGCGTGTAAATGTGGGGTGATTGATTAACCAAGGCTTGGATTTGCACGGGCTTTTATAGAGTTTTCGAATGGATTTGATTGGCTGAATCGATCAATGGTCCAGATTAAACTTGTTTGAATGGACGGTGGGAGATTTTCGAAAGTGGAGAAGAGGATGGAAGGTTTCCCTTTTCTTCGAAGGGAAATTTCTATTTCGAAAGATAAGATACGAACTTAGAAGGACGAGTTAGCATGAGTTAGAATTTTGGGAAGGTGAGTTAATAATGAATTTAGAATTAAATAAAATAGATTTATTTAATTTAACAGTGGAGATGGAAATAGAAACTCACATAATTAAATAATTCATATTTAATTATGTTTAAAATGAAATTAAAGTGAGGTGGAAAATATTAAATAACATATTTAATATTTTAAAATTCTAAACTGGGATGGAGAATATTCCATTATTTAAATATTCAAAAATATTTAAACTTTAGAACCAAATGATAATTAAATATAAATAAATTATACCTATTTATTTAATTTAATTAAGCGGAGGGTAGAAATGTTAGCAATTAAATAAAATTATTTATTTAATTTAAGGTAGAAGAATTTGGAAGATGAACGATATAAATAAATAATTAAATTTATTTATATGTAGATGACATTAGAGGAATTAATTAAATAAATCATATTTAATTAATTAACAAGCTTAATCATGACCATTTTTAGACATATACAGAAAGCTCTGAAGAAGAAATTATTAAGACCATTAAGCTATTGAGAAATGATAAATCTCTAGGGGTAGATGACCTGCTAGTAGAGTTTTATAATAAGAATATTGATTGGATTAGTGAGGACCTACTTCAAGTTTACAAAGAAGCCATTGATAGAGGCTCACTAGGAAAACACATTAATAAGGGTATTGCTAGGGTTGAAGGACCTTAGGAAACATGGTATAATACTTGCTATAAAATGGATATTAAATTCTCTACAAGGTAATGAGCCTTGGAAGGTGCTTCTCAGAAATAATATTGAACTTGTTGTCCCCAAGAAAGCTAAAGATTGGAAACATCTTCCCTTCTGGGACCTCTTGAATAAAAAATTCTCTATAACCCATGTAGGGGCCAATATCTTCAAAAGTTTGTAGAAAGCATGGGAGTTAGTTAGATGCAACATCACTAACAATGGATACTTAGATTTTGAAAATAACAAATTTTTCTTGTCTTGTTCAATATAGTGAAATCTCAAGCATCTTGGGAAACCTCTTGCATTAATACAAGGTTGCTCTGCTAAGTCTTGGTACAAGAAGGGGATGAAGTGCTTTGAAGATATAATTTGTGATGGTCATTTAAGGTCTTGGGCCTCACTTAGTAACAAATTTTATTTTCTTCCAGCCAACTGGAGGACATTCTCCATTCTCAGGGAGGCTTGCAGGGTTTTTTCCTTCCTAGTGTCTTGTGTTCTTGAGATTGACTATGTTGACCTCCTTAAATGGGCTGATGGTTTTAATATTCAAATAGTGAAAGCTAAAAGTGTGTACAAAATATTAAATAAATTTGAATGCTTGATTAATTTTCTTAACATCAAAAGGGATATGGATCTACAGGATAAGAAATGGGCTAATATATTTACTTCTATTTGGGGTAATGCTCTAGAGCCTAAAAAGGCTTGCTTTAAATGGCTTCTTATTCTTCAAAAAACACCATGTTATGTTGTATCATCATGTGATAGTGTTTGTAATTTGTGTAGGACTCAAAATAATAAACATATTTTATTTGAATGTATATTTTCTAAGGAAATTGGGAACTTTTTTATGTTATGATTTGAAGGGTTGTGGTGATAGGCACTATTAACTGGAAAAAAATTCTTGTTGGTTAAGTGAATGGTCTAAATAGAATTGTAGTGTAGGAAATTATTTACCTTTACAATTTCACACTATGTTTGGGTCCCTTAATTTATTGAACTTAATTAAGCTTCTAATTTTCCAAATTATGCATTCCAAAGCCTTATTTTTATCATTTTTTGAAAGGGGAACCAACATTTAATAAATGCAATCAATAATAGAATCACATTGGAGCATGTGTGTCCTAGACTTATAGGATAGGGCCCATTCACCCAAGGGCGAATGGGTCCTCTTTAAGTCCTAAGACCCATTTTAAATATATTTTTGGCAGAATTTTAATGATTCAAATTCAACTTGCAATTGTTGGATTTTGGAATCTAATTTTTAGGAAATTAGATAAGCACCTACAAATATAGTCTTTTTATCAATTCAAATCTAAGAACACACTTTATGAGATCAATTCCTATGAGAAAATATTATGGTCAAGAGCATTCAAGAGCATATTTATTAGTCACTTGTTGTAGCATTAAAGATCCTATCATCATGCTCAAGCTTATGCGTGTTCATGCCATATTGTTAAGCTAATATGCATTATTGATCCTAAAGCATACAAGCATTTCAAGTATCCAAATCTATCAAGCAAAGAAAGATCAGATTCCTTGGAGTGACGTGTTTGTCTTCAGTCCTTTAAGGGAAGACATTGAAGGGTTGGTGAGTTGTAGCAAGCATTGTTCATTCATTATTTCCTTCTCCATTGCCATTATCTTTCTATCAAGGTTTAATTACCAAACCTAGGGTTTGACTAAGGAAAAATCATATTCAATTTTTTTTTTCTCTTTATGTACATCTGTAGATTAGAGGTTGAAGAAGGATTGAAGAGATCTCAAAGGAGAAATTTTGCATTATTGCATAAGTTCTCATTATTGTTGTCAAGCCACAAAAACTAAGTTGCAGATTTTATTTCTGACTTTTCAACAGTGGGACCTATGTCAAACAGAAGCTCAGATCTTGTACCAAAGGACCCAAAAAGTTGGTCAAAACCCCTGTACAAAGACCCATTTTCCCATGGGTGAATGAGTCCTTATAGGCAACTTAAAACCAATTTTTCTGAGCATATTTGCTATCCTTTACACTTCTCAGATCCATTGGTAAATTGTTTTTTCCATCTGTCAGTCTTCGAGATCTTACAATTTTCATACTAGGGCATATAAGATCATTATTTTAATTATTCCAAAATATTTCTAATCACTTCCAATTCCCCTTAGGATATAGATCCAGGTCTAATTGGCTCACCTTCAGGTCTAAAAGTTGATCTATTGTACCTTTTGATCTATATCTCAATGAAATTTATAAAAATGTGGAAATGACCCTAGGTTATAGAAACTAATCTTAGAGTCACCACATTTTTAAATTTCATTTTGGTGAACCTAACATGTTAACACTATAAACTTTCTGAAATTGGGAGTTTTTCAAACCCTAGATCTAGGTTTTGCATAATTTTGTTTTGTATCTTTCATTTAGGGTTTCATCTTTGCATTGTAGAAAGTCATAAAAAAATTCAAAAAAATTGCATTCGTTTTGCATCTTATCTTGCATTAGAATTTGTTTTAGTCATCTTTAGATCAGATTTACATTTTATTTGCATTCATTAAGTGGTTAAAAATATAAAATTGTAAATTTCATTTAGATTGCATCTTTCATTTAAGTAATTTTTTTTGTAAAAATGGTATACTTTTGTTTCAAGTTGGCATCAAATCTTCATAAATTCAAAATTTTGCATCTTCAAATTAGATAGGTATTTCATATTAGATATGAACATTCCATTCAAAATTGTCCCTTGTTGTTACATATTTGCATTTAGATCACATTGTGCGGGTATGTGCACGTTGAGTCCACGAAGCGTGGAAGTTTTGCCTTTAAAAAAATTGAAATCGGCATGGAAGAAACGGGATCCGATTTAATAACGGGATCGATTTTAAAAGCGGAGCGGTCCGGTTGGGATCCGGAAACGCATCGTTCGTTCGGATCCGCCTGTGAAAGCGGGATCCGCTTTTAAAATCGGGATCGCTTCCCCGAGCTCCCAACCAGCGGCAATGAGCGAGAGATTTGAAAAATACGGGATCCCAATTTATCTGAACGGATCCGAGTTATATAAATCGGGATCCCGTTTTATAGTGTTATTTATTTTTTTAAAAATAGCAGTTTTCACTCTGCGAACGGGACCCCAAATTGCTTGGTGACAGCGACATCAACATCAGCTACAGGTACGCCATTTCTTCACTTTTTTTTAGTTTGAATTGAAATTTTAAAAGAAATACGTTAATTTACATGTTTTTTTTTCAATTTATGTCACGTTTTAATGCTTTTTTTAATTGTTATATTAAAATTCAATAGTTGCAAATTAGATGAAAATTTTCAATGAAATTTAAACGTTTTTTAATAAAATTGAGAAAAAAAACATTGAATTGTGTGTTAGAAACAAATTTTAACTTTTAAATCTTAAATTGATCAATTAAACCCAAAAAAAATTGATTTTGAAAACCTTAATTGAAACAAAACAAAAAAATTTGCATTTCAAAACCCTAGAGATCGAAATGAAATAAAACATCGCATTTACAAATCCAAATCGAGCTTTTTGAAACCCTAAATTCAAATCAAACGAAAAAAATTGAATTTGAAAACCCTAGTTTGAATTGAAACGAAAAAAATTCATTAAAAACCCTAATTGTTTAAAACTGAAACCCTAAATTGAATTGGAACAAAAAAAATTGTTAAAACCCTAAGTTTGCTAAACCCTAGACCCTAAACTGTAAAATCTAAACCCATAATACTAAAGCATTTGAAATTTATGAACCCTAGACCCTAATCTTTCATTGGACATACCTAAAATTATGTAGGTTCAATATCAAGAATGGGTCTATTTGGTAGATTTATGAAAACTATTTTGAATATCTAGAATGCCATAAAAGTATAATTATAGCAATTCCAATTGGAAACACTTCCAGATACATATATATCCTAGATAATAATCCACCCATCCTCAATCATAATGGATTATTTGACAATTAAGAGAGATTCAATTTAACCATAAAATTACCTATATTTTGATACTATATAGATTTATGTGGAAGGATAGAAATGCATCAATATGCTTTGTGCCATATTTTATGAATATTAATATTTAAGAAAAATCTAGATAAGATTGACCTAAGTAGATGATTTATGTAAGGGATTTTTAGTGAACAAGTGACACACCATGGAGATAGGGATGGTACTTAAATTCTTATTTATAAATATAGTTTACCCCCTTTAAATTTGTATTTGGTTTTTATAATGAGTTGAAATTATCAATGTGTTACATAAAAGAAATTTGTGCTTAGATATATTTAAATTAGATAATAAAGATATAGTTATATAAAATAGGGAATCCAACATGAGGAATAAACCTTTAATGTGCCATTGTGTGCATCTAATTTATGCCAATGATTTAGTAAGAGTGATCGTCTAAGAGGATGAAATTTAAGCCTTGAAAAATTGTAAGATCTAACACTATTTTAATGTAGTTTTATATGTGTGTACATGTCCACTATGTTTTTTGAGTTTATGTTAATGTAAGATAAGGAGGATTGGTGGATATATTTGAAATCTAAAGAAAAAACAAAAATGATGTGAATATATAGATATATATTTGTAAAATGATTCTTTAACTTATCTATATTAAACATTGTATATTATCTCTATATTACTATCATGGCTTGATTTTCATTATGTCTACTAAATGTTGCTATATTTATTCATTGTTGTAATTAAATTATAGGGCTCAATGTGTAATCTATTTTACATCAAATTTTATAGTAGACTTATAATCCTAGAATGTTTGTAAATTTAATAGCTAACAAATAACTTGATAGGTGCAACTAAAAACCAAAAAATGTGGTTTGATTTATCTCCATTAGGCTGGAAAGCTAAAAAATCTACTAGGTTTATCCCTATTAGGTTGAAAACCCAAAAGTGTAGCTTAATAAACTTACAAGTGGTGAAAACTCACAAAAGCACTAGAAACTAATATTTGCAAAACTACCCTTGACATATCAAAAAAAGCCAAAGGTCACCATATGTCATACCTGTATAGGTTGTATAGTTATATTGGATACCTTATAGTATCTCCTATTGGTTATATATGTTTGAAGATGACATTAGCGACACATCCCTACATTTATATGAGATATATTATTAACATGTCATGTTACACATATGCTAAGATACTCAAATATGGATAAGGAGAACTAGGGAATATATATTAGAAGAGAAATATATACTAAGCTATCCAATATTATATTTTTGTACTTAGTGTAGAAGAGAAATTCTAGACCAAGAATGCAAGTGCAAACTCAATACTCTACTTCTAATGAAAGGTAAATAAAATAATGAAAGATTAGAGAAGCATAATATGTTCCATAACATTCTTTTATGGCTCTAAATGTATGTGTTGAAGTTGCTCTTTGGTTCTCTAATGTGATAACATATACATACAAATTTTATCATATGGAAACATTTGGGGATGTCATTATTTTATAGAGTTGAGGGGAAAGGAATGGAGGACTAGGTTTTTTTGGAATCGAGGACTAGAATCATGAGAGAATTTTTGAATTTGAATTTGAGAGGGAAGAGAGAATTAAATGTAGGTGGTTGGGTTGATGGAGGGCTTGTGTTGACTTGATTAGGTAGATGGGAATAATTGAATGCTAATTTGAATTTGGATTGAAGGTCTAAGTTGGAAATGAATGGCTATGATTAGTCTAATTGATTTGATGGCTAGGATAGATTATTAATTTCATTTTAGATTTGATGAAGTGGAAGTAAGTTACATTAGTTTGAGTTTGGATTGGTGATTTGGAATTATTTTAATTTTAAGCTATGGATGTGACATGATTATCCCCTTAATGGTTGATTAAAAGTTAGGATTTGGGGATTTTAGCTAATTAAATAATAAACTCTAAAGTCTAAACCGTAAACCCTAAAGCCATCATTTTTTCTTAGGCTCTTAATGAAATTTGGTTGTCTTAGGCAACTCCACCAAATTTCATTACCTTATGCCATGTAATTGTTTCCTAGGATCTTGCAGCATGTAGATCCCCTTAAGCTATCCTATTACCTTAAACCGTAAACTCTAAAGTCTAAACCCTAAACCCTAAAGCCATCATTTTTTCTTTAAAGGCTCTTAATGAAATTTGGTTGCCTTCGGCAACTTCACCAAATTTTATTCATTTGAGCCATGCCATTTTCTCCTAGGACCTCACTAGACGTAAATCCCCTTAAGCCATCCTATCACCCTAAATCGTAATTCAATTTTCTTAAGGGGTTACAATATGACATTTCTTAAGGATTAAAGCAGTTCTTAAAATTTGGTGATCAAAGTTGCCCAAGGCCCAACCAAATTTAACAATAATAAGATCCTACAAGATTATACAATATCAATTTAGTCAATTGTATTTTCATTCAAATAACATGTGCCTTAGACATATAAATGAGGCTTACATATAATTTTATCATTTGTATTCAATTATTTAAGGCCATTTATATTGAATGGTTTAACTTGGTATAAATTCAAACAATGATCTTAAATAGTTATGAATTTATAAATTTGGCGAACGATGGATATTTTTAGTGACATGAATTTATGATTTTGGTTCTATATGGATATTTTAAGTGACATGGATTTGTGAAGTTGGTGGAATTTATGAACTTATAATGAATAGTATATAATAGTATATATTTAATGACTATCTATTAGATCATGATTTCTCCTGCTGAAAAATTGTGTGTGTGTTAAAGACATAAAATGAGATTTTGTGAATGTTTCAAGTTTATTGTTTAGTATGTATGTGCATGTATTAAAAATTTGCATAATAGTTCTTAAATTTTGAAATTTGTATATGTATGTATGTATAGTTTAGTTTAATGATTTGTACGCATGCAAATTATGCATCGTATTTTTTATTTTAAATGTACATGTACATACATTTAATTTTTAATTTTGTATGGACATGCTCTTGAGTTGAACAATCAATGTATATATATGTGCATTTCAATTAAATATATGAGAGCTTAATATATATGTTGCTCATCCTATTTCAATTAAATATATGATCTTAATTTTTGTATGCACATGGGTCCTATTTTGTATGATTTTAAATGCAGGTGCACATTATATCAAGCATATATCATGGATGATTTTAACATTGATGATATCATCAATCCACCACCTGATCCACAGCCAGATCCGCCTCCCTCTCCCCCTCCACCTCCACCTCCACCTCCCCCTCCCCCTCCCCCTTATATGCCACCTCCAGCACCTATGGCATCTGATGAGGCTCGCTTGAGAGCACGAATAAATGATCAAGTCACATCCTTACAGACACAAATCAATGCTATGCAGAGTCAAGCATTGATTGCTCCACATGTGAGACGTTTTGCATCTGTAATGCAAAACATTGTTGATTCCATTAGGATGATTGATTCTGATCTTGATAGGCATAGACGAGAGAGAGAACAAATGAGACAATTTTATTCTGATGGTCTCTCTTATAAACAAATATTAGACCTTAAAATAACAAAAGCCCATCTAGCCCCCTACTTTCTTGACCTCGTTACTCGACAACCCATTCCACCCAACAAATCTAGAATATCCATGAGGTGATGCATACATAGCAGATGAGTGCACATTTTTGGGATCGATGGTATATGGTTTTGATAGTCCCCCACATGCTAATTGGGAGTGCCCATTGTATTTTTTGAGAAAACTTGTATGTAGAGTTTGTTTTGGGGCAAAAGCCCAATTATTTTGATTTTAGATCATTTCGTGGTGTTGGTGGTGGCGATGCCACAACAAGATTAGGGAAAGGGTTGATCCCCGACGCCCCGTGCATGCACAACCCCTTGTTGTTGCTCCCGGTCCTCCCATTCGACTTCTGTACATCATCGAGCTCAGTATCAACATTAGGTTCCCTTAGTACACTCGCGGAGACCTTGATCCGTACGCTTCTGCGATAGCAGTGGGGAGCATAGAGCGATGATGATGATGGAGGAGTTTTTTTATGGAGCTGGTCCGTCTTTTGCTCGAGTGTAAGACCCATCCCCATAAATGTATGGTTGATAAATAGAGTATGGACTGATCGGGGCTACACCTAGTTCAGGTGGACGGGGAGATTCTGGTGGTTCATCTGGTTGCATCGGTTCATTTGTAGAGTTCCTCATAGCAGAACATCACCCTGAGGACACTACGACACAGGTATAAATATGCATCTAGATGTACAAACTCATTTTATAATATTTTTTATGGTTGTATATATCAAAGAAAAGTTTGCAATACATTTTAACAATCAATTTTTTTGGTGTACAGATGACACTTTCGATGCAAGGGCAATCATCTACATACCCGCAGTATATAATGACCTTGGTCATACTTGGCAACCCTTATGGGGTATTTTTATTTCATTTTTTAAAATTATATATGAAATCATAAATTATTTAACTTGAGTTTTAAATTTATAATTGAATCACATATATATGTTTCAAATATTCATGTTGGTTTAGGTGACTCAATCGGCATCCACGTCGATTCCTCCTGAGGGATTGTCAAACACTCCTCCACTATCGAGCGACATAGATCATGGGCAGGTACATTCATATTGTAAATTTGTTTAAAGTTTACATTAGTATAGTTACAATTTTATGAGTTTTGAATTCACTAGATATATGAAATGCATGCATGTACACTTGTAAATATTATAAGCATTAAATGTATATGTACATGTATGTCTAGGTTGATACCACAATAAGAATGGGCATTAGGCAAACATTTGATGTTGCAGTTACTCGTGAGGCCACTGATTTCCAGGTTGTTTACAAAACTTTCTAAAAAAATGTGCAAACTTGAATATATATGTATATATTAACCTAATTGAATTGTACATGCTTTAATTTTGATCTTGTAGGACTTTGTTTGTGCAACTTTCAGCCCTAACCCAGACATAGTTACACCACCAGGAGGACATGTAGAGCAGGCCTCAGATGAAATGGTAATTTTATTTTTTTATTATATTTAAAGTGAATTATAAATTTTAAATTGAATATATACATATTAACAGTATTTTTCACCATATTAGCACCAACTTTTATGAGACATCACGTAGTTAGGCATGTTAGGGCAGTCTGGAAGAGCCTCTGCAACCTCGAGGAATACGGTATGTATTAAAATATGAAATTCTGAATTGGTAAGATAAAAAATAATGGTGATTGGCATATAATTTCAAATTTCTTTGTCTTGTTTATGTAGACTGATTTAGAGAATTTAGAGGTTTCTTCAGGCTCACCAGAGCATCCAGATTTAGAGATGGTGGTAATTTAATTTTATGATCGATTATAAATAAAATTGTCATTAAATTATTTTTTATTGTCTTACATCTAATTTCATCTTTCTCTTATGTACAGAGTGTTTCAGGTCATCCACATAGTCCGCATGGTGTGAAGAGGTCTCTTGCTTATAGAGACAGTACATGACCTACAAACATGTGATTTTATGTGTTTTATATTTCTTGTAACTTATCATGTACTCTGTTGGACTTTATTTCATGTGTGCTTAATATATTGGTTTCATACACTTAATATGTTACATAAATTATGGACTTTATTATTGTTTGAAATTTTAATTTGCGCATGTACATTTATGCATTTTATGTTCATAATGAAGACATTAATATAGGACATTAATGTGAAATTTACTGAAGACTTCATAATTGTAGAATAATTTTAGGTTTAATCTTCTTTTCAATGAACAAGAAGATATTTTCCTTCTAATGTATTAATTTTAATTTTATGAGAGAAAATTTATGTGGATTTACCTACTTATTTAGTTCTATAAATTTAATTTTACCTCATTGTTGGTGCACTTGGAATTCCTATACCTTCTGAATATCATGGATATCACCATTCTTTGTTATTTTATTCTTTAATTTTTCCTTAACTAAATTGACAAATAAAGTCATTGCTCTAAACTCTTAAGCAAATAAAATTCTTTATAGTGAAAAAATCTAACAAGGTATTGATATAATTAGCTAATGTACATATTTATAAAATGACACCATTTGTTTCTCACTAGTAATGGAAAAAAGTGTTCCTACTAAAAATTAAGGAAAGAGGTAATCATTAGAAAAAATATAAATTATGATAACATAAGAATGTGTATATGTAAAACAATTGTAACCATTAGGTGATGAATACGTAGTGTACACACATGATAAATCTTTAAAATGATGAATATGGAGCTCAATCCAACGGAAAATTAATTTCATCATTGTTTCCCCCATAATGTGATATCATGATTGTGTGTAGTGTGTGAAAAATGAATAAAAGTCTTGTCTCCATGTGTCAATAACAAGAAAAAAAAATAGAATATCACATAAATTATATGATAACATAAGAATGTGTATATGTAAAACAATTGTAACCATTAGGTGATGAATACGTAGTGTACACACATGATAAATTTTAAAAATCATGAATATGGAGCTCAATCCAAAGGAAAATTAATTTCATCATTGTTTCCCCATTTAGAATATCATGATTGTGTGTTGTGTATGAAAAATGAATAAAAGTCTTGTCTCCATGTGTCAATAACAAGAAAAAAAAAATAATATCACATAAACTATGTACATAAGAAATAGAAATATGACCCACAAAATTTTCTTTGTGAATTAAGGTTAGGGTTATAGGATAAAACTTTGGGTAAAGGTTAGGATTAGGAGACAACTAGAGTTAGGGTTAGGTTTCAATTAGGGTCAGATACAACAAGGCTTAGGGATAGGATTAATTTTAGGACA
>VDFB02353493.1:91072418-91211541 GCA_007258455.2 Sequoia sempervirens | reverse complement strand
TACCATGCCCATCTTCAAAAAACTCCATATATGTTGGACATTAAGTTCCTTGTGAACCTACTTAACCAATAGAACATTCTAGCATTTTTGAACTGCCTCGTACAATTATCTGACCATATGAGGTGTTCTTTCATATGGATTCCTCTTTCTTTTAAATTTCTATAAAATATACTAAAACAATATTGAACAAACTCTGATGAATGTAACCGATTGTCACTCAAATAAAAATGATACTCCCTCAAAACTTTTCTATCATCCTCGGTGCTATCATCTACATGTCTATAAACAATATGGACAAACATAGCTACTTGCACTGAATTATAATATTGAGATTGAATTTCCTCTTGCGGAGCGAGAGTATAATTCTCTGCAAAATCAACCACTGAAAGTATAGCACCAATTGGAAATATGTTTCTACATGCGCAAAATTTTCCATCAAGCCATCGAGCATGTTAAGGAGTCTTATAACATATTTTGGTACAATTTTGTTATTAAATTCACTCATAAATGCAAGCACACTAATTTTTTCTGTAACTAAATCACAACGCTTTCCTATTTTTCCATCTTTTAATGAATAGTGAACATTCCTAAATCTTTTGGCGTCTACTAATTGTTGTCCAAAATCATGATCAACACTTTCATGCAAATAAATTCTTAAAAATGAAATATTTCCATGATTAATACCATTGTCCAGAAATACAAGAACTTAAATAAAATAATCTATGATTAGATTTTCACAAAACAAACACGAAATAAACTCTCTTATTGATTCGGGTGGCATATCAATACCACATTCCTGTATAATCATGTTAGAATGCAAGGTACAACGTATATATCGAAAAACATCATAAAACTAACAAAATTGAACATGTATTTTACAACAACAAGATATTCGTTGCTTATTAATTTTTACATACCAGAGTTTACATTTTTTAAAAGACCTTTGACTTATTTTAATATTACTAGGTAACACTAAATCGCTACAAAATTTTCTATAAAATTTAGTTTATGTTTTATCTAATAGGTGTTTTGGGTGAGATCGCGGACTGGACCCCACCCTTAATTTTAAAACATCTCTAGCATTAGATGAAACCCTAGTATTATCATGCCAAAATTTTTTTGATCAGATTTAATTTCAACCTCAATTTATATATCGGACAGTGATGCGTCACTGAAACTCAACATTGATTAGCGGGATCATTTTCTATACTTTCTCTTCTTTGCTTTGCTCTTAGTAATGTTTTAGGATGCATTTTTAAAACTTCACTAATATTGCTTACCATTCTTTTATTCAAAGTTGTTTTATTGACTATAGCAGTAGTTATAGCTCTTCTTGCTGCGCTTTTATCTTTAGATCAACTATTTTTTCCAATAGATTGAATGGCATTAGCAACAATAGACATAGCATGTTTTAATGATTGATATTTTCTTTTTGGTTTAACATAAAAGCCTAACCTTTTCATTACTTTCCTCATTTTTTGCATTCTCATCAATTGCATCATTAGTTGACATTGAAATGCAATATTTCTATGATAAAAGAATTCGATGTATATTCTATTCGCATGCGTTCTTATTTGCCTCCAAGAAATTTGATCAGGAAGATTATCTAAAACACCACTTCCAATTTTTAAAAAAGTATTTTCATTAAATTCAACATCACATTCTAAATTTTCATCTTCATTTCATCAACAAAGCAGGTTTTCATTTTTCATTTCATTTCATCAACCAAGCGGTTTCATTTCATTTCATCTTCATTTCATTAACAAAGCGGTTCTTATTTTCTTTTCATCAACAAAAGCGGTTTTCATTTTCATTTTCATTTCATAAAAATATAGGTTTTGTTTTCATTTTCAAGAAAATGATCATTTTGATTTTCATTTGCAACAAAAGATTTTTCTTTTTTGTTTTCAACAAATTCTATAAAAGTTTCATTTCTTTGAATATAGTCAATGTCAACATCATTATATCCAACTTCTTGTAAATCTTCTACAAACAAATTTACCATGTCACTAACATGTGGATTTGAAGACGTACCTGGATTTTTGTATATTGAAACATTCTCCATAGCATTCAAAGAGAGATTTGAAGACATAGTAGGACTTGTTTGTATAATCATATTCTTCTCCAAATTGACTCCTTACAAATTAGCTTCATCTACAACTATGGTATCTTCAATGTTTTCATCTTCAATAGTTGTTGAATTGGTTGCTCCACCATCGTTCATTGATTTTATTCATTCTTCTCTCTTTGTCTTTGTCTCTTTTTCTTTATTTGCTTCCAACTTCTTGAGGTCAATGTCTTTCTTCTCTTATTACAAATTTATCTCCCATAATTATCTAAAATTCTCAAGCACGGATGAATGTTAATAGTGAAATACTTCAAAATATTGAATCCAAATTGGAAGTTGAATACCTATTACGCCAAAATTCTTCTTCTTGTGTTCCTCAAAACAAATAGAAAACTACCACAATTCCACTTTAAAAATTGTTCTCTTTATGCTTCCTTTGAAAAATTCAATCCATATTGCAAATTTCACTTCAAAATGGTGTAGACGATGCTCCCTTTGATAAAATTAACAAAAAATCAAGTTGACCACCTGTAAATACAATAACATATGAAAAATAATTGATTTTCAGTGCTCTCGGTCGTACATGTCAAGTTGCAAAGTTGCAGAGTTGACAGTAATTGTCAACAGTGTTTTTAAATAATATAAAACAGGATCCCGTCTATAAAACGCGATCCCGTTTATAATAAAACGGGATCCCGATTACTAAACGGGATCCCGTTTACTAATAAACGGGATCCCGCTCCATAATCGGGATCCCGTTTATTAGAATTCACTCCACGAGCCGTTGTAAGGGTAACGGGATCCCGTGTTATAAATGGGATCCCGTTACTTTTTCAACGGTCGAAAACAAAACGGGATCCCGATTATAACACGGGATCCCGTTTATTACTAAACGGGATCCCGTGTTATAATCGGGATCCCATTTTTTGAAATTTGAATTTGGTTTTGCATCGTGGGTGGGTTTTTGCCATGGTTTTAGGTTCGGGAATAGCTTTGGAAGTCCGAACCTAAGCCTTCAACCTAGTTTGACCTGCAAATTGAAAGCCCTAACAATGTCAAAGCAAAATATCAACTTTGGACATATGGCTGACGACCTTTTTTTGAAAATTTTCTGACAAAATGAAAACCCATTTTAGATCAAACAATGCAGATTCTAAATATATAATTTTTTTTGCAATTGAATTATTTTTTGCATTTTTCAATTAATTTCTAATAAAATTGGTCCATAAACTTGAAATATCAGAGTTTTTTACTATTTGAATAACTTTTGATCAACATAACATTTTGACAAGCGGATTGCACGAGAGAAAACTTCAGACAATTCTTTTCAATTTGAAAAAAAAAAAAATCAAAAAATGATAAGTTTAGGTCATCTTATGCATGTCGTACATGACGATTTTTCAAAACAACAAATCTGCCTAATAAAAAATTAACAAAAAAAAAAAATCAATAAAAAATTACAAAAAATATCAAGGCAAGGTTCAATGAGTCATAAAACTTTTCCCAAAAGGATTTAGAAAAATACGATAATTTAAGTCAAAATATGGATGTCGTACACGTGCATGGTATGGTACAAAAAAATGACTTTTAAACAGTGGTTTTTTGAAATGCCCTATTGAAACTCAATTTGACCAATCTGGGTATTGAAATAAATTACATATTTGGAAACTAGACTCCGAGCACTACATTTTATGATTAGTGACTTTTTAAAGATTTCATCTCTAAGTGCTTCAAATTTTAAGGTCAAATGTGTCAAATACTGAAAATCAGGAAAACACTTCCACTTTTTGGCCAAAAGTGGACTCAACTCTTACACACCGTCTTAAATTGAAAAATATTGCATTGTTTGATTTCAAGTTGCATCAAATCATCACTTTCATTTTGTGGCATCTTATAATAACTCAAATATTGCATTTTACATCTGAAATCTGCATTCGAACTTGTACAAACATTTTCACCTTTGTTTCACATTTGCTTCTTGCATTACATTGTCTTAATTCGAGCAAAAAATGGAAAAGCGGTCATTTATTAACTTGTTTGCAACTTGAGAAAGAAGCATCAAACACCAACATAAAACTTCAAATTTTTAGATTTTTGAACCTTGTACAAAGACCCGTTTTCCCAAGGTCGAATCTATCCTTGTATAGGTGTCCAAAAAACTTATGCACACTGTTCTATCTCTATATTATCAGTCTATTCCAACTTGCAGATCTTTGTTTTCAAATTCTAAAAAAATATTATTTTATGTGCAAGAAAAGTGTTATTTTGCTTGATTTGTTGCAAATTTGGGAAAAATAGTTGCATTTCAAATCTATAGGACAATTATTTAAATCATGTTCTCATTGTAAAAATCTCGAGTTATCATAATTCATGCTCTATTTTCAAATCTTGGTGAGCACTTTAATAATTTTTTGTTACAAGCATACAAATATGAAGTTATTTCCCCTCTTTTCTTATTTTTCACTAATTCCTCTCCCACTATCTCTCCTATGTGTGAGGTTAGTTTTGTGAAAGAGAATAAAATTCTTGATAATCATGAAAATCATAAGTGTTCTCATGATACCTCTCTTACTTGTGATGAAGGTGTCTTGGTGTTAGAAGATTCAATCATTGAGCATCATGATAATCTTGTTTGTTTCTCTCCTGCTATATCTCCTATTTGGGAGGATATTGTTGGAAAAGAGGATGCAATCATTGATAAGCAAGAAAATCATAGTGTTCCTTCTCCTGATACCCCCCCTACTTGTGACAAATTTATCTTATAAAATCCAACCATTGAATGCTATGAAAATCTTGTTTTCTCCTCTCTTGAAACCTCTCCTACTTGTGAAGATATTAGGGTGAAAGAGGATGATATCGTTGATACATTTCTTTCAAATGATAGTAATGTGGCTTTCTTAGATGAATATTATAAGGTGACATTAGATTCCCCCTTGATAGAAGATCATCAACACGAAGTCAAATCCACTGAGGTTATGAATGCACAATTGACTACTAGATCTCCCTTGATTATTGGACCTCCAAAAACTTCTTTTGGACCTCCCAAGAGTCTTTTAATCATTGAGCCACCTAAGATTCCTTTTAAACCTCCTAATTATTAGAACTCCCAAATCATCTCCTAAGGGCCCCACTTCTTATCATAGGACCACCTCAACACCAACCAAAACCTCCAGGGCATATCTTAAATTTTGCAAGGAAACTCATTAGTAACAATGTTTTGTAACAACCAAGTTATCATATTGTTGCTCATACATATAACACAAGGAATAATAGGCAACCACAAATCATTCCTACATCGATACCACTTCCACAACCTACTTTTCCTAGTTCCTTGTTTACCTTCACATAGTGGAAAGGAATATGATCTTGTTGAAATTTTTTGCAACACTCCTACTAAAATATACTGGTGGAAGTTGATTCAAGCATCACCTCTTTACCATGGCATGCTCCAAAATTCTTTGCAAAAATTTATTATCCCTCCTAGTGTGCAACCGAATGATGTGGTAGCTTTGATTGAGAATATGAATTCACCTAATTTGGAAGTTTTCCTTCATCAAAGTGAATTACCTCCATTGAAAATAAAACAGAAAAATGAGGATTTGATAATATTGGATAGAATTAACAAGATTGGAATTAGGCATACTCTCATTGATAATGGTTTGACACTCAATGTTTTTAGTGTACACATTTTGGATAAACTTGGAGCGGACATGACTAAAATTCAACTAGTTGAGTTGTCTATTAGTGGTTTTGATAATGTGGGAAAGCAACCGCTTGGTGTGATAACACTACATGTTAAAGCTGGTAGGGTTACTTTGCAAACTCCTATCCATGTCATGCCCCATGATCTTTAATATAATCTTCTCTTGGGTAGGCCATGGATTCATGAAATGAATGTGATTCCTTCAATGTTACATCGTCTAGTAAAATAAATTTATAAAAATAAGGTCTGTATGATAAAAGTTGATCATGAACTTGAGAATTGTTTACAAATTGAAACAGGAATGAAAAAACCTCTTAAAACATTGACACCAACAACGAAAGTGGAGCTGATACAAGAAGAAGAGAAAGAGAATTGATTTTCATGAATCACAAAACTATTGGATGATGATTGGGGTTCATTAGATTTCACACCTACATTCATGGGAGAATACAAGATCACACACAAATTAGGAAAATAGAAATAAGCTACCATGTAATATTGTCGAACCTAGATCCAAAACCTGCAATATTACAAGAAACCAACAACAAATTATATTGAAAGCAAGTTAGAACATAGATTCCTCAAGAAATTTATTTGAATTGCAAAAGAGAGAGGAAATGAAATGAAGAACACAATGAAACTTGAAAACATATCAAATCCTATTCTAAAGAAAAGCAAACTTCTAATCTCTTGAGGGAATTGGTGCCAATTTGATGTGAAAATTGGCCCTTTCCCAACTCCAATGATGCAATGGTGATTTGGTGATGAAAGTTGATCCACTTTGATGAAGAATGATGAGTGATCCAAGATAAAAATCTGCATAACCTAGCTATAAACTCAATGGTATGGATGAATATTGTTAAAGATTTGAGCATAATAAGTTTACTCAAATTGTGGATGCCAAATACAATAGAGGAGCTCTCTATTTATAGAATGACAAGTTGAAAGAATTCCCAAAATAGAGCAATGCTGGACTAAATTTCATCCAATGGAAAAGTGCCACTTGTTCAAATGTGAATGGGCCAAGGATGTGCAAGTTTTGATGAATGTGCCAATAAATGCCAATATTTGAATTTTGAAATTGTATTAATGGCAAAGTGGAGGGAGAGTCAAATGGAGTTATGGCCACTTGGATCAATGCAAAAGGACTTGTAAGAGGGAGTGAATACCTTGTTGGAAGGATAAAGTACATTTGGATTTGAATTTCAAACTTGAAGAATATATCTCCAAAGATGCTTTGTTGAAGAAAAATAGAGATTTAATAAATCAAATAACTCTATTTTCATGTGCAAGTGGCAAAAGATGGGACACGAAGAGAGATTAAATTAATCAAAGTTAATTAATTTAATGAGAGATTAGCGGATGTGACATTTTTGACTTAAATTTGTGGATTTAAATAAATCAAAATGAGAGGAATGTAATTATAGAGATATTTAAATAAATATTTTTTGATTTATTTAACTAAAGAAGGTGAATGTTAGATTAAATCAAATAAATGTTAATTTATTTAATTTAATAGGATGACCTTAGAGATTTAATCAAAAAGTGAATTATTTAATTAAATAGAGATAAATAGATTAGGTTGATTGATTTAATTGACAAAGGAGAATGACTTAATTAAATAAATGATTTATTTAATTAAGGGAGGAAAATTGATGAATTTAATTAGATAAGGATATTCGATTAAATGGTTAGACCGAGGGATGATTCAAGATGAAATGGTGTTAGTGATTAGGATCAAATGTCCAATGTCAATTAGTACATTTTACGCGTCTACATTTTGCCCCTCTTTGAAGCAATACACTCGTTGTGTTGATTCAAAGAATAAACGGTCTCGATCAAAGACAAAAAAAATTCATTTTCAAAATTTTGCCCCACTGCTGACCCGACGAGAGAAAACATGCTAATATACTACCCCCTCGAGAGACTGGATGAAAATTTTGATTTTTAGGGGATCTCACGAAAAAAGAGGACAAGGTGCTTGATAGGTCCAAAAAAGGCTCTAGGAGGCCAAAAACATGTCTTAAACACAATAAAACGATATAAAACGAGTCTCAATTAGACAAAAAGAGGTTGAAGAGTTCAAAATCCTAGCAGGATAGCCAAATAGGGTCAAAAAACCCTAATTTTTAGGTTTAAAAAGGCTTTGAGGGGTCACTTTCAATTCACTTTCACACACAACCCTTTAGCGATTTTGAGATTTGAGCTTTGACACTTTGATGAGATGGCGCAACAACTTCTGATGCACATTTATGATCGAGTTCGGACATAATAGCGACCTTCCAACATTGGGGCACCAGTAAGTGGTCCTTACTTGAGCTTTATTTTTCATTTTTTGTGCCTATTTAATGTTTTTAATCTTAGTTCCTTTGTAGTGGCGCTATATAGCGCTGCTCAAAATTCAAACTGCACCGCTCGGTGGGTCAAACTGACCCGCCATCGTTAAAGTGCACCGCGGCAGTGGAGTTTGGATTTTGGGAACAAACTTCAAACTCTGACGCTTATGCTACCTCCAGCGGGGGCATTTTAAAGTCCGACGCGGCGGTGTACTTTAGTCTAGGATCTCTGCCAAACTGCGCTGCTTTTGAGAAAAGTGCACCGTGGTGGTGCATTTTCAAACTTTGTCACTCCAGTGTCGTAGTTTGAAATTCAAACTGCGACGCCTTCATAGATAGTGATGCTGGGCTAGTTTTTTGGATGCTCGGAATAAAATTTGTCAAAATTTTTAACATGGTGACCTTTTGTGATGCAAGACGCAGTGAGGGAGCTCTATTCTTGGGAGCATAGATCACGAGGGATTTTCAGTTACCTATGAGATCTGAGCAATAGGGAGTAGGATTGGTTGTGGGACATGGGATTATGGTACATTGCTTATGCAACACTTGTGTGGAACCACCCTAGGATGATGTCAGTGCTTGCTGAGAGATGGCACAACGAGACCTCATCCTTTGAACTTCCTACTGGCGAGGCCACCGTCACCCTGGAGGACGTGTGGTGGATCCTCAGATATCCAATTCATGGTCAATGAATTATATATGATATGCATGCTGGACGAGACGCTTGTCACACAATCCTTACTACAGAGGATGTTATCTATTGCGAGGGTCAGATAGAGATTGAGCGTCACAGGGCCCTGACCTCACCCTTTCGCCTAGTGGTTGTAGCAATTATTTTAGGTCTCGTTGCCCTGGATCGGCGAGGCCAATACTTCAGTCCTGGTTGAGGGCTTTGCTGGGAGCGTACGGTGATGCGCGATAGGCCTGTTCATTTTTCTTGGGGGCCTATTCTTCTAGCCTCCCTCTACAGGGATTTGCATGAGTACGTCTACCTCGACAGCAAAGCACTTGAAGCAAGTGTTACGCTTCTTCACGTGTGGGCGTGGGAGCACATCGTCGTTCTTCGGTCGCAAGTCATTCCAGTGCCAATGTGGCCTGATGATCCCCTAGTGTGGTGTTATAGAGGTGGTGTGTCTTTTACACACACAGGCGGGCACAAGATTCCTCACTGGAGGAGAGTCTTGGATGATATGCATGTTTTTACATGGCGCCCATACCTTGGTCGCCCCGGATGGGCCGACGATGTACAACAAATATTCTTTTCCCACTAGGACTGCTTTATGTAGGGGTGAGAGCATACGATGGTCGAGAGATACCTTCTAGGGCATGTTCAACATCAGTTTGGTGAGCCATAGGACCAGCTAGATGATGCTTATGTGGCTATATTTGCTCGCACAGTATCGCAGGGTTCGTGGGGGTGATACATTCTTGCTTCCAAGGTAGTAGACAACTTTAGACAGTTGGTGGCCCAGCTGTGGGTTTATGATCAAGGACCTGCAGATCCAAGTGTGACATAGGCCTACAGAGATTGGTTTCAGCCACCCTTGTGATTGATAGTTCCAAGAGTACCTTCCGCTCAGCGGAGATCGAGGGGAAAAGGGGGAGGATGAGGACGAAGAGAGGGTGAGCGGCAGGATCAGCCAGTTAGGGCTCCAGTTCAGCCAGTTCAGGAAGATGTATACATGCATGATTAGGACTAGGGGCCAGCCAGGTAGTAAGATCAGGAATATGCACCACCACGAGTTGAGGATGAGGATCAACCTCATGCACAACCCCAACAAGAACAACCAACAAGACAACCAGGTCCCCGAGATGCACTGATTGCATAGCTGCAAGCTTAGGTTCATACTTTGATGGCAGAGAGGGATCAAGCCAGGGCCGAGAGAGACCAAGCCATTTTGCAGAGGCAGGCCACAAAGCTATAGGCGGTCCCATAGATGGGCCAAAGAAAGTAGTTGGAGAGCATGGTGGCCTCGTCCTCCCAGAGAATAGTGCCTCTTTGTTCCTATAGGGAGGCCATCTGGGAGGTGGACTATTATTGTTTGCATTATCATCAGGTCGTCCCTAGAGTAGACCGGGCCCTAGATTACTCGCAGTGGACTAGCCACAGACTAGTAGACGGTCATGGTGATAGAGGCGAGGGAAAAAAATAGGAGGGGTAGACCTTATTTTGATCGAGATATTATTCTTTTGTGCCATATGGGCTCATTTTTGATAGCCTGTTGGGCTTTTTTGTACTTATTGACATACACATATATAGTGATCCAATTATTTTGTACTATGACAGTTATCTGATGATATATATATGAGATGATGATGTCGATATGATGTGATGTGTATCATTTATTTATTATGCATTTATGGATGGTTCTATATGCTATGCAATAATGTTATGGTGTTATGTGATGTATGTATGGATGCATTTCTTTTTGATGGTGTATGCATTATGTGATGGTTATGCGACTAATAGATCTATATTATGCTTTTAATGAATGACCCGTGATATGCAAATGGATTTATATGATGATTTATGTATGTTAATGCAAATGTGATGACTTGCGCAATGATGTCTTTTTAAATTCCCTTATGGTGGTGATGATGATACAATGATTGTGCAATGTGGTTATGAATGTATGAATGTACATGATTTGCCATGAATGTATGTATGTCTATAATGTGATATGAAAAATGGTATGGAGATGATTTATGGTGTATACGCAAAATGATATGTGAGTTATGATTATAAATGCTTTTATGGATGGATGTATGCTTTTAATGTAATGAATTTTATAATGTTTATGTTCCTATTTTAATTGTGCGCTGAATGTTTATAATGATATGGAATCATTTATAAAATGAAATGCAAAAAATGATCACGATGTGGTTATTTATGAGATGTTCTATACGATATGGATTAATGATGGATGATATGTATGTTTTTATGATTATGTTTGATGCAATGTGAATGCAATGGTCATGCTCTATATGATATGTTAATGCAAAGTGGTATGATGATGTTTTATGTTATGCAAAATGAATGTAATGTGAGAGATGACTTTATGATGTTCATGTGATGTGAATATGTATGCTTATAATGTGATGGATTATCTATAATGCTCATGTACCTATTATGCTTGATTATGCAGTAGATGGTAATATGAAGTGATTTATGCAAATGAATGTTATGCTATGGTTTATGTGATGAATGCAATGTAAAAAATGGATGTGCTTATTTATGAAAAGTGTTTATATGATGGTGGGGATGCAAATGCATATGTTTCATGTATGATATGTTATGCAATATGCTAATGATTTGTGGATGCAGGATCGATGATGATGATGATGATGATTAAATATCATAGTACTTTGTTTGCATGAAGAGCAAGAAAGGATGAAAGAAAATAAGACATTCCAACAAGACATAAGGTGATGAATATGCAAATGGTGATGACAACTTGCCGAGGAGTTAGGATTTTTGAAGGGCCAATTTCCTTATGTTTGATAACACATGTTGTACAATACATTAAGGTATAGAGAACCAGCATGGCGTTGTACCTAGTGTGGTGGAATTTGACTCAAAAATTAGATAGGATTATTGTTGTTTATACCTCGCATACGAAACCTTATTAAAAAATGTAGTTTAGATATTCAAAATATCTCAGACCAAAAAATAGGAAGGAAAGCCTTCCTATGTGGTCAACAAGATACCTAAAACATCCTCCCTACTTCTAAGAAAAGCACATATGATCAAGGTTATATTAAAATAATATTCAACAAGCACAACAGACAAAAGATCATGATCGTTGCCCCATTCCTATCTCTCTAAATCCTTCATTCAGATATCCTTGAGAGGTCCTTGGAATGAGTGCAATAAGATAAATAAGATGAAATCATGTAAACAAGCAAGCTGATGTTCTTCATACCACTAGCCAAAGGAAACTATTCACCTGACTTAAACCAAGGAAGCTATTGACACAAAGAGTTGACCAACTTATTTACGTACATACTTAAACCTGAGACTTGACGTTTTGAGTTTTCACTTTTCACCTGCTAGACTTGTTTCTGACTATTTCACCAAAGGTTGAGGATGACAATCATTTATTATGAGTGATGTTATTTTGGGTGAAAGCAAGATGAGACAGATGTAATTTTTCAAATATTTGGATGTTTTTGGAGTTTTGCAATGTTTTGAGGATGTTTTTGGTATTTTCGAGATTTTTCAAATGTTTTGATTTTTTTGATTTTTCAAATGTTTTGGGGTTTTTTGAGATGTTTACCAAGAGACAAACCTAAGGACCTATCCTAGGGGCCTTGAGGGCTGATCAATAGATTAGCCTTGCCTACGTTATACACGCAGAGACCACGTAGTTTGACTGATGACTTGACTGATTTATAGATGAAGAAATAAATGATGAAATGTCAGTTTATTATGATGGACTCCTAAAGGATTGACCTAAGTGTCTTGGGGGATGATCGAAGATCAACCTTGCCTACGTTCAAGGATCAAATACCCGTAGTTTGACAAGACGACTTTGTTTTTGACTTTTTGACCTATTTTGGGATTTTGATTTGTTTTTGGTGATTTTTTTGATGTTTTTGGATTTTTTGTATTTTCTAAGATTTTAGGACTTCAAGAATATACATGAATCCGATTCGATGAGAACATGCCCCCAGCGTGATGCAATGGACTACTCTGATAAAGGTAGGAAAAACTGACCTTGGGAATGGGCCAAGTACTACCAGGAGGGATCATGATACGAACACAAGACCAAGCTATGATGCAGATGTGGGTGGATGAATGATGGATGAAGATTCGAATGCGATGGATGGGTGATGCGAAACAAGTCGTAAAGATCCTGGTGGATGGAAAGTGCTTATTTACACAAGGCACCTATTTTCTAGGTTTTCACCAAGGTACTTGTCCAAAGTGCCACCAAAGTGGTTTTCACCATAGGATGATTTTTCTTTTTACTGTTTTTGATCCTTTTTTTGATTTTTTGCTTTTTGATTTTTTTGTTGTCACCAAGGTGCCTGTTTGCTAGGTTTTCATCAGGGTAACTAATTTTTAAGGACATTTTTATGATTTTTTGAATTTTTGGTTCTATACCTTGAAAGATTAGGCATAATTTTTTTTGAGATGAAAGTTGTTCATGGGCTCTTGTAGAGGTTCCCCTTTAGGTGTTGATAACTGATATGCCCTTGAATTATAGCTTGTTGTGATAACAAATGGTTCTAATCAGTTGGGTTCAAATTTTCCTTTGCTATTTGGATTTGGAACATTCTTCTGATTCTCCTTTAGTACCAGTTCTCCAACTTGGAAAGTTCTGCTTCTGATTTTCTTGTTATAGCTCCTCTTGAGTCTATTCTGATAGACTTGTAAATGATTTAAAGCATATATACGCTGTTCATCCAGTAGCTCCAGCTCATTCAGTCTTGATACTCGGTATTCTTCATCCGTGATGAGGTTTTGTAGTGATATCCTTAGTGATGGGAGCTCAATCTCAATGGGGAGTATTGTGTCTAATCCATAGACCAAGGAGAAGGGGGTGGCACTAGTGGGTGTGCAGAGCTGGTTCGATAGGCCTGGAGGGTGGGATTGAGCTGCAGATTCCAATCATAACTTGCATCATTGACTGTTTTCTTGAGGATTTTCAAAATGGTTTTGTTTGTGGCTTCTGCCTAGCCTTTGCCTTGGGGATAATATGGGGCGGAGAAGCGATGTTGGATTTTGAATTTTTCACACAAGTCGTGGACATCCTGATTCTTAAATGGTGTCCAATTATCTGAGATAATGGCTTGTGGAACACCATAGCGGCAAATAAGATAGTTCAGGATGAAATTTTATATTTGATTCCAAGTTATATACGTCATGGGTATGGATTCCACCCACTTGGTAAAGTAATCAGTGGCAGTTATGATGAATTTGTGGCTATTAGATGAAGTGGGAGTGATTTTTCCAATGAGATCGAGTCCCCACTACGAAAAGGGCCATGGTGTGATGATGGGATGAAGTTGAGCTGAAGCGTGGATGAGGTTCCCATGCTGCTGACATTGTAGACACCTTCTGATGTAGTCATGTGCCTCTCTTTCCATTGTAGGCCAATAATATCCCATCCTCAACAATTTATTGGCTAGGGTCGTTCCACTCGAGTGTGAACCAAAGATGTCATTATGTACTTCAGTTAAAGCGGTCAATACCTCCTCAGTGTTTAAACAACATAGTAAGGTTCCTTCTATGCTCCTACGATACAGGGTATCTCTTAGGATGAAAAATTAGGATGCATTTTTGACAAAGGTTCATTTCAAGGTTGAGGGTAAGTCAGCAGGTATGACACCTATTCGCAGGTAGGTATAAATTTCATGGTACCAGGGATCACCAGGACCAACAATTTCACACACAAATTCTGATTCTGGTACCTTGAATGCGGGCACGAGAAGATGATCTACCAAGAATTCATATTTTGGGAAATTGTGAGGGATGTCCAATAGGGATCCAATCATTTCCATGGCATTTGTTGCTCTGTTGTTGGCTCTTGGTATTTGCTCAAATGCGATCTCGATGAAGGATTATTTGAGAGTCTCCACCAGTTTCTTGTATGGGGTGAGCTTATCATCCTTAGTCTGGTACTCATCATTCACTTGGTTTATTATCAATTGAGAGTCTTTGTATACTCTGAGGGCCATGATGTGCCACTATACTGCTATTTTGAGACCTATGGTTAAAGCCTCATATTCTACAATGTTGTTGGTGCAGGGGAATGCCAATTTATAGGACTTTGGTATGCAGTCCCCTTGTGGGGTGATAAAGCAGACACCAAATCCTGATCCATGTTGCGTGTATGAGCCATCAAAGTAAAGTTTCCAGTGGTCAGCTATGTTGAGATTGAAGATGGATTCATCTGGAAACTCTGAGATGAGAGGATTCTTTGAATAGATTGGTGCTTCTGCAAGCTGATCTATGATGACTTGGCCTTTAATTGATTTCCATTCTATGTATTCAATGTCATACTCTGATAGTATCATGACCCATTTGGCCATTCTTCTAGTGAGCATTGCTTTTGATAGTAAGTACTTGAGAGGGTTGATTTTGGTGATGAGTTTTATTTTGTGTGCCAACATGTAATGTCTGAATTTCTGTGTTGCAAACACTACTGCTAGACATGCTTTCTCAATGAATGAGTAATTTAACTCATGCCCAACCATTATTCTGCTGATGTAATAGATGGCCCTTTCTATTCCATTTTTCGTTGTGCTAAGCTAGGAGAGCTCCAAGGGCTATTGTTGTTGCTGACACATAGAGAATTAATGGATTTATTGGGATTGGTGGCATTAGGACTGGTGGTGTAAGTACATATTCTTTGATCTTATTGAAGGATTCTTCACACTTGTTATCCCACTTGTAAGCTACTCCCTTGTGAATTAGGTGAGAGTATGGATTCTATTTATCTGCTAGCTATGCTATGAATCTTCAGATGGACTGAAGCCTGCCTTGGAGACCTCTCAATTGTTTTAATGTTTTGGGTTCCTCCATCTAAATGATTTATTTTACTTTAGTAGGTTTTACCTCAATACCTCTCATTGATACTATGTATCCTAGCAACTTTCCCAATTGTACGCCAAAGACACACTTCTTTGGGTTTAATCTGACCTTGTATTCCTCCAGCCTATCAAAAATAGTGCTTAAAGTTTCTATATGATCCTTCCTCTTTTTGGATTTAGCTAGTATGTCATCGACATAATCTTCAATAGTTTTATGAATCTTGTCATGGAAGATTAATGTCATGGCTATTTGGTATGTTGCTCCTGCATTCTTCAAGCCAAATGGCATCATATTCCAGCAGTAAGTCCCCCATGGACAAGTGAAGGCCATTTTGTGTTGGTATTCTTTAGCAATCATTATTTGGTTGTATCCCGAGAAACCATCTATCAAGGAAAGCATTTCATGTCCCGCCATCATGTCTACAATCATGTCAATGTTGGGCAATGGGAAATCATATTTTGGACATGCTTTGTTTAAGTCCCTAAAATCTATGCAGATTCTGATGCCCCCATTGGGTTTTGAGACAGGCACCAAGTTTGACACCCATTTTGGATAATCTATTGGTCAAACGAATCATGCATCCAATAGCTTCTTTAGTTCCATTTTGACTAGCAGGGCGATCTGAGGGTGAATTTTCCTGAGCTTTTGTCTAATAGGCTTTGCTTCAGAGTATACTACTAGGTGATGAACTATAATTTCTTGATCGAGCCCTGGCATGTCCACATAGCTCCATACAAAGTTAACTTGTCTTTCTCTCAATAAGGCTGCTAGGATTTCTTGTTCCTTTGATAGTAATGATTCTGCATAGAATGTGATGTGCGAGGTCTCCTATGTTCCTAGATTAATTGGATTGCACTTTTTTGCTAGGACCGCTAATTTTTCCTGATGAAGAGCTTTGAAAGGAAGATTTAATCCCCCATCCTCAAGCACCTCGGAGAGGTTTCACCATTGGATGAATCCTTTCTTTTTACTTTTTTCAGGTCAGAGAGTGCCATAGTGTGGTTTTCACTCAAGGATTTAGATATTATTCTTAATTTTTCACTTTTGCGACTAAGGGATTCAATTGTTTCCCCATAGTATGTGTGTGTATCTAGATCAATGATGAATCTTTCTTTGTGATCCCCACACAAAATATTATCCAGTAGTCCCATGAATTCTAAGAACTTGCCTCATCATTTTTGAATGTGTCAAGAATTGGTGGTCCTTGTTGGTCATAATTGATGAGTTGGGGGTAAACTAGGCGGATTTCACGATTTTGATGGTTTGACTCAAAGGATAAGGTGCTAATCATGACAAGGGTGGTATCCTTGAAGAGCCTAGGTAGGTTTGTTATGGGATCCTCATCATCACTACTACTACAGACGTCAGTTATGTCAAATGTGAAGTTGTCTAAGACTTGACCTATAGATACGGGTAAGCGTAGTTTAGCTGTGGATTGCTAAGGAGGATTATTGACCTTTTTAACTGGAGGACTTCAACCACATATGGTTATATTCGAAGGGGTACATCCAAGGCCAATATTTCTCATTTGTGTCTCTGGAATGATAGGTATTATAAGCCCATTTTCATTTTTCCCAAGTCTCTGGTTTCTGTTATAGCCCATTGCGAGCATCATTTGCAAACCTTTGCTTCTTTCATCCATTGGTAGATCGACTGCTGGTCTATCATATTGGTATAGGAGATGAGATGGATCCTCCTCTATGACTTCTTGGCCGAGATCTCCCCAACTTCTGAAGTTGGGATAGTCTTCAGGGGATGTTTGAGATGTGGAGGCTTGATTTTCTTGTGGACGTCCTCATGATTTGGGAGATTGTGGTAACTCTCCTACCACAATTTTTTTTTTCAGGAATCATGTAGTTTCCAAAACCATTATCCTGGATGATGAATTTGATATCAGAGATGGTGGGGATGGTGGGAGTGGTGGGTATCTCTATCGCAGAAGTGGAAGCGAGAGTGGCTGAATCAATGTACGGTGTTGATGGGCCCTCATCATTTTTGGGTACTTGAGGTATTTTGTAGTATTTTTCCTCAAGGATTTTGTAGTAGGAGAATGGTTCAAGATCTCCATGGATGGTGACCTCTTGTCCTTCATATGTGAATTTGACATATTGATGGAAAGTTGATGCTACCATTTGCATTGCATGGATCCATGGACGTCCTAGGAGAATGCTATAAGGTAAGTCAAGGTCCAAGATCTAACAGGTGGTTTCCATGATAGTTGGCCCTACTTGAATAGGGATTTTGATTGTGCCTTGGGACACTCTTTCCTGATCATCATATGCTCTTATTGTAATACCTTTTCCTTTGTTGATGGAATCCTCTAAGATTTTTAATTGCTTAATTAGCTTGAGGGAACAAATATTCAAGCCTGCACCTCCATCCACCAAGATTCGTTTGACTTTACTTTTCTGCACTAAGACCTCTAAATGGAGTGCATGGTTATGACATGGTTGAGCAGGAAAATCTTGGTCAGAGAATGTAAGGAGATTCAAGGTAATGATATTTCTGACCATAGCTTGGAATTGTTTCGCATCAAGATCTGCGGGGACGGTGGATGAAGCCAATGCTTCCTCAAGGATTTTCTTGTGAGGGGATGAGATTTTTAATAACTCCATGATGGAGATTTGTGTTGGTGTTATTTTTAGCTGATCAAGGACATTATAACCATTGGGAACAAATCTAGGTACATGTACTATGTTTGGTTGGGATGATCCTGTGATGGTAATTTTTCTACCTCTTGTGGTGACTCCACAATCGACATGGGCTCCTTTGATGGTGATGGTAGCACAATAGTCATCCAGGGATGCAATGACATGGTCATACACATGATTCAAATTCTTGAAGGTGTCTTTCCCCTTATCAGTGTTATTGTTCCCTTTATTGCTATGGTTAGGCATTAGATTTGTGTATATCTTAAGGTTCTGGTTTCCTGTTGACTGTTCCACATATAATTTTTTGATCAATGAGATCTTGGACTATGTTCTTTAACCTCATGCAACTGTTCATGGTGTGGCCTTTGATTTTGTGGAAGTCACAAAGCTGATTTTTGTTGTACCAAGGAGGTTTAACATCTAGTTCTTGGTAGTTCTCATAGGTGGGAATCTTGATGAGGTTTTCGTTTATCAGTTTCTTCATGATGACTTTGAGTGGTTCCCCTAGAGTGATGTACTTTCACTTGGGGTAATTCTTGTTCCGTTGGGGTTGTCCCCTTTAATCATTGACGTTGTTGATTACTTGTGTGTTGTTTGGTTGTTGTGTTGCTTGATGATTGTTTTGATGATGGTTTTGGATTTGTTGTTGTGGTGCGGGTGTATTTTTCCGAGGGGCACTGATGAAAACTTTGGCATCGACGACACCATCATTGGTAACATTTTTGTTTCTTGCCCATGTGTAGGGTTTTTCATTGTAATTGGTGGGTGGGATATTATTCTGTTGTTAGAGATATGAAGTTGATCCTCCAGGTTGTGTCATAAGGGCTCGTTCGATGCGAAGCGCCTTGGAAATCAACCAGTCATATGTGGTGATCTCTTGGACCTTGAGATGAAATTCCAAGAGGTTGTCAAGGTTGGATATGATAGTGCACACTTGTTGTTCCTCGGGCATGACCCATTTACTTTGATTGGCCTTGGATCACCATCATTGTAGGAATGAAGCAAATGACTCATTCTTACCTTGTTTCAGAGCCGATAGTTCTTCAAGACTGACATCCATGGTGATATTGCATGTGTAGTTTTTGATGAATGTGTCTATGATTTCTTGGAATGTCTTGATGCTTGTAGGTAGGTGAGAGAACCATTCCATGGCATGGCTAGCCAAACTCCTAGGAAATAGCCACATTAGATAGGTATCGTCATACATGAATTCCATGCAATGAACCTGGAATTACCTAATGTGATCTTTAGGGTTTCCCATCCCACGATACTTATCGAATTTGGGGATCTCAAATCCCTTCGGGAATGGTTTCATTACAAGGCTTCTGTCGAATGGATAAGGACACAAATTGCTTGGTGTTTTTGTGGTTCACCCTAATTGAAGATCGAGCACTTGTTGTGAGAGCAACCTAATTTGTGTTGTTACATCATTTTGTGGATTAGGGGGTGGGATGAAGGTGTTCTGGGGTGGTTCGATTGTTGGTTGGATGGGTGGGTTATTTGGTGTGTTGTGTGATGGTATATGTACATTTTGCTGAGCCATGTATGCTTGCACTTGCTGTTGTATGAGCAATGCTTGTTGTTGATCCTGTTGCTATTATGCTTGTTGTTGAGCTTGTTGTTGTGCTTTTTGTTGAGCTGCTAATTGGGTTGCTTCTTGCTGTTCTTGATATTGCTTTAGCGCTTGCTGATATGCTTGTTATTGCGCTATGTGTTGTTGTGCAAGATATTGTGCTTGTGCTTGTGCTTGTTGTGCTTGATATTGGGATTTGGCTCAAGCGTGCACTTGAGATTGGGCTTGAGATTGAGCTTGTTCTTGTGCTTGCACTTGTTTAGCTTGAGCGGCTTGTTGTTGTTACTGCAAGAAGGATTGGGCTTGTGCAGCCTGTTGCAATTGTTGTGCAATTTGGGCAGCTTGAGCAGCTTGCGCTGCTTGAGTGGCCTAAGCAACTAGTTGCATGGCTTGTTGTTTTTGTACTTGTAGGAATTCCTTTTGATAATTATCTTGCTGAGCGGCTTGTAATGCAATGCTGTATTCGCTTTATATATCGGAGCTTGGTGGTGGTGGAGGCGGTGGTGAAAGGTGCTATCATGTTGGTGATTGGGGTCTGAATGGTAGATGGTGTGATCGATGTGATTGGTCCTTGAGAGACCATGTTTTGAGATATTAGGGGGGTGGTTGATGATGCGATGGTGGTGGTTTGGATGGTTTCCATATGTTGTTTTGTTGTTGATGACAAGTTTTGAGAGTTTGGCATGATGTTCTGGATGTTGGTTTGATTTTGATTGATATTTGGTAGAGGTGGAAGCCCCAAGCCCAAAAGTGGTGTGGATGATGATGTCAATGGCAGAAGTGGTGAAAATGTGAGGGATGTGATCTCTTGGGGAAATGACGTAATGTCAAAAATTCCCCCTTGTCCGAACATGTCACCTTCTCCTTGTGAAGTTATGGGGAGAGAAGTTTGAGGTGTTGTGCGAAATGATGATGATGGGTTATTTGGATCCTGGAAGGTGAGAGGGACATATGTGTGTAGTGGATTTTGGGGTACGTTTTTCCCCAAAATGGTGTTTGCATCCAAGTCTTGATTATTGACAAGGGGGTGTGTTTGAATAACATTGAGAAATGCACTTCCCTTATTAACATTAGGTTGAGTTGGAGCAATAGATGTGATTTGTGAGATGTTTTGAGTGATACTTTGGGTGGGGGTGTAGATGAGATGGGGATGGTGGATGAAATTGGGGGTGTGATCCCAACAGATGTTTCCACAATAGTACTCACATCGAAATTAGAAGGGAGTTTAGCCCCTTGTTTTGCTAATTTGAGCATGTATAGTGAAGGGTTGAGTCTCATCATGATATTGATAATCTTATGGTTTTTTGGATTTTGAACCATTTCAGTGATTTCCTCATGTGACATCCCAAAGGTAAAATTCTCTCCTTGACTTTCCTCTTGTGGATTTTGTGATGATGGGGTAAAGTGAGTTAAAGGATTTCTTGATTCAACAAGATTCATTTTGGAGTTTGTTTGGATTAGGTCACTTGAAGCAGGTGTTTCTTTGTTGGCTTCCATGTTCTTCTTGTGTTGAGATCTAGTTTGCACCATAAAATAGGGATCAATTTTGAAGAATATGGGAGATGAATCTCCAATTCTTTGGATTGATATATCTTTTAGGTATAAAAGTAGAAATTTTTAGGGTGTTTTAAGGATCAAAGGGTGATAATGATATGGATGTAAGGTGGATGCTTGTTGGATGTCTGGGATTCTTGAGAAGATTTTGAAGGGTATGTTTAAAATTTAGGACTTGATTTAGGATTGCTTTGTTTTTGGATTCGGATTTTGGTGGACTCATAAACTCTAAGAGGTTGGATGAAACACCTAGAGTTAAATTGTTCACAAGATGCTAATTTGTCTAGGTGTGAGAAGAAAGATTCATCTAAACACTCCTATCCAAACAAGATGATATTGATAATGGACTCCTAAATCCCAAGATGTTGGATTTTATCAAGGGATGAATTTGTTCACAAGTTTTGATAATTTGATCAAATATGCGGAGAAGGATGCATCTACACATATTCAATCAAACAAGGTGATTTTGGATTGATTTCAAATGATTTGTCCAAAGTTCAACATGAAGGATTTTCTCAAGACTTTCAAAGAGTTGATGATAAGATGATTTTGGTTTTGATGTTCAAAGATGGATGAAGGTTTGATTTTTATCCTAAGTTTATACCTAAAAAGAAACTTGTTTACTAGAACTCGGTATTGAAGAACATACAATACTTCTAAGGACCTCTCAACCAAGAAGTGGTTCAAAATGAGCGTACATTTCCGGATTGTTCAAAGGAATGAGTCTATAGAACCTTGTGAATTTTTTGCTTATTTTGATATGTTGCTTTTGATTGCACTTCCTAATGTATTTCTTGATGACCTTTTGAGTGTGTCTTAAATTTTGAACTTTGAATCAAGGACCTTCATTTTGGGATTTTGAATTTCTTGGAAATCATGAGGAATTTAACACATGTGTGAGCCAATTTTTTTATCTTTGCTTAGTGATTTTGTTTTACCACAAACACTTCTTTGATTAGGTTTTTTTTTCAAACTAGATGTCCAATGTCTCAATTTCTTTGAATCCCACAAAGTATGCTATGTGGGAATTTGATGAAGTCAAGGCAAGGGTTACCTATTGTTTAACTTTAGTGGGAAAATTGAGATGTAAATCCAAGTGTCTAGAAAACTCTAAGGATGAAATCCCAAGGGAAAGAAATAACCCATGAATTTGGTCAATTGTATTTTCCTCCTAAAGGGTTTGAAATTTTGATGATGATGTTAAATGTTTGTTTCCAAAATTTTTCGAACAAGTAAAGCATTTTGTAACCAAGAATAAGCACAACCTTATGGATATAAAAGGAAATATTTGTTGAGTCCCCACTTAGACAAGTCCAGCTAAGCTTATCTTTAGCAAATGGTTAGATGCTTGACCCCACTGGCTCCCCTCCACGACACTCACTTATACGGGGCAGCCAAGCATCAATACCCATGAAACTCCCATGGCATGCTTTCCATTTCTACTAAAGACCGTAAAAGTGTGGGGCAGTTTCAAAATGATCATTCTTGCACCAAAAAATAGATAAGGATTTTGGCCTTTCTATAACAAGGGTTTTAGTTCAAACTTTCCGTTCGTAGGAGTTGACCCAACATGGCGAGAGACCATTGCTTCCCTTCTCGTCAGAGTCAACCGCTTGATACTGGCATTTATTCCAACACCCACATTTATATCCCAGCTGGAAATACTCTTGGCTTTAGAGTGTTATCGGTTGAGTCGTTCCCTTGGGTGAGTAATTTTTCCCCAAGGCAGGACCTCTAAGTTAAACAAAAGTGAGTAAACATATTCATAGTTCGATCAAACTTTGTTTAGAAACAAAGGGAGAACACATGCAATAGGTTTACTCACACTCACACGATGTTTTGTTCAATTTTAAACCCAAATCGAAGTGTGTATGGGTAATTACTTACACAACTTAATGTCACAAAAAGCCTTTTGATTCTCAAGATCGCCGTGAGGTGCGAGAGAAGTGCGTACGTATTTTGATGATATTACTTTGTGTAAATAATTAAAAAATAATGAAAAAACTTGTTCATTTTAAGTTTACAAAGAAAAAGTGAATTCATTTTAAAGCACCAAAGTAAGTGTGACAATTTGCTTTGTTCAATTATTAAACCCAAAACAAACTCTAGTGAATTGGAGTCCTAATGTTCTTTTTAAGCCTTTTTGTAACAAGAATTCAAAAGGTTCTTTTTAAAGCCCAAAATGAAATTAGTAAGTCCTAAGCATAAAGAGATAACAAGTTTTTCCTTAAGAGGAATAATGAATCCTCTAAGAGTGTTAAACAAACATTAAAGTGTTTAAAAACACTTGTTTTTGTGAAATGACCTCATCATGCTTTCCTTCTTCTTCTTCTTTGATCGATCCAACCTACAAGAAAGTCAATTATATTCTACAGAAACAAAGGTCAAAAGAGTAGAAAACAGACCAAAGAACCATAATTTGAACAAAAACATGTGCTACAAATAAAATTTCACTTCATACTCCCTTCCAACGGTGCAATCCACGAAGGCGTCGTAGTTTGATTTCCTCAGTGGTGCTATATAGCGTTGCTTACCAGTCAGTGTTGCTCTATAACCAAAACAGTGAGCATGAATGCGTTGCCCTTTTGGCCAGCGGTACAGTTTGTATTTTTGAAAGATTCCCACGGGTCAGACAGGTTCAGCGACACAGTTTAGTATTCAAAATTTTGGGTGAGAAGACATAGGCATCACAATTTGGAGTTGTCAGCGGTTCTATATAGCGACGCTGGAGAACCAACGGTGCTAATTAGCAATGCTGAGCTCCTAGCAGTGGAGTTTTCCTGTAGACAAAGAAAAATATGGAAATTTTGACAAAATATGATTAGAAAACGAGATATCCCTCCTTCTAGCACCAAAATGTTGAACCTAGATCCAAAACCTGTAATATTACAAGAAACCAACAACAAATTAGATTGAAAGCAAGTTACAACATAGATTCCTCAAGAAATTTATTTGAATTCCAAAAGAGAGAGGAGATGAAATGAAGAACACAATGAAACTTGAAAATATATCAAATCCTATTCTAAAGCAAAGAAAACTCCTAATCTCTTGAGGGAATTGGTGCCAATTTGATGTGAAAATTGGCCCTTTCCCAACTCCAATGATGCAATGGTGATTTGGTGATCAAAATTGACCCACTTTGATGAAGAATGATGAGTGCTCCAAGATAAAAATATGCATAACCTAGCTATAAACTCAGTGATATGGATGAATATTGTTAAAGATTTGAGCATAATAAGTTTACTCAAATTGTGGATGCCAAATACAATAAAGGAGCTCTCTATTTATAGAATGACAAGTTGAAAGAATTCCCAAAATAGAGCAATGTGGGACTAAATTTCATCCAATGGCAAAGTGTCACTTGTCAAAATGTGAATGGGCCAAGGATGTGCAAGTTTTGATGAATGTGCCAATAAATGCCAATATTTGAATTTTGAAATTGTATTAATGGAAAAGTGGAGGGAGAGTCAAATGGAGTTATGGCCACTTGGCTCAATGCAAAAGGACTTGTAAGAGGGAGTGAATTCCTTGTTGGAAGGACAAAGTCCATTTGTATTTGAATTTCAAACTTGAAGAATATTCCTCCAAAGATGCTTTGTTGAAGAAAAATAGAGATTTAATAAATCAAATAACTCTATTTTCATGTGCAAGTGGCAAAAGATGGAGGATGGGACATGAGGAGAGATTAAATTAATCAAAGTTAATTAATTTAATGAGAGATTAGGGGATGTGATTTTTGACTTAAATTTGTGGATTTAAATAAATCAAAATGAGAGGAATGTAATTATAGAGATAGTTAATTTTTTTTTTTTTGATTTATTTAACTAAAGAAGGTGAATGTTAGATTAAATCAAATAAATGTTAATTTATTTAATTTAATAGGATGACCTTAGAGATTTAATCAAAAAGTGAATTATTTAATTAAATAGAGATAAATAGACCAGGTTGATTGATTTAATTGACAAAAGAGAATGAATTAATTAAATAAATGATTTATTCAATTAAGGGAGGAAAATTGATGAATTTAATCAGATAAGGATATTCAATTAAATGGTTAGATCGAGGGATGATTCAGGTTGAAATGGTGTTAGTGACCAGGATCAAATGTCCAATGTTAATTAGTACATTTTATGCATCTACAAATATCAACACAATCTGAGTCATCCAAACCGTGCGAGTCCACAACTTTTAGCAAAGAAGAGGAAAAAATATACATCTACATATGAAAAAAGTGATCATGAAAAACCTCCTTACTCAAAAGAAATGAAAGAACTTTATGGAAGGGGTTACAAACTTTTGAAACAACTTGGGTATAATGGAAAATGATGTGGTGCTAAAGAAAAAGGTATCTCTGTCCCTATCAAGCCTACCCCGCAAGAAACAACAAGAGGTCTTGGTTATTGTTATTCAATTAAAAAATAGCATTAGTTTCTACTCCTTGACATGTGGTAGTTGTAGTATCATAGCATATTAATTACCATGCATGAGGGTATAAACTTGGATTTATGCAATCATATTTCCTTTTTGCAAGGAGCAACATATCATCATCCATTTTTGGCTCACCTTTTTCCCTTACACTTGGGGGCAAGCGGCTAGGTAGCTTGGTCCTAGTATGACACTTCTCGTAGTCCCTTTAGCTAGTTATCTACCTTCCTTATATATATAATGAGAAATATTGGGATGCAATTTACTTGCCTTAGGTTGGATTGCATCCGACATACTTTCTTTCTTTTCTTTCCATGTTCTTTGTGATTTCATGTATGTAATGTGATACCTCATATCCTGTTGCTTGGAATGCCTTTATATTTCTTTATTTTTTGAGTTTTCTTTGGATGACCCTTGTTAATCCGTTGGTACAAGGATACAAATGAAGTGAACCTATCATGACATTCATCTATTTGTATTTGCATTATGCTATCTGTCATAAACATTGTCTTTTCTTTTGTCTTGTGTTTTCCTTTTGGGAACGATGCAAGGTATTGAGACATCCAGGTCTCTTTCATGTTGACCAAAAATATTTTTCTTTATTTTCGCTCTCTATGTGTCATTCCTCCTTTGTTTTCATTGTTCCATGAAGTATTTGGGGAATGATGATGGTTTCAAGCTCCATTATATACTGTAGAAATGACATGCACTAACCCTGAATTCGTGGATCCATTGTGTTATCTTTTTTGGATTACATGTGGGGGAAATCTCCTTTTTCATGACACAAATTTATTTGGAAACATATCATTGGTATAGGGATTTCTAGATAAGCTCTCATGGACCTTTTTATCTATTGGAATTTATCATTTTCTACTTTAAAGTAACTGCTCACAACATGGTGTTTAGAAATTCTTTTAAAGTGGGGGAATACATTATTATTTCATTTTGGAATTGACATTTTGATTTTTTTTTTGCTTCACTTTTATTCACAGGAGTTGGACTTAGTGTAGTGTTGGCATAGCACATTGATCATTTTGTGTCACCTTATCAAAGTTATTAGGGAGTATAAATTTTAGTATGGTTGACGTATGGGAACACACTTGTAGACCTGGTGTGGCCTCATTTTCCACCCCTTTTTATTTTATGGGTACAGACCTTTTATACGTAGTGTGTGTTTCTCATTTTTCCTTTGGGTCTCACCTAGTGTGTACCAAACTGCACTAGCCCTTGTTAGCATATTTTATGGATATGGCATAACACAACTTGCTAGTCCATCCTTTTTCCTTTTCCTTTTTGCATTGGATTTGACATTGTATGCTTGTGTATCTAGTCTTGCTACACATATCTTACACATCTTGTGTGTCCCTTTGTCTTTATATTAGTTTTCCATGGGATCTTTGATCCTGGGGGATTGATCATCCTCGATCTTTTTCATCCTATCTTTCTAACACTTGTACACTTGGACCCCTCTTGAAACATATTTGTCTACTTTAGTGTGAGTTTGAGCATAAGTTGATACTCTCATTAAAGTGGGGGCTAAATGTAGTGTAGGAAATTGTATACCTTTACAATTTCACACTATGTTTGGCTCCCTTAATTTATTGGATTGAATTAAGCTTCTAATTTTCCAAATAATGCATTCCAAAGCCTAATTTTTACCATTTTTTTTGAAATATTTAAATCACATTGGAGCATGTGTGTCCTAGACTTATAGGCCATGACCCATTCTCCCAAGGTAAAATAGGTCCCCTTTAAGTTCTAAGACCCATTTTTAAATATGTTTTTGGTGAAATTTTAATGATTTAAATTCAACTTGCAAATGTTGGCTTTTGGGACCTAATTTCTTAGAAATTAGATAAAAACCTATAAATACATAGTCTTTTTATCAATTCAAATCTAAGAACACACTTTATGAGATCAATTCCTATGAGAAAATATTATTTTCAAGAGCATTCAAGAGCATATTTATTTGTCAATTGTTGTAGCATTCAAGATCCTATCATCATGTTCAAGCTTATGTGTGTTCATGTCACCTTGTGAAGGCTAATATGCATTGTTGATCCTAAAGCATCCAAGCATTTCAAGTATCCAAATCCATCGAGCAAAGCAAGATAAAATTCCTTGGAGTGATGTGTTTTTATTTAGTCCTCTAAGGGAAGCTATTGAAGGGTTGGTGAGTTGTAGCAAGCATTGTTCATTCATCATTATTTCCTTCTCCATTGACATTATCTTTCTACTAAGGTTTAATTACCAAACTTGGGGTTTGACTAAGGAAAACCTCCATTCAAACAAATTTTTTTTTCTCTTTGTGTATGTGTAGATTACAGGTTGAAGAAGGATTGAAGAGATCTCAAAGGAGAAAATTTGCATTATTGCGCAAGTTTTTATCATTGTTGTCAAGCCATGGAAATTAAGTTGCAAATTTTATTTTTGACTTTTTGACAGTGGGACCTGTGTCAAATGGAAGCTCAAATCTTGTACCAAAGGACCCTAGAAGTTGGTCAAAACCCCTATACAAAGACCCATTCGCCCATGGGAAAATGAGTCCTTGTAGGAACATGAAAACCAATTTTTTTTAGCATATTTGACATCCTCTACACTTCCCAGATCTATTGGTAAATTGTTGTTTCCATTTGTTATTCTTTGAGATATTACATTTTTCATACTAGGGAATATAAGATCATTAGTTTAATCATTCCAAAATATTTCTAATCACTTCTAATTCCCCTTAGGATATAGATCCATGTCTAATTGGCTCATCTTTAGGTCTGCAAATCAATCTTTTATACCTTGTGATCTATATCTCAATGAAATTTATAAAAATATGGAAATGGCCCTAGGTTATAGAAACTAATCTTAGAGTCGCCACATTTTTTATGTTTCAAGAACAATCAATTTTTCGGCTTAGTTTTTCTAAGAGGTCTTATGGTTTATCTAGAAAGATAGAAATGAGGAAAAAACTAAGGGTATAGGGAGGGAACTTATTGAGTCTTTTAAAAGACTCATGTTCCATGATATTTCTATGCAAGTCACATTGACCGTGGAGGTTTCCAAGGAAAATTTCATGAAATTGTTGAAAGACAGTACAATGGAAGTTACTAGAGTGGAGATCAAATATGGACAACATTGGTTCTTCAATAGATCAAATAATATCCCCTTCATGAGGAGTTATTTGAACTTTCAAAGTATATATAACAAGAAGTCAGAAGAGACATTGAAGAAAGACTTAGACTTTCAAGATGGAGCTAGTTTCTATATCAATGATGAAAAAGACTTCACAATAGAAGTTGTGGAAATCAATGACAACACTTTAGACATTGACCCTCCTATTGGATAGAAATATTTAGATCATGACAGTGACAACATAAATTAATTGTGCATCTAAAATTTTCTTTTGTATATGGAATGAATGAAAAATATTTTTAGATATATAGAGTGATTCATAACATATTTTGTAATCTAGTGCAGTTTACAAAGAAAAGGACAACTCCATATGCATGGCCTTACGTGGTCTTCTTGAGACCCTGTGTGGTCCTAATTTGTGTTTGTTGAGACCCTGCATGGTCTATTTTTTTCTATGGTTAAAAACTATGATGGTACTATGTATATTTTTTGTTAAACTATCTTTATTACAAAAAATGTGTTGCAATAATATTTTCCTTTAAAAAAACTAACTAAAAATTACACTCCTTTCAAAAAATGTAAACAAAAGAAAAATATTTTCCTAAGAATTTGTAACCAAATAAAATTTTAAATTTATAATAATATAAATTTATTTTTTTATATATGACAATATTTTAATACCTTTGAATGAAGGCACTTTCATTTGTAGGTCCTTAGGTGGACCATCTACCTTTTTTCATCTAAGTTTTAGAAGAAATTTCTATTTTGACACAAGATTTGGATCATCAAATGGAGTCATCACTCAATATTTTACAAAATCATGACCCTCAGAGCAAACTTTCCCTAAAATATAATTTAATATATATTTTACATAATTATGATATTTTTATTTTTAGTGAACATAGTTTTTTATATCAAACTTAAAGGTCTATATTTGATGAACAAATTGTGAGTCATCACGATAATAAATTTTACAAAATCATGACCCTTAGAGCAAACTTTCCCTAAAATATAATTTAATATATATTTTACATAATTATGATATTTTTATTTTTAGTGAACATAGTTTTTTATATCAAACTTAAAGGTCTATATTTGATGAACTTGGGAAAATTAAATATATATATATATGTGTGTGTGTGTGTGAGTGAGAGTGTGTACTATGTATTGATGACCTTGTTTCAACACAATTATTTTAGATATGTATAATTATTTTATATGATGAAATAAAATTACTCTAAAATATAATTAATCTAATAAAATACTAATAAATAAAATATAGAACAAAAAATATGTGTGCACTAGATATCAATGTCAATGATCTATATTTAAGAAACTAAAAAATCATTAGTTCACATAATCTTCAATTTATCAAAATTTTGCTTTCTATAAGTGACAAAAAATAAAAAATTGGTTTAAATTGCTGATTTCAATGTCCCACTTAGGTCAAAAAGTGGGAGACACTATTGTGGTGTCACTTGTGGCAATACATTTCACTAAACTGATTTTTTATTGTTGAAGTGAGCCAATCCATCATTGTATTATAAAGTGTACTGTATACACCTAAAATTGGTCCAAACATTTAAGAAATTAAATACTAGTTATTTAATTAATATTCCATCTACGTCTAATTTATTTATATAGTTCATATCCTCTAAATTCTCCAAATCTAAAAACATATTCTTCTAAATTAATTAAATAAAAAAATTTCCATAAGCTTGTTTTATTTAATTAATCTTCACTAATCTTGATTAGGAATTCAAGCACATGTCTACAAATTTTTGTGCCACCTCACCAAGGTCACATGAAATTAAATAATTCTAATTTTTAAATTAGAATTATCTTCAACCAATTTTTAAGCACATGACTTATTCCTCACACACTTCCTCAACCAATTTTCAAACACATGGTCTTTTCTTCCCACACTTTAGTCTCCCATCCATTTGGCATGTTGCCTATTGGTCAAGAGATTCCTCCATCCATTTGGCATGTTGTCTTTGGTCAAGCGGACAACTTCTTGATTCTCTTCATCTCCATCATTCATCCTTCTTGTTTGAATCTAGACCGTCGATCATTGCCACCTCACTAGATGCTTGGAAAAGGCTATAAATACAACCCTTTGGCATTGTATTTTGTATCCACTTTTTAATAGAGTTATCATGCAGGAATATTGTTTGAGCTTGGGATAATTTTGGAGTCTTATAGTTCCATTTTATATCATGTTTTGCATCATAGTTAAATATTAGAATAACACTTTGCTTCATAGTTGCATTTTATGTCATCCTTTGCATCATAGTTGCATTTTAGATTATCATTTTCATAGTTAGCATTTGGGCATATGTAGAATCATCCCATCTCAATACCATAGTATCTACCTCAAATATTCTAGCATCATCATCATCCATTCATCATAGTATCCATTATAATTTTTATAATATAGTTTCATGTAGGAATTTAATTAGCTTGCATGTTGAATATTATCTCATTTCCTAAGTTTCCATTTTAACAACCATTGTGCACAAAGAAATCTAAGGGCCAGATGGTTTAATAAATCCTTGGGAATAGAGGACAATGAGATGTTCTTAAAAGATTTGTTTAGCTACAAAATAGAGTAGTTTACCTATTTCAAATATTTGATATAATTCGTTTCATTAAGGTTTGTGTTCATTTATTTACTTTTACACATTTCACACACACATAAAATGGTGCCCACCGTGGGGCCAAACCCCATTTCTAACAGTTTGCTAGAAAAGTTCATTTAAACAGGCTAGATGTGACATTTTAGCGCAATCATGGTTTCTTTCGATGCATCTGACGGATCTTCCAGCACATTCGATGTCTGTTCCGATGCATCCAAACTTTCTTTCAGTGCATACAAAAACTATTCTAGCGCATACAGGGAGTATTTTAGCGCATTCATCAGTTCTTATAGCACATTTACTATCTGTTTTAGCACATACATCAATTCTTTTAGCGCATTGAGTAGTTATTTTGGTGCATTGATTAGTTCTTGTAGCGCATCGGTGTTTTAGCACATCAGATGACTATTTTAGCGCATTGGGTAAAAATTACAAAATTTGACAACTGATTTGTGTTTTCTGCTTGTAGGTACTTTTATACGCTGGTTGAAGAAAACATTATCAAACTATCAATGATTTATGTAGGGACTGGAGCTATTTAAATTATTTTTTTTCTTAAAATAGGCATCTAGCTTAATTAAGAAGGATAAAGAACACCATGTCTTTCGTACTTGATGAATGGTAGGCATATTCTACCCCCTTAACTAGGTGACCAAAAAGCCATACCCATTCAATTTTTTTTTGCAAGTGTGAGTTGGGTATATCTTGTATGTTCTCTCTTTGTTCACATGAAAACAAAGATTGATCGAACTAAAGATGTACTTGCTCACTTTTTTTTATCCATAGAGGGCTTTCCTTGTGGGAAAAAGTAATCACCCAAGGGAACAACCCAACCGGTAACACACTAAAGCCAAGTGACTTCCAATTGGGATATAAATGTGGGTACTTGGGGAAAGTTCAACTATCACAAGGATTATTCTGACAAGAAGGGTAGTAATGGTCTCTTTCCGCATGGATGATCCCCCACGAACGAAATGCCTATATTAAAACCCTTTTTTGTAGCAAGGCCAAAATATTTAATCTATTTGTTGGTGCAAGAATGCTCATTTTGAAGCCATCCCACATTCTTGAAACTTTTAGTAGAGGTGAAAAATATGCCATGGGAGATTCATGGGTATTGATGCTTGGCTGCCCCGTAGAAGTGAGTGCCGTGGAGGGGAGCTAGTGGGGTCAAGCATCTAATTGAATCTGCTATAAGTAAGTGTAACTAGAGTAGAATCCAAGTGGGAATTCAACAAATATAGTCCTACACAACCTAAGTTGTACATGTTCGATGTGTCTTTACCAATGTGTTTTTGAACCAATTTCAATCACAAACATCACATGTTGAGAGTGAAAACCTTGATTCAGAAAAAAATTCATTGAAACAACCAAGTCTCTAATTGGAAAATTTGAAAAATCAAACAAACTTCCAAAAAGTGTCATTTTCCTAGTACAACGCATTCACTGCACCTTATAGCACATCTGTGCAAAACTCTAGCACATATGTCCTCTATTCTAGCACATACAAGAAATCTTATAGCGCATATGTGCAATAATATGGCACATTTGACCTCTGTTTTAGCGCATTTTTCAAGTCTTTTAGTGCATCCAAGCTCTGTTTTAGCACATCCATTAAATGCAAAACCCTAGAGTTAAACTTGTCTTCTGTCTCACAATTTGAACCAGAATTTAGAATCCTTTTCAATCCAAAACCATTCCTCAAGTACAACAGAGTCTAAACATGTTATTTATCAAATGATTTCATGAAAGATTAAAATCTGAAAACCAAAGTCCAAAGTTCTTAGTCCAAAAGCTCATAAAAAATTCCTCTCAACACTCTATGAATTTAGAGAGAGATTGGTCTTCAATTTCTACAAAAGAGCTTCAAAGAACAATCCCAACTTGTACTCATTTTACTATTGTCCGATTCCGAGACTTTTCCAAAGATTTGATTATCTCGTATAGGAAGAAAATTTGTCTCTAATTTCATAGTTTGAACCAAGATTTCAAAATTTTCTCCATTCCAAAATCATTCCTTAGGTACCTTAGAATATAAACTTGTTAAAATTGACCTCTACAAGTGGAATTTTTCCAACCTAAACCAAGATATAACATCTCAAAGTACCAAAATTATCAAATTTATCACACCTTTGATTATTAAGCCTACTTTCATCATCAGGATTTATCATCCTCTCATCACGAAACAAAGCTAGATAGTCAAATTAGACTTAGTCTCATTAGAATTTGTCATTATATTGGACTTAGTTATAATCCTTGGTACTCTTCCAAACTTAGATCAAAGTTTATTCTAAACTATAACACTTGTATGCCCATTCAAACAAGGTTGCAAAAAAAAAAACTCAAGGAAAAAGGACTTGAAAATCAAAACATTGAAGAGCCAAACATTGAAAATCCAACCATTGAAATTCCAAGCATTGAAACTCCAATCATTGAGACTGAAAACACCAAAACTCAAAACAATGAAACACAAAACACCATGGCGGAGGTTGAAGAAAATCCTTTCTTTGGCCTCAACAATACTGCAGGGGAAGAAATAACCAAGGAAGATATCCAACATGCCGAACAAGACCCCAACTTCCAAAAATGTTTAGAAAATATTTTTGAAAGAAATGGGGAAAAATACCTCCTTATGCTAGCTAAACAAGATGCCAAATTGCCTGATGACTTTGATGTAAATCAATTGAAGGAACCTCCCAAAAAGCCAAAAAATGATCCCAAACAAGTGGTAGCCCTAACCCACCAAATGAAGAACCTTCAACAACAAATTCTTGATATGCAAAGGGGAACCTCAAAATGATACTTGATCCAAGAAATTTGTCCATATCTGTTTGATCAAATTATCCACATGATACCCTTTCCCAAACATTGCGAATTCCCCAAATATGACAAATACAATGGAAAAATTGATCTGATAGACCATGTGAGGGAATTTAGGACCATGAGTCTTGAATTTGCATATGAGGAGACATGTTTGATGAGATTATTCCCAAGAAGCTTAGGTGGTCAATGTCTTGAATGGTTCTCCAAACTCACCCCACCAATTAATACCTTTGAGGAATTAGTCAATAAGTTCATCACCCAATATTATTACAACATTCAACATGACATCAACATGAAAGATCTTTGTAACTTGAAACAAAAGAAGGGTGAATCATTCCTTGTATTCCTGTAAAAATGGAGAAGGTTATTTACACGATATTCTCATCTCGTACCCGAAAAGTAAATTATAGAAATCTTTATTAACAACCTCAATGACAAGATGAGTTATAGATTGGAATTGCAATGTCCCCCAACCTTCAAAAAATTGATTAAAAACATGATTAAAATCGAAGAGGCTTTAGTCAAGAGAGGAGTCATCAAGATATATAATGAAAAAAATCGTCAAACTCGTCCAACGATTAGAATAGTGGTGAAAAATCCAAGTTTTGGCAATGAAACAAGAACGTTGGAAACAACGATGGTGCAGTGAAAATGAAAAATGAAAAACCCATATTCAACCTAACTACAGCTGCTGCCAAAACTAATCAGAATAACAATCCCCCCAACAACCAAAGAAACAACCAAAACAACAACCAAAATGTCAACCAAAGCAACAATCAAGGTAATGTTGGATCTATAACATAATTATATTGAGCATCCTCAAATTGAAGGAGGTTCACCCCTTTGGGACAATCGTCAGAATCAACATTAAAGGAACTTATTGAAGCTAAAGTCATAATGTTACTAGAGGCAAGAAATTGGGAACCACAAGTTAAGCCTCCATGGTGGAATGATGCTCATTTTTGTGACTTTCATCACAACAAAGGACATAAAACCAACAACTGCATGCAGTTGAAGCACTTTATACAAGATCTAATTGACAACAAAATGATATTTGTAGAAGGGCCCCAAACAAACAATGATCATGGGATGTTCAAGAACCCTCTACCAAACTATGAGAAAGGAGAGTCCTCATCATCAAATAGCAAGGGAAAAAACATAAACTATGTCTATGACACCACCATTCTGCATATTGAGGTGGTTGATGATCCAACCCATGAAAAATCAGACCTTATTACAAATGATAACTCAACCAACGATAACACCATTGAACATGAACAAAACATCATTGAGATTGAAAATCATCACCATGATGTCGACACTACCTCACATCAAATCAATGTTATCAAAACCAGAGAGCAACAAGACAACACACATGTCAATGCAACCACACAAGGATAAGCCAAGGTAACATTTAAAGGAGCCACCCCTTCCACGTCCAAATCAATTGCTATCCCTGCCACCCAATATAACATAGTGGATCTATTGCAAAAGATACCCACACAAATATCCATATTAGAACTTCTCAAGGTTTCACCTGCTCACAAGAAAATATTGGAACAAGCTCTAGTTGCCACCACGGTACCGAAAAATCTAGAGGTTTTCCAATTTCAGACTATGGTGGGACATTTGACTACACCACACTGCTTATCCTTTTCTGAACATGATGATGTATCTATCAATTATCCCCACAACACTGCCTTACACATTAAGGTCTTAATTCATAAACACCATGTTAAAGGTGTCCTAATAGATGGAGGAGCTGACCTGAATATCTATACTTTGAAACTTTTCTGTACACTAGGCTATTCAAAAAATGCTATTGATCCTAGAAGGAAAATCACAATAAAAGCATATGATGATGAGGAGAGATATTCACAAGGATTGATAGTGCTACCTATTCAAGTGGGACCAGTTGCTAGAGATAAAGTATTCCAAGTGTTAGACAAAGAGTTAACCTACAACATACTCTTGGGAAGACCTTGGATTCATGACATGCAAGCAGTTCCATCCACATACCACCAATGTTTGAAGTTCTCGTTAAATGGGCAAGAAATCACTGTTGCAGCTGATTCAAATAACCCCCAATATTGTAACACCCTCAAGACTACCCAAGATGCTTTTTTACCACACAACAGGGAAACTCCAACTCAGGGTTCATCAAATGATGGAAAATAACTAAATGCCTTGTCAAAGTGGGTGGAGAAAAGGGACCAGTCAAAGGATAAGGATATCGGTAATGCCAATCTCTCAAGTAAAGAAAGTACATCAAATCCTACTCCACAAAATCAAGAAATCCAACTCGAATCCTTATCAAAACAAGTTTCCAAGATCCAATTGAAAGAAAAGGGATTGGGGAATAATCATTAGAGCAATCCTTATGTTTATCACAACTTTCATCTTCTCCAAATTCATATGGGAAACCATCAACATTTAGATAGCAATCATCACAACTAAATACACTCTTTGATTGAAACTTTGTGAGAGAAGGAACATGAGTGGATGAATTAGATGACAAAGAGATTTTAAACTGGTTATACAAAAATGAAGAATCATCAGAAGTATCCACCTCAAGTGTACAAACATAGCAGTATGGAAAAGGAAAGACAATCATGGAAAAGATGGGATACAAAGGAAAAGGTCCTATTGGTAAAAGAAAAGAAGGCATCATAGAACTAATATAACCTATCACAATGCAGGCCAAGGATAAAACAAGATTGGGGTATAGAGAAGTATCAAGAGAAGAAGCCTAACAACAAGTTGTTGAAAGAATCCTACAACTACAAGCTAGTGATGATCATAAAACTGATTCAAATGAATATGAGTGGGATTCTCTATCTGAAGATTCTTGTCATGATAAGGAAATTGATGTGGTACAAAAGTATAAACGCATACATGAGGAGGGTCAAAGTTCAGGTTATAGACTACTTGAAATAGGATCACAACATATTGATGATTCTAGTGAAGATGATCAGAATCAGAGTGAAACGAATAATTCAAAAGAGAGTTACCTCATAGACATTGATTTTGCTATTGGACATAGAGTTACTTCCTTTGACTTTAACCAATCCAATGACTCTTTACCCCTGGTACATCCCGAACTCATAGATTGGGATCAAATTGAGTCGTCTAACATCCCCCTCTTTTCAAATGACGAAGTCATTGTCAACTTCCTCTATTCCACCATTGAAAATCGTAATGAAGCTTCCAACCAGGAGAGTGTCAAATTTTCCAACTGCAAAATGAATAATATAGGGAATAGATTTGGTGGTGAAAACCATTCAATGGTAGTATCAGATCTAGAAAAAGTAAAAATAAAGAGCGTATCCAACATTGAAAACCTCTTTGAGGCGCTAAAGGATGGAAGATTTGGCACACTCCCTAAATTTTTTTAGGAATGATCTAAATTATTGGTTGAACCCACTCAGTCTATCAATATTGTCAATGAAGAAACAATGAAGATTGTCCATCTAGCAGAATCCTTGACAAATCAAGAAAAACTAAACTTCATCAAATTATTCATAGAAAGAAAATTTAATTTTGCTTGGTCATATGCTGATATGCCAAGGATTGATCTAGAACTCATCATGCGCCACTTATCACTACCAATAGGAGTAAAACCAGTCAAGCAAAATTTAAGGAAAATGCATCCATATATTGCCATATTAGTAAAAGAAGAACTAAAGAAGTTATTGGATATTGGATTCATTAGACCAATCGACTATGCCGAGTGGATTTCTAACAACATACCTATTTACAAACTAGACAAAAGCATTAGAATTTGCATAGATTTCAGAGATCTCAAAAAATCTTGCCCAAAAGATGACTTCCCCTACCGAACATCGACATCATTGTGGACCTAATAGTAAGGCATGGAATTTTGTCACTCATGGATCGTTCTTCCAGTTATAATCAAATCAAAATTGTATCTGAGGATCAAGATAAGACAACCTCCACATGTCCGTGGGGAACCTTTTGTTGGAACGTCATGCCATTTGGATTGAAGAATGCAGGAGAAAATTATCAGCGTGCTATGATGAAAATATTTCATGATATGATACATACCTTCATGGAATACTATGCCAACAATATTTTAGCCAAACCATACACTAGAGAAGGACACCTAGAGATCTTAGATAAAATCTTCACCAGACTAGAAAATTTTAATGTACGACTAAATCCAAAGAAATGTGTGTTTGGAGTGACTTCAGCTAAAATTTTGGGATACATAGTTTTAGAAAATGGCATTGAGGTAGATTTCACAAAAGTTAAAGCCATCATGGAGATGCCACCACCCAGGAACATCAATCAACTACACTCTCTGCAAAGGAGATTCCAATCAATCTAAAGATTTATCTCACAACTGGCAGATAAGATCCATCCTTTCACTCACTTGCTACATAAGAATGTATCTTTCCAATGGGATAAGAAATGCAAAGGATCCTTCAACCAATTAAAACAATATTTGATGAGTCCACCTATCTTGATACCACCAGTAGAAGGAAAGCCACTTTTATTGTACATAGGAACAACTGAGATATCATTGGGAGCATTGTTAGTGCAGGAGGATTCAACAGGAAAAGAAAGGGTAATATATTACATTAGTAGAACCTTAAATGGCTATGAGATCAATTACACCTTCATTGAAAAGGATTTTTTGGTAGTAGTGTTCGCTACCCAACAATTACAATAGTATATGCTAACCCATACCATCAAATTGATAACCAAGATAGATCCACTAAAATACCTTCTTAGCAAAGATAATCTAACTAGAAGACTAGCTAAGTGGGTCATGATGCTTAGTGAATTTGACATCCAATATGTTGATAGGAAGGAAATCAAAGGAAAAGTAATCACAAATCAGTTAGTTGAAGCACCATTACAAGACAGTCATCCAATGAACATTGAGTTTCCAGATGTTGATGTCCTAACAATGTCCACACGATAATGGGTCATGTACTTTGATGGCTCTTATACACAACATGGATCAAGAGCTAGAATCTTGTTTATCTCACCATAAGAAAATACCATTCCCAAGTCCTACAGACTGATGTTCCTTTGCACCAACAACACAGCCAAATACGAAGCCTTGATCATTGGAATCAAAGTAGTAGCTGAGTGGAAGATCACAAAGTTACATGTCTATGGGGATTCACAACTAGTCATTAATTAGGTAAATGATGACTATCAAACAAAGGATAAAAATTTGATGCCCTACAAAAGAATGGTTGATGATTTCAAAAAGTACTTTGTGGAAATGAGATTTGAGCATATTCCTTGAAGTGACAACAAAGTTGTTGATGCCATGGCAACCATTGTTTCTCTCTTGTAGATTTCAGAGAAACGAGCTCATTACAAATTCATGGTGGAACAAATATTCAACCTGTCCTATGATAACCTTGAATCACAAGTTATCTTCCATCTAGCTGAGGCTAACACTTCCCTCTATGGGAAAATTTATACGTACCTAAAAGATAACACCCTCTCTCTCGACCTATCTTGCAATAAAAAATGAAACTTCATTTGCCAAACCGCCTGACACACCCTTATCATGGATGTCCTTTATTGACATGGTCTTGATGGAACTCTCCTCCGATGTCTAGAACATGACAAGTCTAAAAAAACTTTACGGGAAGTACATGAAGGTGTTTGTGGAACTCATTTGAGTGGTTTAACCTTAGCTAAGAAACTCCTCCATCTGGGATATTACTGGCCGATTATGGAGAGGGATTCTTTTCAGTTCGTCAAGAAATTCAAAAAGTGTCAGATTCATGGAAATATCATCCATGCACTAGTGCAAGAACTTCAACCTTTTGCATCAACATGGGCCTTTTGTCAATGGGGATTGGACCTCGTAGGTAAGATTCATCCATCTTCATCAAATGCACACAAGTTCATTATCACAACCATAGATTATTTCACGAAATGGATTGAAGTGTTCCCTGTAACCACCATCATAGGAAAAATAATCTTGTCCTTCATCCTGAACTACATCATCTGTTAGTATGGAATCCCTCAATCCATTATCACCGAAAATGCATACCTTTCAAAAATTAGGATGTTGATGAAATTTATGAGAGGTTTAACATCCAACATCAGTTTTCTACACCATATTATCCTCAAAGGAATGGCTAAGTAGAGGTCTCAAACAAAAATATCTTGAAAATATTGAAGAAAACCGTCAACGATGTTGGACGTGATTGGCATGTTCAACTAAATTATGCTTTGTGGGATTATCGAACCAGCATCTGCACCATACACTCTAGTCTATGGATCATAAGCCATTCTATGTATTGAGGTTGAGCTACCATCACTCCGTGTGTCTCTAAAAGGGATCATTTCAGATGAGGATTACACAGTGTCTAGGTTACAGGAATTGGAACTCTTGGATGAATGTCATCAACATGTAGTGGATCACTTGAAAGCACATCAGCAGAGGATATCCAAAAGCTACAACCACAAAGTAAAGCCTAGAACATTTCAGGTTGGTGATTTAGTCTTAAAAGAGAACCCCCGTAATCAACAAGATCAAGAGAAGAAGGGAAAATTGTTGGATCTTAGTTGTGTTTATGGTTTGTCCTTGATGAAAAAATCACTTTTAGTTGGTTCTCTTTGATGATTAGTCTTAGATTGGATCCTTATGCTTTATTATGGAACTTCTTTGATGACATTGGCATTGGTTTACATTTAGATGGCTTCAGCTAGTTTTGAAATTTTGCATTTATTCATGGACAACCTTGTGTGTTTTCACAACTTTGATATAGTTTGTTGTGTATTGATGCCTCGAGTTCCATGTGCAGACAGGTGGCATTCACTGTTTATGCTTTCAAATTTTTGTGATGATCAGTTCAGTATGAAGGTTCTTCAAGTGAAGGTATATCTTATGTTTATCACTATTGTTGCATATACTCCTTCACATGGTATTCAACTTGCTTGCTTCATTGGAAAAATTCAGTCATTATCATATGATGGCCTATCATATTTCATTGCTATGATCTCTTTACAATACATCATATTGGGACATATATTTGTATTGCTTATGCACTTAAGGTTGATATCATTCTCTTGATCTTCCGTGCTCATACATATTTAATTGGCTCGAAGGTGATTGTCCTTGGTGAGTTTGTTTTGATAAATGACTTCATTCTTCATAAGCTTCCTACCCATTCATATATAAGAGAAGATAACGATTTTTTTACTATGGGTAAAGTCATTAAAATTGACTTTGGAAAAGTCATTGAATTCCATCATTCTTCATATGCTTATGTCGACATTATGAGATTACTTGTCAAATATCAAAAAGTCACTTTGCAAGTATTATATATTATCATTTAACATGATTATGAGATAATAATCTGGTCGGCCCCCTTTGGACAACGATTTAATCATATTCATTTCAATTATCATAATGTCATTTTGACTTGGAGTGGACTTCAAATCTTTCTTCATTTCAACATAATGATTCGTTTGAGATGAAAGCTTGCTAGGAAAAAAATTGTGGTCTATTTTTTGTTGGGTATGGAACCCTAGCCTGGCCGCCATCATGAGAGATTATGTTTCATAGCTGTTCTTTACTATTGTTGCTGGCTGTAACGGCATTGTCAGGGTGAAATTCATTTTTTGTTTCAGCATTGAATGGTATGGCTGCTATGTTTGGTGTGCCTCACTGGCTGGAAGCTCGACAGTGGTTGATGGAGCCATGGGAGTTGCAGATTTGACTGGTATTTATGTGTTTCATGCTGCACATACTAGTAACACCTTCATATTTTGATATGATAGTCATTGATTTTGCACGAATCATGAAAAAGAAAAGAAAAAGGGCTCTTAATTAACTTTGTCAGAAATATTTTCTTGATTGCATTATGGGTATTTGGAAAATGTTGTTTATTCTTGGCATTCGGTGGAGATAAGACTTTTGTCTTTGCTATGAAGGTTTATTATCATCATTTTTAGAACTTCTCTCTGCATCTTGGTTACTAATGAGGAAAATGATGCCTTGACAAAGTATTGTTATTCATGCATTGAAGGTTATGATTTACTATTGGTGGGTAGTCGTGCTTTTTAAGAATTTGGTAGTTTCATTGTGAAATGATCTCATACGTTTCAGATATGATGATTTTACATATAAAATATTTTCAAAATGGCCATTCTATTTTAATAAGCTTCTGGGTTTTGTAAAAGGTATCTACAGGTTTGAAAAAGGGACTTTGTTTTATGCTCGTCAGTTTTTTGACAGCCTATTGATCAGGCGTTACTCCTGCAAACATTTAATTTTTGGCACACATTCTAAATTTGGCTAGAGAGCTTCAGATTCTTCTGATAAATGCATCTTTGAAGACTTTCTTTTGACAGACATACTAAAAAATATTGAATAAAAACCAGTGTTATAAACACTGTAAAATCTCTGGTTGCAATTCTGGAATATTATTCTTTGGCTGTATCAAAAATGTATTGAAATAATTTGTATTAAAAATATGGAAAAAAAAGATGCAAAGATATATTGTAATATTCTTTTCTATGTAATATTTTAAGGATTCAATTTTTGAATTCTTAGGGTATTAGGTAGACGAGAAAAACAAAGAGTTATTTGCTTAACTGAAAACAAAGAGATCCTCTGAGATATTATTATTGTTCAGAAATATAATTTGAGGGGTTGGTACTCCTTGAGATAGATATCTCTAAATGAGGGGTTGGTGCTCCTTGAGTGGGTGCTCAAAAATCAACCTATAAGGCATTGTGAACAGTTGATTAAAAGATTAAGCTTGGAAGGCATTTCGGGAGTGGTTTCTATACCCCAAGAGGGTTTTCCACTTGGAAAAATCTTGTGTCTCTTTGTACTTATGTGATCTGACTGCTTTACTAAGTTGTTTACTGCTTTGTCCATTGATTGCTTTTCTCAATTCTGGTTTTGAATGATTACATTCAACTTATGAATGCATTAATCATTATAATATTGAGATACAATCTGAACTATGGTTTATTTTTATGCAAATTGTTCAAATCTGTTTTGACACTGATTCACCCCCCCTCTTAGTGTCATTTTCACTCCAACAATTGGTATCAAAGCTTAGGGTCCTCTGATTGGTTTTAATCACCTTTGATTGATCTTGGTCTTGGAGTTTGTTTTTAATGGCACATTCTCAAGACGGTGCCTATGAAACTAGAGCTTTGTTATTTGATGGAACATATTATGTGCTCTGGAAAATCAGAATGGAAGCTTTTCTTATTTCTTTTGATGTTGATGTTTGGAGCATTGTTTTAAATGATTACAATGTACCAGCCTCTATTCCCACTGATCCTGCTGAAAAAAAGAGGTATGAAACAAATGACAGAGCTAAGCATGCCATCTTGTGTGGGTTAACTAAAGATGTGTTCATTAAAGTCATGCATTGCAAATCTGATCATGAAATATAGGAAAAACTTGAAACTATATATCAAGGGAATGAGAAAGTCAAACTGTCAAAAATAATTACACTCAAACATCAGTTTGAGGAGATGAAAATGAAGGATGATGAAAAAGTGGCTGAATATTTCCTAAGAGTTGATGAAGTTGTCAATGCAATGAAAGGTCTAGGTCAAGAGGTCAATGAATTTGATGTGGTCACAAAGGTTGTTAGAACCTTACCATCCAAATTTAAATCTAAGGTTTCAACCCTAGAAGAAAAGAAACACTTTGATAAGCTTACCTTAGACAACCTACAAGGAATACTTACTGCCTATGAAATGAGAACTAGCAAAAACAATTCAACAGGAAAAGAAATTGCCTTTAACATTGAAAAGAAAGAAAAAGTCGAAGTCAGTGAATCAGAGTTGTCTGATTCTAAAGAATCCCATTTTGTTAGAAGACTGGAAAAGGGATCAAGAAAATATAAGGGAAAATTTCCCTTTAAATGTTTTAATTGTGGAAAAATAGGTCACTTTGCTGCAAAGTGTCCCTATGATGATCAAATCTGTGACAACAAGACAACTGAAAAATAGCCTAAGAAGAAGGCCTTCAAACCTAGACGAAACTTCAATTTCAAAAAGAAGAAAAGTCTATTTAGTAAGGATGAATCTGACATTGAGTCTAAAGATTCGTCAGTTGAAGAAGATGAAACTTTTTTCATGGCTGAAATTACTCAGCAAAATGATTCAAACACCATTGAAATTGAAGAAGGTGAAGTAGATCTTGAAAGTGAGCTGAAATGTGCTTTAAAAAGAGGTCAGAAAACTCAAAAAACAAGTTCTTGCTCAAGAACATAAACTAGATCAAGAAATGGTCTCTCTGAAAACTCAGCTTGAAGAAGCTAAAAGAATTGAAGACTGTCTTCAAGAGACTGTAAGCTACAAAGATCAAGAAATTCAAAAACTGGAACAAGAAGTAATCTGTCTTAGGAAGGAAATTGAAAAATATGAAAGCACTCTAAAACTGAATGAGATGCTCAACAAGCGGAAGATGTATAAAATTAAAACTGGTGTTGGTTTTGAAAAGGGTGAATGCTCAATTGAAAATGCAGAACAAAACCCCTCTTCTGAAGTTAAAGGTTCAGGTTCAAATCACTCAGAATTTGGTAAGGATCATGTTTAGTTTTTAAGAGGTAATAGACCTTCATACAAAGTCAATCCTTTCTTCTATGGTTATTGTTTTTTCCGCAACAAATTTGGCCATAAAGTGAGCACTTGCAGGCTTATGAATCCTAGAATACCCAGGTTTGGTCTTAAGAAACACTATGGTTTTGTTAAACAGATCAAATGTTTTAAATGCAATGCTTTGGGACATTTTGTCAAACAGTGCAGAATTGATCTGCAATCTAAACAACATAAAATTAAAAAGTTTTGGAGACCTAAGACTATCAAAAACATTGTGCAAACTATGTTGGTTCAAACTGATTTTCATTCCAAGAAAAAGGACTTATGGGTCCTGGGCAGTGGATTTTCTAACCATATGATTGGTGACAAGGATAAGTTTATAAATATTGAAGATTATGTAGGTGGATATGTTAAGTTTGGTGATAACTCTGGTATTCAAATTAAAGGTAGAGGTTCACTTCTTCTGAATGAAGATACTCCTATCTATAATGTGTACTATGTGGAAGGTCTCAAACACAATCTTCTAAGTGTTAGTCAAATCTGTGATAGTGGTTATCATGTTCTTTTCACTTCGCAGGGATGTGAGATTAAGAACAAGCTTGGAAAGGCTGTTGCAACTGGAAGGAGGACAAAAGGAAATGTGTACAATCTTCTCAACACATCAAGCAATGACAATAATCAAGGTATGTGTTTAATGGGCCAAATTGAAGAGATCTGGTTATGGCATAAAAAATTAGGACACATAAACTTTGAAAATCTGGTTAGAATTAGTAAAAATCAGAATGTTAGAGGTTTACCAGTTCTTAGCAAGCCAGAAAACTCTGTGTGCAAAGAATGTTTAAGTGGTAAAAAAACTAAAATCAGCTTCAAAACAAAAGAACATTCTTCTTCGAAACCTTTACAGCTTGTGCATACTCATTTATGTGGACCAACTAGAACAAGGTCTATTAATGGTGAAAAGTACTTTATGCTGTTTGTGGATGATTATACTAGAATGGTTTGGGTCACATTTCTTAAGCACAAATCAGAAGCCTTTGAAAGGTTTAAAATCTTTCGTAAATTGGTTGAGAAGGAATCTGATTTGAAACTTAAATGTTTGCGATCTGACAAAGGAGGTGAGTTCACCTCTCAAGAGTTTATTGATTACTGTGAACATCACGACTTTAAAAGATAGTATGCTGCAACAAAAAAACCTCAACAAAACGGGGTAGTTGAACGTAAGAATAGAACTGTAAAAGAAATGGCTAGAACCATGCTAGATGAAGCTAAGTTGTCTGATATGTATTGGAAATAAGTTGTTCATACAATTATATACATTTTGAATAGAGTGCAACTTAGGGTGAAATCTAAACACACTCCTTATGAACTTTGGTATGGAAAAACTGCTTCTGTCAAATACTTTAAAATTTTTGGAAGTAAGTGTTTTATCAAGAAAGATGATGATAACCTTGGCAACTTTCAATCAAAGTGCGATGAGGGTATCTTTTTGGGATACTCAACTCATAGAAAAACTTATAAATGTCTTAACATAAGGATTAGCAAGATTGTTGAAGTTGTGAATGTAAAGTTTGATGAAAGATTACATTTAGATGCTAACATCTTGAGGGATAATGAGGAAGAACGACTTGAACTTGAATCAAATTCAGAAAAAGCTGAAACAACAAAGTCTATTGCTGAATCAACAAGCCCTAAAAATGAAAAATCAAGTCCTGAAAAGGTTGCATCAAAAGCTCCTTCGAAAACTCTAGCTAAATATCACCCCAAAGATCAGATTATTGGGGATAAAAATGCGGGAATTCAAACTAGAAGAAAGGTTACAGAATCTGATGAAAAGGCACAAATAGCTTTCTGTCTAGTTACTTACTTTGAGACTAAATTTTTTAATGAAGCTCCCATAGACTTATGTTGGCTTAATGCTATGCAGGAAGAAATTGATCAAATTGAGAAAAATAAGACTTGGGAGTTAGTCCAAAGACCAGATGACAAGAATGTCATTGGAGGAAAATGGATTTATAGAAATAAGCTTGATGAAAATGGCAATCTTGTTCGCAATAAAGCACGATTTGTCTGCAAAGGCTATTCTCAATAAGAAGGTATTGACTTTGGTGAAACCTTTGCACCTATTGCTAGACTAGAATCTATTAGAATATTCTTGGCTTATTCTGTTTATAAAGACTTTACTGTTTATCAAATGGATGTCAAAACTACTTTTTTAAATGACTATTTAGATGAAGAGGTCTATGTTGAATAGCCTAAAGGATTTACTTGCAAAGGTAAGCCTGATCATGTTTACAGATTGAAAAAGGACCTCTATGGCTTAAAACAAGCACCTAGAGCTTGGTACTCTAGGCTGGATAGTCATTTGATTTCTAATGGTTTTGTTAGAGGAGGTGTAGACAACAATCTTTATGTTAAAACTAAAGGTTTTGATATTTTGGTTGTTGAAATTTACGTTGATGACACTATCTTTGGTTGCAATAATGTTACTTTGAGTAAAAAATTCTCTCAGCTAATGGAATATGAATTTGAAATGTCAATGTTGGGAGAATTAAATTTCTTCTTGGGTCTTCAAATCTCTCAACGTGAAAATGGAATATTTCTTTCTCAAACCAAGTATGCTAGAGAGATGCTTAAGAAATTTTAGATGGATGAATGCCATCCAGTTAGCACTCCAATGGTTACTGGATGCAAACTTACTAAGGTTGATGATTCTCCTGATACAAATCAAACTGAATATAGATCAATGATTGGAAGTCTGTTATATTTAACTGCTTCTAGATCTGACATCATGTAGGCAATTTGTATAGTTGCATGGTTTCAGGAATCACCTAAAGAATCCCATGTCACTGCTGTTAAAAGGATTTTTAAATATATTCAGGGAACTCTTGATTATGGTCTTTGGTATCCTAGAAGCAATGATTTCTCTTTGATTGCTTATACTAATGCTGACTGGGTTGGTTGTTTGGATGATAGGAAAAGCACCAGTGGTGCTGCATTCTTTCTTGGTGACCGTTTAGTGGCATGGTACAACAAGAAACAAGAATCTGTTTCTCTCTCTACTGCTGAAGCATAATACATTGCTGCTACTTCATGTTGTACTCAAGTTCTTTGGACGAGTCAAAATTTATCTGATATGGGTATTGAAGTTCCTAAACCTATTTCTATTCTCTGTGATAACACAAGTGCGATAAATATCTCCAAAAATCCTGTTATGCACTCTCGAACTAAACATATTGCTATCAAGTTTCATTTTCTGCGAGAAAAGGTACTGGCTAATGAAGTATGTTTACATTTTGTTGGATCACAAGATCAAGTGGCTGATATTTTAACTAAGCCCTTAGCAAAAGAGTTATTTGAAAGGCTGAGACTTCGATTGGGAGTTATCTCTCAATCGTTAATTCTCTAATTCACCAAGCTTCAACTTAGGGAGAGCATGTTATATGTTTTGGTTCACTTATAGCTCTCCTACAGTCTTGGTTGCTGCACTGTTACTCTTTTTGCAGCTGATTCTCATGGTACTTAGTTGGCTTCTCAGTTGTGTTTCATGGCACTGCACATTCTTCTCTTCTATCCTTTGTAATTGAGGCAAAAAGGGGGAGATTCATTTGTGTTTTTCCATCAAGGACAAAGGGGGAGTTTTTTGGATCTCAGTTGTGTTTATGGTTTGTCCTTGATGACAAAATCACTTTCAGTTGGTTCTCTTTGATGATCAGTCTCAGATTGGATCCTTATGCTTTATTATGGCACTTCTTTGATGACATTGGCATTGGTTTACTTTCAGATGGCTTCAGCTAGTTTTGACATTTTGCATTTATTCATGGACAGCCTTGTGTGTTTTCACAACTTTGATATAGTTTGTTGTGTATTGATGCCTCGAGTTCCATGTGCAAACAGGTGGCATTCACAGTTTATGCTTTCAGATGTTTGTGATGATCAGTTTAGTATGAAGGTTCTTCAAGTGAAGGTATATCTTATGTTTATCACTATTGTTGCATATACTCCTTCACATGGTATTCAACTTGCTTGCTTCATTGGAAAAATTCAGTCATTATCATATGATAGCCTATCATATTTCATTGCTATGATCTCTTTACAATACATCATATTGGGACATATATTTGTATTGCTTATGCACTTAAGGTTGATATCATTCTCTTGATCTTCCGTGCTCATACATATTTAATTGGCTCGAAGGTGATTGTCCTTGGTGAGTTTGTTTTGATAAATGACTTCATTCTTCATAAGCTTCCTACCCATTCATATATAAGAGAAGATAATGATTTTTTTACTATGGGTAAAGTCATTAAAATTGACTTTGGAAAAGTTATTGACTTCCATCATTCTTCATATGCTTATGTCGACATTATGAGATTACTTGTCAAATATCAAAAAGTCACTTTGCAAGTATTATATATTATCATTTAATATGATTATGAGATAATAATCTGGTCGGCCTCCTTTGGACAACGATTTAATCATATTCATTTTGATTATCATAATGTCATTTTGACTTGGAGTGAACTTCAAATCTTTCTTCATTTCAACATAATGTTTCGTTTGAGATGAAAGCTTGCTAGGAAAAAAATTGTGGTCTATTTTTTGTTGGGTATGGAACCCTAGCCTGGTCGCCATCATGAGAGATTATGTTTCATAGCTGTTCTTTACTATTGTTGCTGGCTGTAACGACATTGTCAGGGTGAAATTCATTTTTTGTTTCAGCATTGAATGGTATGGCTGCTATGTTTGGTGTGCCTCACTGGCTGGAAGCTTGACAGTGGTTGATGGAGCCATGGGAGTTGCAGATTTGACTGGTATTTATGTGTTTCATGCTGCACATACTGGTAACACCTTCATCTTTTGATATGATAGTCATTGATTTTGCACAAATTATGAAAAAGAAAAGAAAAAGGGCTCTTAATTAACTTTGTCAGAAATATTTTCCTGATTGCATTATGGGTATTTGGAAAATGTTGTTTATTCTTGGAATTCGGTGGAGATAAGACTTTTGTCTTTGCTATGAGGTTTTATTATCATCATTTTTAGAATTGCTCTCTGCATCTCGGTTACTAATGAGGCAAATGATGCCCTAACAGAGTATTGTTGTTCATGCATTGAAGGTTATGATTTACTATTGGTGGGCAGTCATGCTTTTTAAGAATTTGGCAGTTCCATTGTGAAATGATCTCATACGTTTCAGATATGATGATTTTACATATAAAATATTTTCAAAATGGCCATTCTATTTTAATAAGCTTCTGGGTTTTGTAAAAGGTATCTACAGATTTGAAAAAGGGACTCTATTTTATGCTTGTCAATTTTTTGACAGCCTATTGATCAGGCAATACTCCTGCAAACATTTAATTTCTGGCACACATTCTAAATTTGGCTAGAGAGATTCAGATTCTTCTGATAAACACATCTTTGAAGACTTTCTTTTGACATACATACTGAAAAAATATTGTATTAAAACCAGTGTTGTAAACACTGTAAAATCTCTGGTTGCAATTCTGGAATATTATTCTTTGGTTGTATCAAAAATGTATTGAAGTACTCTGTATTAAAAATCTGAAAAAAAAGATGCAGAGATATATTGTAATATTCTTTTCTATGTAATATTTTAAGGATTCAATTTTTGAATTCTTAGGGTATTAGGTAGACGAGAAAAACAGAGTTATGAGCTTAACTGAAAACAGAGAGATCCTCTGAGATATTATTATTGTTTAGAAATATAATTTGAGGGGTGGTACTCCTTGAGATAGATATCTCTAAACGAGGGGTTGGTGCTCCTTGAGTGGGTGCTCAAAAATCAGCCTATAAGGCATTGTGAATAGTTGATTAAAAGATTAAGCCTAGAAGGCATTTTGGGAGTGGTTTTTATACCCCAGGAGGGTTTTCCACTCGACAAAATCTTGTGTCTCTTTGTACTTCTATGATCTCACTACTTTATTGAGTTGTTTACTACTTTTTTCATTGATTTCTTTTCTCAATTCTGGTTCTGAATGATTACATTCAACTTATGAATGCATTAATCATTATAATATTGAGATACAATTTGAGCTATGGTTTATTTTTATGCAAATTGTTCAAATCTGTTTTGACACTGATTCACCCCCCCTCTTAGTGTCATTTTCACTCCAACAGAAATATGAACCAAACTGGCTACATCCCTTTGTCATTGTCTCAGTCTTCAAATCAGGAGCATATCAGTTGGCCACACCAGAAAGGGATTTATTGTATGAACCCCTCAACAACTTGCATCTCAAGAAGTTCTACACCTGAATCATCCAGTGCATCAGAAAAAGGTCCTAGAAAAATTCCAAAAACATCAAAAAATGTCTTGAAAAAATGGTTGCCTTGATGAAAACCTGGTAAAAAGGCGTCTTGGTAACAAAAAAAAAGTAAAAAAAGATGAAAAATACAAAAAATAAAATAAAAAAATCATAAAATATAAAAGAAAGTGCAATAAAAACAAGTAGTGATTACCTGGAAATAGGCGCTATTTGTGATAGGCTAGCTTTTCCATCTATTTGAGCATGTCGACCATTTTCTTTCACCTTCCATCTGCCTATCCTCAGAACCAACTAAACTTTGAGCTTGAACCAACTGAAAAATAGTAGTAGTACAACACAACCCAAGACAATGATCATAGTGCAACTTGACATTGAACATCAAATCACGCAAAAATGAACACATCAACCATACAAATCAATCAAATCAAAAGAAAAATTCAAATGGATGATGTTCTTTTGAATCATGGGTTTATCACACCACACTTGAATGTTCAAATGTTAGACTTTGATTTTTGTTATCATATCTGTGGAGCACCTCGATGATGTATTGAACTAGAGGAGCTAGGAAGGAATACAATTTTTCTTTTTCTGTTGTTTGTGAGTTGATCATTATTACTGTGCAAATTGTTGGGGGATGTGCTCTACAAAGTATCACTAATGACATTCCGAATTTGCATAGGAAAATGGTTAACTCTTGTCTATTTACGCAAGCAATACTCAGGACATCTCGGTTTAATTATCCTTAGATGCTTGTGTTAACTTGCACTATCAAACATCATGGAAGTAATACTCACGTCATCATGGTATAAATATACCATTGATGCTTGTACTCACTTTCAACATTTTAAAGGCCCAATGATGATAAAAATCATGAAAAATTGACTGTTACGAATGACAACTTTTGCATATGAGATCTGTATGGTTAGAGTAGATTGCATCCATGTTAGTTTGCATCTGTATCTATAGAGTTTCTAAAGCAGTGACAATTTCATAAAGATGTAATCTCGGTTATCAATGGATTGAGCACACTTGACATTAACCAAAAAAAAATCATTCTCATTTAGTTGCACATCAATTGTATCATCATTTGCATACATTAGAAAAAATTATCACATCATTCATTCATCCATGCATCACATCATAATATTTGCATCATAAAACACAAAAAATACATGCATCGCATCTCATTTACATAATCAAAATCATTTCATATAGTGGCATTAGGAAAGTGGTTCACTAAGCTTAAATGAGTGAGTCTCTTCAGATCTCCAAAAGAATTGGGAAATATGTCAGGTTTTGTGAAGCTTAATTTAACAAAGAATGAACTGATGGAAACCTTCCCACAACTCTTGGAAGTTGGATAGATTCACTCATTTAAGCTTAAGACCCTCAAAGTCTTGCAAACTTAGTTAAGCATACTCATTGCATCACATAATCACATCATCATCATAAAGAATCATAAACATCATTTACCTAATCATTATATCTCATTATCATTACATCCATACATAATCAATATGAACATCACATTCATCACATATCATTATTGCATAATCAAATCCATCTCACATAGCATAAAACATCATTTGCATAAATCCATAAAACATATAGAATCATCCATCATGCATTATCATATCATATCATCCTTGCATATATCACATAATCGTCATATAAAATCATATCATCATTGCATTATCATATCATGTCATCATTTCATACATCATCATAGAATTAGGTACCATCACACGATCATTTCATATACATATCCATTCATTCATTACATCATTTATTTGCATCAGAAAAGTACAAAAATATCAACTACATCACATGCATCATATAGGCATCATTCATAAGTCATCATACAATCATAACACATCAGTTGCATCATCATTTGTATCCATAGCATATCATCATCATAAACATAGAAATTAAATGCATGTCATAATCATCATCATCATAAAATGCAAATTAGATACATCATAGACATCCATCATCATATCAACACATAGATCATAATCATCGCTGCATATAATATAACCTCAAAAATCATAATGTCAAAGTGTATAAGGATATCCAAAAGTATGACAAGATACATCAATATAAAAAATGGTGGTGTATCACAAAGTCTAAAAATAAGAAGAAGATCATCAATGTCTAAATTGAATAAAGAGTGTATACATGTCCAGAAATACATCCAAGAATCATAACTGGAGCTATGTCGTGCTTCCCCTAGATAGTGTAATAATCACATGCCCAGGATCAGTGCCTCCCCCTACGCCCGGTGGACCTACCCTGGGATCTCTTCGATCTCCAGGGAATGGCTATGTAACACCCACACTAATAGTCTGAGACTGGGACCTACCAGATCGAGACTATGCAAAGCTCTCCCACTGCTTGGGTACCACCTCATGATATTGGCCCCTGTAGAACTCAACCTCCTGAGCAGTGCGATGAATCTCTCTAAGATAATCTGATGTACCCGTAGCTACTGCCGCCTACTATACCCTCTTAGTAATGGCCTCAACCTACTCTGCCCGCCATCTCAGGGCATCCCTCAATGGTCAAAGCGGAAATATGACCCTATACCTATCCTTGTCCCTACACCTGGGCCTATATCTGTACAAGTTGGGCCTGCACTTGTTGTGCTTGCTTCCTAGCAACATCCCGCTTGACTATCAAAGTCTGCACCTGCCCCTGTGCTTGTCAGAAGAGCCTGTACCTAATCTAATTGTCCCTGTAGAGTCTACACCTGCACCTATAACGTAGCAATCTATGTCTAATACTATTGAGATGGCACTCTAATCTCTACCCGTTGTTGTGATGAGCTCACTAATGATTTACTCTTGTGAGGCACGCTCGACTCTGCAACATCAGGACCTAGCCCTGGTCCACCTCGATCTCCCCCATCTCTCCTCATCATCACCATCATCGCTTCTCTCCTCCTCCTCCTCCTCTGCTCATGACCTTCTGCCTCCTCCTTCACTAGCTGTGGCGTTGGATCATTTGGAATCGTGATATCTGGGAACAAATGTGTAAACATATAATGGGCATACTCTACTGATATTGGTGAATTGGTGATCTCTGGATGCACCTCCCAAATGATGATCGACAACCCCTGAAAGTGTTGTACTACTACATCATAGGAAAAAACTGGGCCCCACTTTATTGCATCTTGTCGTCATTGTGCATAATGGGCTATGCCCTGGGGCATGGGCTAAACCTAACCATACTATCTCAAAACTCCCAGCAGCATGAATCTCTCGATGATGAAGCGAGTCTGGACAATCAAATAAATTGACTGACATAAAAGGGCATCTTTGTATCATCCTCTAGCCATAGCTCGTAGTCTACATATGGCCTCCATACAACAAACTCAAGATCATCCAGAGCTCTGCTCCAATACTCCAACTTTCCCAGCCTAGGTTGAGCAAGTTGACCTGCATAGATATAAAAATAGGGCCTCAGAGCTGGCCTCTGTCTATCTCCTACTGACCGATTGATCGCTATGTGCTCCCAGACCTAGACCTGGACCAATGTGACTTTTGTTGATAGACTAGACTCTTGAAGGTAGACCACCTGGTGCAAATCATGGTAAAGATGGGCGAGCATACAACAACCCCACACATATTTGGTCTCATGAACGATCATACTCTCTAGGATCTTGCCCCATCCAACTGAGAGCCCCTTTGACCTATGATCAGGACAAATGAACCCTCCAATGAAACCGACTAGTACAAAGGGAAATGTGGCATACGCATCAACCATTTCCCTCAACGAAATCTCATATCCGCATATGTGATCATCCTCGAACACTCGCCACAGTGCATCAGTCCCTCCCTCCTCATGTGCATCATATATAACTAGCTCCCCCACCACTAGAATTCATAGAATATGATATAGATCCTTAGGTGTAACTGTGATCTCACCAGTGGACAAATGGAAAGTGTTATGCTCATTGTGCCACCGCTCGGCAAGGCTATCAATAACCCCATGTTGATTATGATCTGGTGCATATCGATGAGCGATTAAAAACCACACTGTGCAATAATGGCTACCTCAGGATGTGTCAAAAGACAAATTAGATCCCATGTCCTCAGAAACTGCTCTCTAATATGTAAACTAGTCAAACGCTCCTATCATCACAAATTCGCAAGTCAGTCACTCTATCAACCAACATCAACTGACATCAATCAACCTATCAATCTAATCAGCTCTGGTGAGACTTTCATCAAATCTTGTGAGCATCAAAATCAATCAAATCAACCTTGCCTATCATGAGGTTTATCAAATCAATCAATTTTAACCTCGCCTATCATGAGGTTTATCAAATCAATTGATGCACCTCACCTATCATGAGGTTCATCAAACAATTCAACCTTGTCTATCCTGAGGTTTATCAGATTAATTAAACTAATAATTGATCCTCGCCTATCATGAGGTCAATTATCATCATCCTCTCATTGATTCTCACCTATCATGAGATCAATGAACATCAAACCTATCAAAATCATCAATCATTATCAAATCACAGATTGATGTGATCAAACATCATCGACATCAAGGAGTTCAATCAAGAAAATCATCAAACTTCACCAATGTGCTAGAATATTCTATGTGCTAAAAAACCCCATACGCTAAAACAAACCTTCAATGCACCAATCTACTCTATGCACCAGAACATTTCATTGATGCGCTAGAACATAGTCTCGATGTGCCAAATTGCCTGATGCGCTATTCTATTTAATCTATGTCCTAATCTAATGGCCATATGCACTAGACTACTCTATGCGCTGCAATAGTTCATGGATGCACTACTTTGGGTCCCTAATGCGCTAATTTATCCTATGCACTAATTCATTGAACCTATGCGCTAAATCGGTAACCCTATGCACTAGAATTTTTTTCTATGTGCTATTTCGGTTTTCCTATGCGCTAAAACAATTAAAAATTGAATTCCAACAAAAAATAGAGGGAAAATCAAATGCACGAAATACGAGATAGTTTTTGGGGTACTCATCGGAGGTCCGTACGCTACTGGGTGGTTGTGTCGCCTGACTTGCTCGAACCTCTGCATGTGGTAGGGGATCACCATTCTACTCCAAAATGCTCAATCACTCTCACTCACAAAGTTTTCAAAATTGCAAAATGCACAAATGACCTTTCTAATCAACTTTTTAACCTTTTAAAGGCTAATTAAGTGGCATTTTATGGGGTTAATTTATTTTTATTTTTCAAAGGGGTCTTTAATTAATTAGCTCATCACCTATTTACTTCTACATCATTTTTGAGATCACCATCAAATCATCAAAAAATCATCAAAATTTTCAAAAATTCCAAAAATCCTAAAAATTCCAAAATTCACCGATTTATCTCCCAAGGGGGCATATATCCATCAATATCTGAAAATCAACGTCTCGGACATCGAAAAAAAATAAATTCTCGGCATCGGTATCAAATTTTTCTCTGAAGCAACTTGTAAACACATTACTTCAAAGAGGGGCAAAATGTATACAACTAAAATCGGTCCAAACATTTAATTAATTAAATACTAGTTATTTAATTAATATTCCATGTACGTATAAATAAATTTCCAATTTATTTATATAGTTCATATCCTCTAAATTCTCCAAATCTAAAATCATATTCTTCTAAATTAATTAAATAAACAAATTTCCATAAGCTTGTTTTATTTAATTAATCTTCATTAATCTCGATTAGGAATTCAAGCGCATGTCTACAACTTTTTGTGCCACCTCACCAAGGTCACATGAAATTAAATAATTCTAATTTTTAAATTAGAATTATCTTCAACCAATTTTTAAGCACATTGCTTATTCCTCACACACTTCTTCAACCAATTTTCAAATACATGGTCTTTTCTTCCCACACTTTAATCTCCAATCCATTTGGCATGTTGCCTATTGGTCAAGAGATTCCTCCATCCATTTGTCATGTTGTCTTTGGTCAAGGGGACAACTTCTTGATTCTCTTCATCTCCACCATTCATCCTTCTTGTTTGAATCTGGACTGTTGATCATTGCCACCTCATAAGATTCTTGGAAAAGGCTATAAATACAACCCTTTAGCATTGTATTTTGCATCCACTTTTTAATAGAATTATCATGCATGAATATCATTTGAGCTTGGAAGCATTTTGGAGTCTTATAGTTACATTTTATATCATGTTTTGCATCATAGTTAAATCTTAGAATAACACTTTGCTTCATAGTTGCATTTTATGTCATCTTTTGCATCATAGTTGCATTTTAGATTAGCATTTTCATAGTTAGCATTTGGGCATATGTAGAATCATCCCATCTCAATACCATAGTATATACCTCGAATAATCTAGCATCATCATCCATTCATCATAGTATCCATTATCATTTTTATCATATAGTTTCATGTAGGAATTTAATTGGCTTGCATGTTGAATATTATCTCATTTCCTAAGTTTCCATTTTAACAACCATTGTGCACAAAGAAATCTGAGGGCCAAATGGTTTAATAAATCCTTGGGAATAGAGGAAAATGGGATGTTCTTAAAAGATTTGTTTAGCTACAAAATAGAGTAGTTTACTTGTTTCAAATCTTTGATATAATTCGTTTCATTAAGGTTTGTGTTCATTTATTTACTTTTACACATTTCACACACACACACACATGTACTTGAAGTGTTCTTTAACAAGAAATGACACTTGATTGAATGTTTATAGTTGATTATTATTGATGTAAGTAGAGGGAAGTTGATGTACCTACAAGAGGGTACACAATTTTGATACACATTTATAAAATGATTTTGATCATTCAATGATGTTAAGATGAGGTAAATTCCCTATGATGATGGTTTTAAATACATAACCCTATACACATACTTTTGAATTTTTGGTTCTTCATCAATGGGTAATGGTTGGATAGCAATATTGTTGGCATTGAAATGTGATAATTCAAAGTTTGAAAGTAAAGGATGTGATTATATTAGTTATCCTTTTTAGGAACATAATTATTGTTGTGATATTGTCTAAGGTAAGCAAGTTGATGGAATTTGGGTCAAATCGATAATGAATAGAGAAGTATGGCATCTCTAAGTAATAGATTAGTTCTTGGGTCAATGAGTGCATTGAAATAGGCAAATCACATACTAGAATCATGCATCCAAGACATCAACCTAAAATAATATTAAAAAAATAGAAAAGTGTTAGGGTATGCACATTTTAACTTCATATTTCCCAAATTTTTGTGTGCATTCAAAACTATGTGTGAATAAATGCAAAATTCGAAATACATTAAAAAAACTATGATTATAAAATATTAATTCTTGGATTCAAATAATTTGAGCCATTAAAGCAAATGTGTGTTTCCAACTTGTGAAATTTGTACATAAACTATAACTATGATTAGAAAAAAGTATGTCACCTAAATTGTGTGCACTACAAATGATTGCACATAAATTGAAGAATGAGAGAATTTTTTTTGTGAAAACAAAGTATAATCATGTAAATTTAATATTTAAATTAAAAAATTGAGTATAAAATTGTAGAACGAACATGGAAATCTAATATTGATTATAGAATGCATGCCTAAGATATACTTTCTTGTTATAGATGAGTGTGATGGAATATGTGTTTAAAAATTCCCTCATTTTTTCCCATAATGAGCAAGCATAAGGATATTAATTCTACAAGAAGAAAACATTAAATTTCTCCCAAGTGGTAAGATCAAGTGAAATCATGAAAAGAACATGAACATAGCATTAAAAATACACATACTACATAGTATACAAGATATGTGAAGAGATTAACCAATATATCCATCAAAGTTAGGGTGTGTTTAGGTCTAGCTCAATGGGATCAAGAAATGTACTATATAGATCCATGCCCCCATGAGACTATCCATTATAATGTCATGTGACATAGATGATGATGTATAGTATTGAATTATTTCTCTATGAAAAAAGTTGTATATAATGGTACCAAATGTGATATATGATTTGAAAGATCTAAAATATATGGTATGTCTTGGCTTTCATATTGAAACATGAGCATCCTTGGTTTCTATCTTCCTATATTAACAAAACTTATTTACCTTTTCTATCTATGTTTAATTATTTTTGTAGGTACTCTTAGTACTATTAAATTTGAAACTCTACTTAAACATTACATGCTTCAATCATGGTCCAAAAACTAATAATAACATTACACCTCATCCCTACCAAAAAAGGTAAATAGTTGTAATCTTTTATTGGCTAAAGTTTACATTTGACCATCAAACTAGGTGATATTTAAGAATAGGATTTTATGGTTGATTTCTTTGTATCAGATGTGTTAGAAAATAATGCATCAATGCCCAGTTCATTTAATACATTTCCTACATAACCCCATGAGATAAAATCATGCATACAAGCTTACATAATAACCATATGCAAAGATCAAATAGACAAGCCACAAAGTAACACATGATATACCCTAGGAAAACCCTTGAGAAGGAAAAACCCAACCTTCAAAATCATCCATACTCCATCTAATATTCAACAAATAAATAATGCATGCACTTATAGAGTTACAATGAATACTTCTCAAACATCAAGCATCTCTAATGCATCCTCCATGTGTCCAAGCATGAATCCACACATCCCATGATATGATTCACATATGCACTCCTTAGAAAGACTCAATAATATGAAAAACCACTTACCCAACCAACCTTAACCACTAAACATGCGTTTACATTTATAGACACAAGCTCACACAAATACAACCAAGTGGTAAGATAAAAGCATGTGCCACAAAACCATTGACCCCTCATTTAATATTGGGTATTAATTTTTCACATTATTAAATACTTTCCCTAAATATTAAATAATTATCCTATGTTTCCCATACATACAATAATTAACCCAATGTTACAATACAACTTTACAAGTGGCTCCAAATAATCACCTAATGTGGCTAAACATTCCTCCTAAGTGCACAAAACTAAATATTATTTAATTACAACATTATATTAAATCATTTTATTCAATGGTGTACAAGACCAAATGCTAACAATATGAAGATAATGAATTAATGTGAAGGATAAAATTTACAAACCCATTGACTACTCTTCACTCAAAGGATCCTAGCTCGCTTCTTATTGAGACTTATGTGTTAATGATCCTATCATTTTTTCCTAGATTTTTAATGTTACAATCCTCTTGTTAGGAAAAGTGTCTTAGCCTTGCATCCTAATGCTAATAACATAAAAATGCAAATTTAGGCTATAGAATAAAAAAAATTGAGCTATAGAGATCATTATTGTCCCTAACCAATGTTAGAATAGGATATAAATATAAAGCTAATTATGAGGACATGAATCTCTTTGAGCTATACAATTTTAAAAAAGGGCTCATTTAGCTTCATGGATCAAAATTAATTTATTCTATAAGTTAGGCTTCCACATAAAATGTAGGAATATCTATCACATAAGAGAGCTATAAGATGAGTTACACTTGTTGACCAACTTACAATGCATGTTATGACACTCCATATTAAGACATATTTGAATGTACATAATGGAGCCAAATGGATAACTGTTGATGTTTTTTTTATGCACTTCTCAACACAGACAGTGCGTAGGTGCACTACCTCTCTTGAAAGATAATCTTCCACAATCAAATTGCAGAACACTATCCCAAGGTCTCTAATGTCATGTCTTGAAAGTGCTTGGAATATCTCAGTTATTTCATGTGATTTTTTGGAATCACAAGGCGGACTTACGAATGAGTTACAAAGTGTGGGAAGTTGGGCCTACAAATGCAGTTTTAAAGTGTTGGAAGTGAATGAACAATGGCTTCCCACTCAAAACAGCAAGCTAAAACCCACCAAATTCATCTAATTTAGCTTCATCGTGATGCTTGAGATCCTACTCTAACCAAGGACTAAAAGAAACAACAAAAGGAGAGGGGTTAAGAAAGCTATTCTAATCCTAAGCTACGAATGAACAGTAACAATGGTGGTTGCTAAAGTAGACATGCTTCCTAAACTGAGTTTTTCTTGACCAAGAGAAACCTACAGCTACACAAAACCAATGCAATCTTCTAAGGTCTGCTGATTTTCAAATTACACATACACATCATGAACATGCAATTGAACTAGGTTGCAACAATGACAGAAAGAAGCCCAGGCTAACTTTGCACAATAGCTTGTCATCAACAAGTGCTAAAAGTATGGGCTAGAAGCTCATCAAATACTATAACAACAACACCATCATGACAACCATTCAAGAAACTAATACTAAAACTAACATAGAAGGTAGAACCATGCATGCAAGATGAGAAAAATCAAAGAGAAAATCCATAAAATCATGCAATGTTGTCTTCTATTGCTGCAAATGCTTTTTACAATAGCTCTCCAACCCTTACAAATGAGGGGAAAGCCCCTATTTATAGTTTTCCAAAGCCCAAATGAATGGCTAGGATTAATTCACAATGAGTGGCCCAGATTTGATTACATTAGGGTTTCACCTACCCCCCATTATCCAACAATTTAAAATACATCCTTGTCTTTTCCCTGTTTTGTCATCTAGTGCTCAGGTGCTGTAGCATTTTCATCATTTAGCTGATTGCCCTTTTACTGTAGCTGAAATTGCTTGAAATCTGTCTTCTTACTTGATGTGTTTCCAGTGTTCTTCCTTGGATCAAATGATCCCATTGATGACTGGAATCAATGGATTGGTTGCCCTTGATTCGGGAAGACAACTCCCTTATGCTTTCTTCAAGGCCACCCCTTGCATTTTTGTCCTTGACTTCCTTGGCACAAGCCTTCTTCTAATGCTGACCCTGTTGGTGGGTGCTATGGGGAGAGGCGAACATGAAATGAATGGTGACAGGAGCTATGCGGATTCCTTGTTCAGCTTTCTCAATGGGTCTCCTGACGGACCCGCAGTAGGCTCCTTGAATCCTGCATACATGAAGTGTCGTAAGTGCTTTCATACACAAATCAAGGAAAACGTTAGTCAAATCTTGCAAAATCCTTGTTAGATCCATCCATGCATCATCAAAAGATCATAATATTCATATTTGGAGCTCATTTGGACCATAAACATTAATGGGGACCCAAGGGGGTGGGCAATTAATGAGGGACAACAAACCAGAAGAGAAGTACCTAGACCCCACAAAACATAGCAAATCTAAGATTTTTCAATTATAGCGCATGGGAAAAGGGGAAGGAAGAGCGCCCATAAAAACTTCCTTAAGATTGGATCCATTTAAAAAAATTAGAAGCTTGGAAGGGGAAAGCCGGAGGGTCACCGCCCTTTTGAAAAGTCAATGAGCACTCGACGGCCCTGAAGGAAAGTCTCGGACGACGACGGAGGGGTGGAGTCCCAGAAACGACCACAGAGGGATGGAATCTCAGAAACAACCACGAAGGGGCCGGGTCCCAGAGGCCGGGTCGCCAGGGCTCCATGAATGTTCAAAACGGCCACAGAGGGATGGAGTCCCAGAAATGGTCATAGAGGGGCCGGGTCCTGAAGGCCAGGTCGCCGGGGCTCCACGGATGTTCAAAACGGCCATGGAGGGATAGAGTCCCAGAAACGGCCACAGAGGGGCCGGATCGTTGGGGCTCCACGGATGTTCAAAACGGCCACGGAGGGACGGAGTCCCGGAGGTCGGGTCACTGGGGCTCCACAGATGTTCAAAATGGCCATGGAGGGGCCGGGTCACCGTGGCTCCACAAATGTTCAAAATGGCCACGGAGGGGCCGGGTCACTAAGGCTCCACAGATGTTCCAAAATAGCCAAAGAGGGACGAAGTTCTGAAACCACCGAAACTTAATGGAACATTGACGAAACCTTGGAAGTTCACTTAGGGACCACAAACACATCCCAAATCCACCAATTTTTTTTCCCCAAAGTCAAAAATGTGGAAAGCGGACCTTCAGGGGTCCACAGATGTTTCAAAATAGCCAAAGAGGGAGGGAGTTCCAGAGGGAAAGTTTTGAAACCACCGAAACTTAACGAAACATTGACAAAACCTTGGAAGTTCACTTAGGCACCACAAACACATCCCAAATCCACTAGAAAGTTTTCCCCAAAGTAAAAAATGTGGAAAGTGGACTATCGAGGGTCCACAGATGTTTCAAAACAACCAAAGAGGGAGGGAGTTCCAAAGGGAAAGTTCTAAAACCACCGAAACTTAACGAAACATTGACGAAACCTTGACAGTTCACTTAGGCACTAAAAACACATCCCAAATCCACCAAAAAGTTGTCCCCAAAGTCAAAAATGTGGAAGAAAGCAAATCGAGCAGTCAAGGACCAAGTTAGCAAGAACAAGATAAAAGGTAGAAAAGGGATGGGGGACTTTGTTTCTCCTTGGACTTGAATACCCCAAGTAGGTGAATTTGGTAAGGGGAATTTGATCGTTTGAAGGAACATGACCAATTTGGGCTTGGAAAATGGGGCACACAAAACAAGACAAGAGAAAAGCAGCCTATTGGGAGCGAAAAAAAGGGGGTCCCTGCCTACGGTGGGGCGTGTGTGCAAAACATGCACAACAATAACATAATTTTTTGGGTGGATTATGATGAGCTTATCAAAGGTGAAAGGGATATGGTTTTTTATTAGATGGACTCATCTTAGGAATATGGTAGGTCAATAATCCTAGTTGAGAAAACACGCGAGGTGAAATTGGGTCCAAAAGGACATCCATGGATCACATAAATTATAGCTAGCTTGGAATGAGTTGAATATAAAATCATCATCAATCTTCTAAAAAGTGCTACTAACATCTTTGCTTGGTCATACATAGACATACGAGGCTTAGATCTATCCTTGGTTATCCACCATATTGTAATACATCTTGATGCAAATCAAGTCTAATAAAAACAAGTTTGAAGATGCATCCATACATTTCCCTCTCTATCAAAGAAGAGCTTCAAATTTTTTGGGAGATTAGCTTCATATGCCCTATAAATTACCTTGATGTAATTCCAACATATTCCTTTCTAGAAAGAAAGGTCTAAAGGTATTTTAATTTACATAGACTTCAAAGATCTCAACAAATCATGTCCAAAGGACAATGCTTTTCTCCTCAACATTGATATAATCATCAACCTCACAATAATTCATTATATATTCACTCATGGAAGACTTCCCTAGATGTAACCAAATTTGGATTTCCCCTAAAGATCAAAACAAAATATATTTCACTACTTCTTAGTGCACCTTCTGCTATTAGGTTATGCCATTTGGGTTAAAAAATTTAGGGGCTACATATTGGTACGAAAGGATAGAAATATTCCATGACATCATGAAAGACTATGTGGATGACCTTTTGAGAAAAAAAAAGGAAGGGAACCATCAAGTTCTTGAGTGTATCTTTGATCACTTAAGAGAATACAAGGTGTATCTTAATTCAAAGAAGTGTATCTTTGGCATCACATTAGGTAAAATCTTGGGCTTCATTGTCTCTCATTGAGGCATAGAGGTGGAACTTTCCAAGGTCATAGCTATCACATAAATGAAACCTCTTAAGAATCTCAAGTAGCTTCATAATCGCCAAGGTAATATTCAAGTCATTATACAATTTATAACATAGTTGGTAGACAAACCTCGACCATTATTGCACCTCCTAAAAAAAGTAAATTTCAACATGATGAGTCATGTTAGTGTAAAAAGTGTTATTACCTATGTTATTCCCATTTTTGGCCATAAAAAAAAAATTCCTTTCAACCTGTGATGATTACATCCCCTTGTTACTTACGAGTCAACATTGCTCTTATATTGGATCCTGAACACTATGCACAAATCATCATCAAGTTTTGTATTGGATTATCAAGACACCACATCTTTCCGACTTTCTTAATGGTTTCCAATGTCATTTCCACCCATGTGTAAAAAGAGTTCTCCTAGTCAGATTATTTTGTGATAGACATCATAATTATGTACCCGTGAAGGAAATTTGGATTACATCGCTTTCACTCCTTCCAGTTCTCATTCTAGTGAGATATTAATTATTGTTGACATGGTGAAATCAGAGTCTCTTTAATTCTAAGGGCAACATGGAAGAGTAATTATTTAATACAATGAAGTCACATTGAAGTCCAAATGGCAGATTTGTATCTTTAAAATATCTTGCAATTATAGTGCAAGGAATTAAGCTCAATGTTGTGGATCATTGCTTACTATTACGAATGGATCAATTAAAGCCTCTTTTAAATATTGTTCTCAACAATTCAAGTTTAGTAACAAAAGGAAGTAATTTCCCTTTGTTGGCACTATGGGTCAAGGTTTCAACATTTTTTATCACTGGATTGGAAGCAAACAATTTGAGAAACAAAAGACAATAATTGATTTCGAGAGGCATTTTACATAAGTTATGTAACTATTGTTGGTTCCTGCCTCAATGGTTAGAGTAACCAGTCAAAATTCTGCCTCATAGCAAAGTCAAGTCATCAGTTGGCACCATATAGAGTGGTTCTCATAGCCACTAAAATTCCTACCTCAAGCTTTTGAAAGAGAGATTGGAAGACATCGCCAGGAATGAAGGCCGACCTCCATATCATGACTTGATCACCATCATAGAAGAGTTAATCCTATCACTGTACAAACCATGGGAAAATTCAAATAAATGAGAAAACTGAGAGGATTGATTCATTCAAGCGCATCCTCTAGTATTTAGTACATAAAGCATTATGTTATTCTCCAATCTCATCAAACCTAGTTACTCTTTGCAAGAATTCATGTGTGTCGACACTATTGTGATAGATATGGCACAACTCTTATTATTGACAAATAGAAAATTTGTACACTGCATATTGTGATGCAAAGGGTCCTGTTGATGCCAAAAATTGGCAAGGTAACAACCTTTATGGGAAACTCAGTTAATGGGGGAACCAATTGCGCTAAACTGAGTGACCTCCAGGTTTTTAAAGAAGTTGACTTCTTCTGTAATTATGGTTTTGGAATGGGAAAAGGAAGAAAATATAAAAAATAAAGATCTAACTAAGGTGATGCTCCAAGGAATAGATATAGGCATGGTAAACCTATCTTTTGGGGTTAGATTTAAGGGCATCAAAAATCTACTATGTTCCAGAATAACATAAATCAAAGATGAAAAACTGAACAATTCATTCAATGACATAAAATAATTTCCATATTCATTTAGTGAAAAGAAGAGTCAAAGACATGGTCTAACCAACAAACTTATATTTAAATCATAGAAGTTCTACAAATAAATAATTTAGGACAATAATGGCACAGTATAATGTTTTATCAAATAGCTTAAGAAAAATAGAAAGGTTGAACAATGGCACAATTTGAGAGTCTCATACAATAATCTAAAAGAAATAAAAAAGGCCTGGTGTCTTTTCCCTAATTTGTGTGTACCTTTCAAACTCATTTTTGGAAGGAAGAAGCAGTATATAGATGAAAATCCCACCGCTTGGCGGGCCAGTAACAAAAAAGATCTCGTATCGAGAGCAATGATGCCTACAACAATGATTTCCTTCAATTGTTGCAACAAAAAAGATTCGAGCCATGGCACGTAGTCGCTTCCCAGCCATATGCATCCCCTACGAATGATGGAAGTGGTCCTAGAAAACTCCTTCGCATACATGTGTCATTCAATCCTGTAGTCAGTTAAGACATGCGACAGCCTAGTGGGGCACATAGTTTGCTCTTGCCTCCCCTTCGATAAAGTCCTTATGAAAGAGACATGTGGCAGTAGGTTAGGGTCCGCTCATTGATTCCTCCTTGCGTTGAAAGACTATACAATGAAGACACGTGGAGGCATTATTTACTATCAACGCCAACTATGGGGTTCACCAAAAAAGTGTACACAGATAAAAGCTATGGGGTAGGCAGACGGGGCTCGATAGTAAAGTGATGGGAAATAACCTTGGAGAGCCTGTGCTAACAACACGTGGAAGCATGGAGGAATTAATTAGGAGAGTGAAGGAAGGCTTCCCTACGGTGAGCACCTGGTGAACACATGGCAACACTGGATGGAGTCCAAAAAGATGAGGCGCGGGCTGGTACTTAGCAAAAATAAAAACCACCCAGCGGGAGCTCGAGGAATTTAACATTCACATTTTTTGGCGAATACTAGGGGTGTTTCGCTTGTGGAACGAGGAACCCAAAAAATTATTTGGCTTGCAGACCAGAGTCCCATCCATAGGGCGATGGAGTCAGAGCTTAGAGAGAGCGGCTTGCAAATGCAGCCAGTCAGCCTCGTTGATATGTCGCGTAGATTCTCTTGCGCTCTACTCAGATCGAGCATTTCCTTATAAGGCAACGTCATGAATATACTAGCCCCAAACTTAAGTTGGAAGAGTAGCCACACAATCTAATGAGTGACACCTTCAATATCCGCTACAGTAGGGGGTTGGCTAAAACTCTGGCAAGTGGACGTGTCCTACTACTTCTCCTCTATTTTTTCCACAATCTACTCCACAGTAGCCACCGAGTCATCAAAAAGAAACGGGGAGGGTAAACCCATTTGGGTTAGCTAGGATAACCTAGCCCATATGTTATTCATGGTTCAATCTAGTTTGGCAGTGCACTCACTAGCATGGAGGATAGTCGAGTGGCAGTGGATGAACCTATTCGTTGTTTTGGCAGCAGCCTTCCGATCCGTGATCCACTTTTGATAAGTCTTCATCTGAGACCATGTATAGCCTATCTAGTATCTTTTCTGCCTCAGGAACCCTTTCCATGATGATTTGTGGGAATTTCTCAATTGCTCCAAGAACTTCCCTACCTAAATTTGTTTCCTTTACTGTAAATTGGAGCATTGGCTGAAGTGTCAGGTAGAAGGCCTTGACCTTATCCTAGTATGAAATATATAGCTGTTGAGCCACTGGAAGGAGGTCCAACTAGGCAGCAGGGGCCTGGGGAAGACTTCTCAAAAGATTGATCTCTACATCCCTTGAGCCAACACTTTGTGTCAATTTCACGATCCTTTGGTTTGCAGCCACAAGTTGTCCCTAGATTTTTCTCAATTCTGCAGACCAGTTTTCCTCGACCTGGTTTTTTGTTCCCTGATTTTGCCTCAAGGGAAAGCTTTATCTCCTGGAGTTCTTTCTCTAATTGGGCCTTTTGGTTCTCAAAATTTGCATCTCTCTGTTGTATTTTTTGCTCGAATTGAGTGCGTTGTCATTCAAACTCCACACTCCTTTGTTGCATCCCCAACTCCATCAGAGCCAACTGGTTTTGATATTCTTGGTTCCTTTGCTGTAGTGTGGTGACCAGATTGGGGTCATAGGATTGTAACTTTGAAATTTCCTCTCAAATTTGAGTCTGCTCTACCTGTGCTTTCTTTGATAAGCGTGCAATTTTTGCTTCTCTCCCTTTTTGCTTCACCAGTAAGACCTCGACCCTTTCTTTTACAAGTTTTAGCTCCTCTTCCTTCTTCTTTAGCTGGTGACCAAACTTGAGGAAGTCAGTGGTCACCACCCCTTGTGTTCCTTCCATGAGCTCAACTTTGTCCTATGACTAGGCTATGCTCAAATTGAGTCCCGTGGAAAACATGTTGTAATCATTGGGTTGCATTTTCCCCTGTGGTTTGATGACGCTTGGGTACATGGTTGAGAAATGTAGTGATTTTTGAGGTTCATTGAAAAAACAAGACACCTTCCGCTCTATTGGCTTCTTGGTATCCTTGGCCTTTTGCTTCTGGATTCTGATAGCCCACACTTCCTTTGTTTTATTTCCCTGCACCATAAATTAGGCTGGCGACTAGACTAGCCCGCCTGCAAAAGGTGCACCAGGAGGTAGGGTGAAAGGGAATGTGAGGGTAGTGGTTCCAGGCATTTTTTTTCTCAGAAAATTGACTGTAAGCGGGGAGAATGGAGGAATATGCAAAATCTTGATTTGTGAACCAACAGGAGGACTCATCGAGTGTTCTGGTGGTGGTGAGGTCATAGCAGATTCCATCTGCTAAGCAGACTGAGTTGGGCTCAATATAGTAGTAACCAGAGGGGTGTCAGTGGTGACCGTGGATGCAAAGGGCGAAGAGATAGTGGATGTGGACTAGGCAGTGGAGAAAGGTGTAAGGGTCTATGGAGGAGTTAAAACAAATGGTCTCACTTGGGAAAATTGGGAGAAACCTCCTGTGACCATTGGAGCATAAGTGGAAAAAGAAAGGCTGACACTTGTGGTGAGGGGCGTCGCGGACACACCAGGAGTAACTAAATATTGTGCAACAAGAGAAGAGGGAGAAAAAGTTACTTGCGATACAGATAACTGCGATCTTTGGCTCATCGCTGACTTTGTGCTCATTGTGGGCCCCAGGCTTGTTATGGGATTCCACGAACCATCTTCTTCAGCTACATCTGTGTGCTTCCTCTTGTTGGGTGGAAAGTCCTCCACCTGTACAGTCTCTGACTATTGCTACTGGGTTGTTCTTGACATTCTTGCAGCCTAGGTGAACATAGGCGAGGCTCCCAACCATGATATATTGAACCACACATTTGAAGAGACTTTGCTAGGCTCTATCACCGCTTTCTCCTTTTACTATGTTGGGGCCAGCTGTACTTCACTTTCCTTCTCCTTTCCTTTCTTTGTATGCGTTTTAGACTCCTCCAAGTCGATGTCTTCATTGATGCTCGCGTCAGAATCTATATGTGTGTTTTCCCACAATTTATCAAATCTTTCATCCATCGCTATGCTCTGGTAAGGAGCATCAAGTTGTTGGATTTCTTGTCAGTAGATCTAGAAATCATTAATTCTTTCCTCGCTCTAGTTCTCTTTCTTTGACAACTCATTGTGGAGGGAAACCCCCATTTTGTGCCTCTCATTATACTTTGCTAACCAAAGGTAGAATTGAAGCCATGGTGGCCTACTCTCATCAGTAGGAATATAGGCTAGGTCCACCAACAGGTCATCATGCTCCTCCATCGGACTTCGCTGCTTTTCCCAATACGACCGAGAGCTATGGGTTACCTTGATGAAATCATTACCTAAGTCATCGAAGGGTTTGCAATTCCATTTGTTGTAGATCATCACTAACCCTAGATGAGACAAATTTTCTTCCAGCAGATTGTGTTACTACTTTTTCACCATCACCACCCATTTGAAGGTTAGTAGGAATTTGAAAAACCCTCTCTTGCCCTTTCCTCCACAAAATTTATAATCAATAATGGTCATCTTCCTAAACATTTCGAGGGCCAATACCCTGTGTGTGATATACTCTGGGAGCTGGAATGGATCCTCGGTAAAGTCGTTCATACAGATGAATGTAAAATCCCTCCTGAGGAACTAGTCACATTTAGGAGTGAAGACCTACATCCACTCCATCTGGGTGGTGGAAAACCGATAGATACAACCATTCTTATTGAAGTCTTGCAGAATCAGAGTTAAGAAAAACTCAAAAAATGCATAATAGTCATGTGTTACAGAAAGGAGGGGAGTCCATATAGAAACTGGCTTTTTGGATCCTTTATTAGTAAAAATAGATAATGGTATCATTTTTCTGAAGAAGTCGGGGTTCTGGTAAAAGAACATATGAGCAAGCAAAGAAGGAACCTGAACTTGCACTGCATCTTGTACTACCGTATTTTTTTCATCATTTCTTTATAAATGACTCTTGAGAAGTCATACTAGAACAAGGACTTTTTCCTTTGCAACTGAAAACCCATGCCTAGTTGAAATTCTCGCACCCATTTGTCTTTATCCAAGCCGCAAACAAATGCCATCATAAAGAGCACATCCTGCATATCCTGCTTAAAAAAGGTGTTGTGCACAACTAGAATTTGTGGTGGCTCTTTGCAAAATTCCTTAGGCCTCTATGTTTCCTCATTATAAAAGTTCAAAGCTTTGTCTCTGTCATACCAAAAGATGCACTCATTTTTTGGAGTAAATGCCTCCATCCTGTCCACTTTAGAGTGTCTCACTGGGATACACAACATGCTCTAGATAGTGTCTTCGCTGATGTTGACTCTTAGTGTTCGGCCTTCGATAGTGTTGGCATTTGGGTTGAAGTGTTAAATTTCCTTGTTAACCAGCTCTGGGCAATAATGCACCAAGAGGACCATGTACTGCAAGAGACCGTTGAACCATAGTTTATATGCCATTTTCCCCACGCTATCAGCCCTTTTCATTCTTTCGCACGCTCCTTCCCTAAGATTCTTAGGGTTCTTCGTAGGGATGGGGTCATGGATATTATCCCATTCCTCCTTTATTTGGCTTTGGTCGCTAGCAGTTTTGGGTTTGTCCAAGGCGCGCATGTGGACCAATTCTAGTTTTTCTAGTGTCCTAAGTGACACGTAAGAGGTGTTGTAAAAAATATTGATGATTGGTGTCGCTATCATGTCGTCGTACAAGCTTTGGGTTGCCTTAGCTTATGCCTCCATCTGAGAACTTCTAGCCATGTCAAGGTACTGTAACTTGAGCTGTGTTAAAATTATTTGTAATTCACTTTGGTTCTTCTACTCAAAACCTTTTCTCTAGGTAGTGTGCTAAAAAAGCTCTCACAATGTTAGTTTCTTGCATGAATTACTTGACTATTTCTTTCTTGGGGTGGCCAACAACGCTCACCTTTTAGCATTAAATTCAGCATATACCGCCAACTCTTTCGCTTGTGTGAAATTAATTACTCGCCATTTTGAAATGACATAATTCATAATGACAATTTGATAATCATATTGTATGGTGCGATTTCCTTGGAACTTGAGCCTATGATTTGAAGGAAACTTAGGCTTCACATGCTTGGGAAATTAATATCCCAAAGAGAATAATTAGGCAAAAGATGCAATAATTACTTTAAAATATTTGCATTCCTCTTTGAAATTTGAGAAGCACCTACAAAATGACACATCAGTGTTTAGCCATATAGACAATTGCCGATGACTACCACCAACTTATGATAATTAATTAGCTCATATTAATCTTGCACACAACAAACTGTACCTAGCAGACACAACTAGGTGGGAAATTTGAGCAAAATCTGGTGAAATTTTCAAGTTGGTACTTGATTAGCATCATGGTTATGGTATGAAATTACCACACATATCCTGGCTATTTCTATAAATAGGCACTTAGGAAATAGAGAAATCACACTTAGCAATTTGAGTGGAATTGGTAATAAGCAGTTGGCTTAGAATTTATTGTTAGGTAGCCGAGTAAAATTTGCATAGAGCTAGACTTAGGCATTTGTAGAGAGCTAGGATTAGGCAGTTTGTAGAGAGTTAGGCACCATGAACACTCCAATCAGGCTAGTTTGTAAGAAATCTCAGATAACCTTCCTTGGTAAAATCTCGACTAGGCGACTGAAAAGAATGACCAAGACTAAGAATTCACTAGCCATTGTAATTATGAAGTGGGTTCTAGGGAGGGGTTGTATTGAATATGAAAAGTACAAAGTTAATACTGATGTATGCTCTCACTTCATCGCGTCTATGCTTGACATCCAGATTCCCAAGTCATTGATTCTTTTCCTGGTGCTTGCAATATTTCCAAAGAAGTACTTGGGCAGCCTCAGAGAGGTGGTGGAAAATGTTGTGTTTAGTATAGGCCTACTAATGGCAAGTGACCTTTAGAAGTATATTGAAGAAGACTTAGTAGTACCATGGGTACCGTTCTTGAGTGGGTTTTGCATCCAGTCACAAGAAGAGCATCGTCAAAGGGTAACCTGTGCCTGCCACTTCATGTTTCACTTGTACAATGTGGTGCCTTTCTACGACATTGACTGGTACACTGACTTCAGGAACCTAGTGTTCCCTCCACCACTCACCATTGCTCTTGCGGATGTTGCTGGTGTTCTTGTTGATGAAGTAATTCTAGATGTTGTTGTCGATGCCTCCCTTGCCACTACTCGTGATTAGAACTTTTATGCTTTGAGAAATCATCTTTTTGTTCTTCCATTTTGTATATACGCCTAAAAAAGGCCTTACTACACATATATACGAAGAAACCACAGAATATATATAGATATACTTTAAAAGCATGGCTTCAAAGCCATTTTGACAATGTAGTTATCGAAGTATATAAATATAATGAAAATACAACTTATATTAACGTTTTGTCTCCTTTTCCTTTTGAGTATGTAATGTGGGTTCTCTTTTTCTTTTCCTGCATATATATGTTCCTTGTAATTTCACATATGGGTGTCATTTTTCTCTACTTCATGGGTTGCATTTATTTTTCTCCGCCCTTTGCAATAATGGGTTCTATTTATTTCTACTTCCTCACACTATGGGTGAAAATTATTGAAAGACCGACCGAAAAACATGAAAGGAAAAATAATTACACTTCTCACATATTTACACTGGCAGAACAATTGTGTAGCTTAATTAAATAGTTTTAGGTGAATTCCGTTAACCGAAATACCCAATTCTTCCTACTCCATATTTTTCAATTCGAATGCATTATGTTGCTTGCATTGAATTATTTTGAAAGGGCCTTCCCACAGGCTGTCAAACTTTCTGTGTTGGCCTGGCTTTGCAACCCTTTCGTTGAGTTTTAACACTAGGTCTCCACACTTTAGACCTTGGTCAGAGGATTTCTTGTCAAATTATCTCTTAACCACCTGCTGGCAGTTGGACATGGCTATCAGGGCCTTTCCCCTTCTTTCTTGCACTTCCAACAACTCAGCTAGTCGAATCTCCATGACGCCATTTTGTTCTGCCTCGAGATATTTGAGAAATTGCAGTGCCAGAATCTCTATAGAGATAGGAAATAACACTTCTTTCCCATACACTAGCTTGTACGGTGAAGTCTTGAGGACTTGCTTGGGAGTTATGTGGTCCGCCCATAGCACTGCCTGAAGGTTCTTATGCCATTCTCTTTGGTGTTTTGACCCAATTCTTTTGATGAGTCAGAATAAATTTTTGTTAGTCAACTCATCCAGGCCACTCCCATGTGGGTAGTAATTTGATGATGTTTTCAAGAATATGCCATGCACAAGTGCAAATTGACATATCTTAGAGCTTAGGAAAGCCTTGGCATTGTCATAGATGATAGTCTTTGGTGGGCTAAATCTTGTTACCAATTCCTCAAGGAAGTCCACGACCTCCACCTTCGTCGCATTCTTTAGGGGTATGAATTTGGTCCACCTAGTGAAGTAGTCTATTGCCGTTAGAATCAATTTATGTTCGGAGTTGGAGGCTGGATTGATCATTCTGATGAAATCAAGGTCCCATTGTGTGAAAGGCACATCAACCACTATCGGATTGAGAGGCATCATAAAAATATTTCTTCTTCTTGTGAAGAATTGGCATTCCTTGCAAGCTTTTACCAAAGAGTATGAGTCGTTGAATAGTAGAGGCCAAAAGTACCCAACACATGATTTTGATGGCTGTGGGTCTTCATGGAAAAGTGTCCACCTATAGGACTGCTGTGGAAAGTGTCAAGAATCCTCTTCGCTTTCTCTATGGTGACACACCACAATAGGATTTCGTTGAAGTTCCTTTTGAAAAGGACCCCTTTGATGAGCGCATATCTGTTGTTCTACAGTCTATAAAATCTTCTCTTTTGAGAAGGAAGGCCTGACAAGTATTTTCCTATTGCATGAACCTTACTCTGTCCGCTAGCCAACAACCTTCAGATTCAGACTCATTGGTTAGAACCAGATTCAGTCACTTTTCTTTAACTATCAATTCTTCGTCATATGCCAAATATTCACACAGTCCTCTCCTTCAGACAATATTTGTAGGCTTTACCTCAATGTCATATTCAAGGATCTTAGTGATCCAATTAGCCCTCTTTTTGGTGATTTTTCCTTCCATGATGTATTCATGCACACTGGAATGCGCGACATAAAAAATCATCTTATTGCAAGATATTAGATGTCAGAACTTCTTGAGCCCCTTAACAATAGCAAATGCTTGCCGCTCAATGAAGTTGTAGTTCATCTCATATTACTTTAGGGTTTGGGAGTGAAATGCTATCAGATGTTCTCCATTTCCTTCATTGTCCTTTTGAGTTAAGACAATAGCAATGCTTGATTTTCTACTGAATACATAAATTATGAAGTCCTTCGATAGGTTTGGATTAACCAACACAGGAGCTGAGGAAATAGCATCCTTAACCTTCTCGAAGGATTCTCTAGCTTCTTTAGTCCATTTGAATAATTGATTATTTTTTAGCATCAAGGTGATTGGTCTGATTAATCCTGAAAAATACGAAATGAATTTTCTTACCAAATTTACCTTCCCTAAGAAAGACTGGAATCCCTTTTTGTTGACTGGTAGGGGAAGCTCTTTGATTACTTTCACCCGCTCGGGATCAATTGCAATTCCTTCTTTGGACACTACATGTCCCAATAGTTTGCCTTGTGGTACTTTGAAGACACATTTTTTTGGGTTCAGGGATACCCTGTACTCTTGACACTTTTTGAAAACCATCTCAAGGTGATCGAAATGATCATCCTTATGTTTGGAAAATATAGTCAGATCATCCAAATAGATCAGGATAATCTTGTTAATCAATTTGTTGAAAGCAATATCCATTGCCCGCTGGAAAGTGGCCCCTGCATTTGAAAGGCTGAAAGGAATTTTAGCATATGAGAACGTTCCCCACTTGGTAGTGAATTTTGTTTTGTGTCGGTCCTCCTCTTTGACCCAGATTTGATTGTAACCAAAGAAGCCATCTAGTAGAGAAAACTTTTTTGATCCTGCCACTGTTTGTGAGATTAAATCCATGGAAGGAAACAGGTAGTGGTCCTTTAGGGATGCTTCATTCAGGTCTTGAAAGTCAACACATAAGAAAATATCTCTATTCTTCTTTCAGACGAGAACCAGGTTGGATACCCATGTGATGTGCTTGATCGAGAAGATGATCTGAGACTGAATTAGCTTTGTCAGCTCTTGCGCCATCAAAGCTTTGATCTTCAAATTCAATGGCCTCTATTTTTGGTGGACTAGTTTTTCACCTTCAGTCAACTCTATTGTATGTTGGATGATGTCAGGATTGTATCCCTTAAGGTCATCATTTGACCAAGCCACTACTCTTGCATACTTCTCACAGAATTTGATAAGCCTTTCTTTATCATGATGCAGAACGTCCTTCTTGACTTTGAGCTTTCTTCCGTCTCTGACCTAAAGGTCCACATAGTCGCTTTTGTCCACTACAAACTTCCTTTTATCACTTCTTGCATCATCACAATCAAATAGGTTTTCGAGAGTGACCAGTCCTTTTGGAATCTTGTTGGATGTTAGATAATTTTTTTTTCCATTGTGGGCCTCAATAATCTTCAGTTGGAGTTGGCCAGAAAACTCACCTGACTGTTGGATGAATGAGGTGATGTGTTCATCATTTTCAAACACTTTCCAACTCTGATCATTATTTGGAATTGTCGGTTGGACTATCACTCGTACAGAGTGTTTTTATGAACTAGGTTGGAGACATAATCAAACTGAGATCTGATTGTGGCCATGTATTCTGCATCACTATTTTGTTCTCAGGGTACTATCTAGATGTTGAAGGCTCAAAACCTTCAATTAGGTCCCAAACCCTATGTCTATAGGATCGCATGCGAACATTCTTTGCATCAGAGACCCCTTGAACTTGGTTGACTACTAGTTCATAATATCCAAACACCATTAATTGCTTGATGCCCATCTGCTCTGCCAGGCTTAGACCTTGCACTAGGCTTTCATACTCAGCTTCATTGTTCAAACAAGTGAATTGGAAGTGGAAAGATCAGAGTTTCTTTTCATTGTGTGGGGATTTAAAACATATCTCGGCTCCTCTACCCACTTTGCATCTTGCTCCATCAAAGTGCAACGTCCATAGCTCTAAAGCTTGACCGCTTTCAGGCTCCTTCATGACCTTCAGAAGCACTTGATATTCATCATAGATGACATAAGTGCCTAACCTGGTAGCATGATAGTTTCTGAAAGGATCGACGTCTATATATTCGCTCAAGAGAACTCCTTGATTGGTCCAATCTCTGGTCAATTTTTCATCCTCTAGTAACTCGATGCAATATGTTTCCTCCTTGGTAAAAGAGGTATGGATAGCCTCAAAGTTGATCATAGCTTCATTGACCACATGTTCTGAATGCAGAGCTTTAGACACTATTTTCATTTTAGCTTCGTGCTTGGTCCTGAGGATCAAGTGTGACTAGTCAAAAAATAGATATCTACCTATTTTGAAGTGAATTCTCAGGGTAGGAAAAGACCAAAGAAGGGGGGAACATCTATGATCATAGTATCTTGTGGAACTATGATGCTAGGGTAGAAGAACAGAGTCAATGGGAGGTCTTTGATGACACTTACATTTTTGACTTTGTTCCCATCAAGCTGCATAACCCCCTTTTTAAAGGTTCATAGCTAAGTCTTAAGGCTTCAGCTATCAGTTTGGGCATGACTATAGTGCTAGCGCTGGAGTCAATCATGGCATTGTGTAATAATTTCTCTCCCACAATAAGAGTTAGGAAGAAGGGTTTCAGTTTCAGTTTATCTCTAATCTCAGTAGAGACTTCCTCTGTGCTATTCATGAGAACTTTGGAAAGAGGTGATGGATCAATGGTCTTTCCCTTGAGCGATTGCTCTATTGGTTCGATGATTAGATCCTCCCAAAGAGCCTTCTGTAGCAATGTCTTATGTTCCAGAATAGCTAAGATATCCCAAAGAGATACATTATTTGGAAGTTTATGCTCCTTAGCTCTAGTTACAACAATTTTCCTTCACGACTGACAATGTTGTGCCACTGCAGAGGTATTGGGTGTTTGGTTAGAAGCACTTTTGGGCTGCAGACTGACTGGGGGTGGGATGATTGGTTCACCTATGAATTTCCTCTTTGAGCGAGTGTTGTAATTAGACTGCACTTGCGAGGTTTTTGATGTGGATGCATCGTTGGAAAACACTTCCTCTTCTTCTTCCATCCATGAGAAGAGTGTATGATTAGGAGCAATATCGATTTCTTGCTCCAAGGACATCCCTTGCATTTGCACAGTGAGTACCACATTTTCCATTTGCAGAGAGGCATATACATAACCTCCATGATCTGAAGTCGTACCTTGGCTACACTGCTCTACCACCTTTTGTTGTAGATTGCCACGTGGGAAATTTTGAGGCATATGTGCGTCACCACAAGGGAAGCACCAGGGGTTGATGTCATCAACTAAAATGTTTTGCCTCATTGTCAGTTCTTTGCTTGAGCTTGGGTTAGCACTTTATAGCAGAGTGGGTACCAACACTATTTGATTAGTTGTTTGAGCTTGTGGATTTGTGTGAGCACCTCCTTGGAACTAGTTTTGTTGGTAGGAAGATCTTCTACCTTGATAATTTTGGTAGGTTGGCTTCAGAGGCACAAACAGATTCCACTTGATAGTAGTTATTTCATTGGCCATAGCCCGTAACATCTCCTTGACATCACTTATCTCATCCTTTGAAGAGCTGGATGTGGAAGCAACATTCTGTGGTGCGGCCGGATATGTGTACATGGATTGAGGAGGAGGAGGCGCATTGGTAGATGGCATCCCCTGGGTGGGACCTGATATCTAAAGGAACATAGGCATGATGGGTTGAGGCGGAAACTTTCCTGCATCTATCAGATTGTTCTCTTCTTTGATTGCGATGTTGTATGTGTCTAGTAGCGTGGTTCCACGAAGAGACTAGATCATCATCGAGATGTCGATGTTGATGTATTTCAAGTAACACATGAACGTCAAATTGGCCGACAGGTGGATAGTAGCCTAAATTCTTTTCCAAGTTATATGGAACCAAGCGTTGAAGTCAGTCATGGCTTCATATGGGGCCCGCTTTATGATTTATAGCTGATGATATTGTGAGGACTTGTCTCCATCATTCAAGAATCTTTCATAGAAAGGGTCTCCAAGTTGATCCCAAGTAGTGATGGTATTAGCTTGCAGTGTGCAGTACCAATCCAGTGCTTTACCTCTAAAAGAGGTTGCGAGCAACCTTAGCGCTATATTTTGGTCTGTAACTCCATGTACCAGACACACGTCCACCACATCTTGCAAATGTTTAGATGGTGTTTTTGAGCCATCTCTAGTAAAGTTAGGTATAGCTTTTAAAGAGAAAAATGGGATAGGGGCCCAACGATGGGTGCTACTAGTGCTACAAGAGGAATTTTGGAATCCCATGCCACATAATTTTTGTTAGTAGGTGGCAACATGGCTAGTGGAAGGGGCGGAGGAAGTGGAAATTTCACTATCTGGGTCGTGGCTTGTACTGTTCCTAGTGGCGACACTAACAAACCAAGGTTATTCATTGTTTGGGATGTAGTAATAGGCTGATGGCTCATACACCCTCTTTAGATTTAGGTTCATTTAAGAACTCCCATCAGGCATGCTAGAAAAAAGAAATTGTTGATGCCAAAAATTGCCACGGTAACAACCTTTATGGGAAACTCAGTTATAGGGGGGATCAATTGCGCTAAACTGAGTGACCTCTAGATTTTTAAAGAAGCAGGCTTCTTCTGTAATTGAGGTTTTGGAATGGTAAAAGGAAGAAAATATAAAAAATAAAGATCTAACTAACACGATGTTCCCAAGAATAAATGTAGGCACATAAAACCTTTCTTTTGGGGTTAGATTTAAGGGCCCGATCAACAATCTGCTATGTTCTAGAATAACAAAAATCAAAGATGAAAAACTAAACAATTCATTCAATGACATAAAATCATTTCCATATTCATTTACTGAAAAGAAGAGTCAAAGACATGGTCTAACCAACAAAATTGTATTTAAACCATAGAAGTTTTGCAAATAAAAAATTTAGGACAAGAATCACACAGTATAATGTTTTATCAAATAGCTTAAGAAAAATAGAAAGGCTAAACAATGGCACAGTCTGAGAGTCTCATAAAATAATCTAAAAGCAATAAAAAAGGCCTAGTTTCTTTTCCCTATTTTTTCTATATCTTTCAAACTCATTTTCGGAAGGAAGAAGCAGTATATATAGATGAAAATCCCACCACTTGGCGGACTAGTAATAGAAAAGATCTCGTATCAAGAGCAATGATGCCTACAACAATGATTTCCTTCGGGTGTTGCAACAAAAAATATTCGGGCCATGGCATGTAGTCACTTACCAGCTAGATGCATCCCGTGCAAATGATGGCAGCAGTCCCAACAAACTCCTTCACATACATGTGTCATTCAATCTTGCAGTCGGTTAAGACATGCGACAACCTAGTGGGGCACACAGTTTTCTCTTTCCTTCCCTTTGATAAAGTCCCCACGAAAGAGACATGTGGTAGCAAGTTGGGCTATGCTCATTGATTCCTCCACCTTGCATTGAAATACTACACAGCGAAGACACGTGGAGGCATTCTTTACTATTAGTGCCGATTGTGGGGTTCGCCAAAAAAGTGTACGTGGATGAAAGCTACGTGGCACACATATGGGGCTTGATAGTAAAGTGATGGGAAGCAACCTTGAAGAGCCCATGGTGACAACACATGGAAGCATGGCAGAAGCCATTAGGAGAGTGAAGGAAGGCTTCCCTATAGTGAGCACTTGGTGGACACGTGGCAGCAACGGATGGAGTCCAAAAAGATGAGGCACAGGCTGGTACTTAACAAAAATAAAAACTACCCAGAGGGAGTTTGAGGAATTTAACGTTCATAGGTCCTATCATAATTCTCAAGGAAGGAAGTCCTGAGGCACCCTCTTTCCTATCACTTACTAAAGGTGAAACAATAGTGTTAGTTTTGAAGCGGAGATAATACACAGAGGCCAGAGTATGCAGCAGGGAGATGTGTTAAGTTGAATGAATGACAATAGTCTCTATGATGGTTACATAGTCAAAAGGACATTGCTTGAATAAGGAAGATACCACTACATTGTGTACTGAATTGAGAATTGTGATTATGATAAATTATGAAGAGAAAATATCTAAATCGAGTAGCTATATGGGGCTATATGAGTTAGGAGCCCAAAATATTCCTCTTTTCACAAGTTATGATCATAGAGGGAATGATTATGTTGAAGATGATAATAAAGGCCAATATAATGCTTTCAAGCAATGTAGTTGTGCTCACCCATGATATCCTCATCGAAAGATTGAACTCATGAAATAAAAGGGATATCCATCAAATATAAGGAAATTATTGTGGGCGATATGTTCATATAAAAATCTACTCATTATTGTCCAAGTTGATAGCAATATTTTTTCCATTGTAGTGAATTGTGAAATCTTATCTCGGTGGGCATACTGGAGTAGGGAGTAAGTTTTTTGGTTTTAGAAACCTCATGATTTTCCACAAAAAGACACCTAGTAAAATGAGGAGAGATGTAAAATGAAAAAAGCCTTGTCGATTCAAAATTTAGAGTGTCTGCCTCTATATTGGAATCAGTTATGAAGCATGAGAAAAGGGGGGAGTTTATTTGTAACTTCAAGAAAAGAAATGGTTATGTAAAAGAAGCGATGACAGTAAAAATAAAAGGTTTTCATTTAGGGGAGAACTAAAAGTCTCCAATAGGATTATTTATTTAAACAAAAACTCCAAGAAGTAGTTACGGGGGTGAAGGTATCAAAATTATTTTTCTTATGTAATAGGGGATATTTTTGCTATGATACGGGAGCCTCTGTGAGGGCTAGGGTAGAGATAGTTATCAGATCATTTTATTATTCATCTAGGGAAAGGGATTATTTTCTGAACTTAATCTTTGTATAGGGAGATAGAGTCTTTGAGCTCTATTTTATATTCAAGGAATAAAGGAGACATTGTGAATCTTCGTGTTCATTGTCTTCTCTTTAATTGTTGATTTACTTTGAGTTCATAATTATTCATTCATATTTTCTCTGTTACATCAGATTAAGGATGTGTTCATTGCAAGATCTTTGAGTCTTGTTTTGTTCACGCATTATTTTATTTCCTCCTCCTTGTCATTCATGGGTGTGAAGTGGGTGATATTTGCATCACCTAATTTACATTCTGTTCATTTTATGCTCGTTGATCATATCTGTATCATTTTTATGTGTAGATATTAGTTTCCTTTACTGATTTCTTGTTAAAAGCACATCTTAGTTTTGTTTTGAGTTTCTATAATTCATTGAAGATCATAAGAGGGATTTGTACCTCTAAAATTCAGAGGAAGATCACTAATTCAATAGCGATCTCCGAAGCTGTTAGTTTCATTGTGTCACTGCTCAATTGGGCAATAGAGAGTCATTTATCACATAAAATTGTAGTGACCAATTTGTTTACTAATAGATTTTTGGTGACTCTGCTAGGGAGAGGATTGAAGTGCCAGTGTCTTTCTCTTCTTAGAAATTTAAAGGTACCTCCCCAAGGATGGAGCTTGGTGACTTTGTTAGTTGGAACGTGCTCAAAATTTTTCTTTGGTAGAAGATTTCTAGTGATATTATTTCAATCTACACTATGGCATTAATTTCACCTCGACCATGGTGTGCCTAGTTTGGACTATTATCATTGCCACAATATTCAACCCTACTTGAAGGTTCACAAAAATATTTTCCAAAGTTTAGTGGAGAAAACTCTCAAATTGGTAATGATCATATTTGAGCCTTCACTGCACCCTGTGGAATCTTGGGGGTAAGTGAAGAGAATGTATTTATTCGGTTATTTGTTGAGTCCCTCATTGGAGCTGCTACACGTTGGTTCCAGTATTTAGAAACATAATGTATCACTAATTGGGATAGTATGAAAAATAAATTTCTTGGAAGATTTGGATCTACAATTGATGAGGTTGCACTTCTCTCTTAGTTTTTCACCATTAAAAAGAGAGATGATGAACTTATGAGGGATTTTATAGATCAATTTAATAGATGTTTGAAAAGGATTCCCCATAACGTTCAACCAGGTGAGGAGATTCAAGTGGCCATTTTCATCGTAGCATTACACCCTGAAGTTGCTTTCCTCTTGAAGTGAAGTAAAGTACACAAAATTGGAGTTGCACAATAAGAAGCCATTGGTACTGAAGATGACATGATAGTATTTGGGCTTTGGAAAGAAAAGAAATCTGAAAAAGGTTTCTAAAAAAATGTAGCCACAAGAGGTAAAGCAATTGTCTTCTTCTTCATTTGAATGCACCAATCTCACAGTTTTTGATGAATTTTTTTTCAAGGAATTGTCAAATTGCTTCAAATTTTGAAAGAGGGGCTGAAATTTATAGTATGCATTATGAAAATGGAGATGAATCTATTGCTACTTTGAATTATGAAGGGAAGATTTTTTTTGCATTAATGGATATTGATGGTCATCATACACAATTTGAAAATCTAACTTCTATTGTGGTTTGTGAAAAATCTTCTAATGATATGAACATTTGGGATGGAGATGAGTCTATAGGTGATTCAAGTGATGAAGAGGATAATGTTTCTTCTTATTCAAATGTTGGTGGTCTAACAACTTCTATTGCAGCCTGTGGGAAATCTAAAACATCAAATATTCTTCCAAATGATACAAAATTGAAGGATCCTCTACCAAATCATGAAGAAGAGCTACACGAAAAGGTTAGAAATGATACTATTCTTGAGTCTCCTCTTTTTAAATCTTATTTAGAAATGGACATAATGAAAAATGGCTACATAAATGAGGATGGAAAGAGTGATGTTGATAAGAATGTTCAGCCTCATACTGCTCACATTTCAAGTGAATGTTTAAATATGCCTAATGATTTTCCATGTGGAGAAGAAGTTTTTCAATTTCATTTGTAGGTTATGGAGGAAAAAGATTTGAGTAAAAAATCTAAAAATACAGAGCTGCTTTCAAGAAAATATGAATCAAGTCAAGAAAGTGAAGGTGGAGTTATCATCAAGATTGACGAAGTTTCTTTTCTTGATATGAGTTTTGGGTCTCCTTTAGAAGGAGTTGATTCCAATCAGATTTTTGTTAAAGATACGACTGATACTTAAGAAGGTTCACAGTAAAATACATAAGTTTTGGATGAAAGGTGGCTATTTTGCACACTTTTTGGTGAGATTTTGTCCTTCATAAATCTCAGTTTTTCATTCGTGGTCTTTCAAAAGTTGTTGAGTTCATAGGTGCTTCACAGATATATCTCACTTTTCCACAATGGTATAAAATTTTGCCAACCTATTAATGGCTTTGCATAAGTCCTTGGGAAAGTTGGGTGTGTTGCACCCAGTCCGAGTGCATGTAGGAGTCTTAGATTTCTTTTCTTTCCTAGTTGTTGAGTTGGTTCTAGTTTTGGCTTTGGTTCTTGTCTCTTGTTGTTATCCCTTTTCTATGGCCTAATGGAAAAGGTACTGATCTTTCCCAGAAATTTTGGAGTTCTTTGCATTCCCGTAGAAAATACATTCCCTAGACAGAGCCACTATTATTCCCATTTTCAGCCATTGCAAAAATTTAAAATTTCCTTTGAACCCATGATGATTATATCCTCCTATTACTTACGAGTTAGCATTGCTCTTATATTGGATCCTAAACACTATGCACAAATCATCATCAAGTTTTGTATTGGATTATCAAGATACCACATCTTTTTTACTTTCTTAATGGTTGCCAATGTCATTTTCGCCCATGTGTAAAAAGAGTTCTCCTAGTCAGATTGTTTTGTGACAAACATTACAATAATGTACCCGTGAAGGAAATTTGGATTACATAGCTTTCACTCCTTCGCTTCTCATTCTAGCGAGATAGTAATTATTGATGAAATGGTGAAATCAAAGTCTCTTTAATTCCAAGGGCAACATGGAAGAATAATTGTTCAATACAATGAAGTCGCATTGAAGTCCAAATGGTGGATTTGTTTCTTGAAAAGATCTTGCAATGATAGTGCAAAGAATTAACCTCAACATTGTGGATCATTGCTTACTATTAGGAATGGATCGATTAAAGCCTCTTTTAAATATTGTTCTCAGTAATTCAAGTTTAGTAACGAAGAAGTGTGAACACGAAAAAAGTAACCCTTCTACTTTTTCTCATGTCTAGGCCCTCTTGGTGATTTTGGCTTGATTTTTTCTTGATTTAATGTTGTAATACGGCCAACACATTCACATTAGGTCTTGGGTCCTTGAGAATCAATAAGAATTCTATGATGTCTTGTAAAAGTGTTATGAAGTGTTGTAACCCACTTTCACACTTTTCTAGGACCTTTTCATTATAATTCACTTAAATAACCCCTTTTTATTACTTACCAAGTCTTATTTCAAAGTGTTGTAAAGATTTGTAACAAACTTTCATGCTTTTCTAGGCTTGTCATCAATAATTTGACCCTTTCTTATGTCTAAATTGCCCCTTAATGCACTTTTCGGCCCTACTTAAGTGTGTTTATGAGAATAATCCTATTAAACATCATTAAATACACTTTAATTTCCCTAGTGGGACCAAGTCGCCACCTGGGGTGACTTAATCCCACTAGGCACAAAAATCAAAATTATTTTAACTTTATGGCGGGATATTATTCTCTTAACCTTGAGGTTGGCCTGTGATGTGTTATTTTCAAGAAATTTTGTAAAATCAAGTATAAATAAAGGGCTTTCCCCTCAGTTTGCATCTTCTAATCTCCTAATTTTATTTAATACATTCTTTTATCTTTCTCAAGAATTTTAGGTATTATCAAGCATCCATTAGAGAATCTACTTGCATATCTTCAGATTTCTACATCAAGGGTTTGGTGAGTTGTAGCATTGCATGTTGTTCATTCATCATTCTCTTTCTATTTCATTTCATTTTCAAGGATTTGATTACCAAATTGGGGTTTGACCAAGGCAAACCCCTATTCTCTAACCCTTAACCCTTTTTCCCCTCTTTGCATGTGTGTTTTGTAGGTCTTGTATGCAGATTTTTCAAAGAGAAAAGTGTTAAAAGATGTCATTCTATCAAAGTCATTCAAGTCAACAAAGCCCTAATTGAAGCTTGGAGACCTCTTCCAACCTGATTTTTATAGAATCTGATCTGAACACCTGTCAAGAAGAGAAGTGTAGACTGAGAGCTACAAATTCCTACCTCGAATTTCCTGAGATTTCTAGGTGGACTAAGTCACCATCTGTGGTGAATTAGTCCCACTACCAGGCCTGAAAAATGATTTTTGCATTTTCGGATACCCATTTGGCTGACACCTGTTTTGGCATAATCTCCCCAAAATAGGACTCAGTCGCCATGCTTGGCGTAAGTGTCCTAGTTGTCTTCAATAGAAAATTTTGTAGAATTCCAGAGCCTCTCTACATCACATTCTAGTTTCTAGGTGGACCTCTCCAGTCTCTTTCATTTTTTTTATTGTTTACTTGCATTCTTAGGTCATTTTGCATACATCACCATGTTTTCAAATAACTTGTATTTCTTAAGTTTTCCATTAATAATTCATTTCTATTTTCAATTTATTGTATTTAGACATTGCATTTAGGCACATTTCATCCTTACTTGTACTAGTTTTGAGAGGGGACATTGTCCATTTTGGCCCATCTCTCTCCTTTTAGGTGAAAAACCCTAGAAGTGCTAGAGAATCTTAGGGTTGCAAGATCTTTGTCCACATTTTGGTGAACTCGAATTTAGAGAATTTTACTTTTGATTTCAAGTGTATTTACATCCTAGGCATAACTTGCATCAACATTGCATTAAATTTTACATTGTTTAAATTGCATCCTAGGGTTTAAAAAAATTGCATTAGTGAAAAGCTCATATAGCTTACATTTTTGCATTGCATTTCATTAGAAATTCAAAAATATTTTGCATTTTCATATTATACCTGCATTTGAAAACCTAAAAAATCATAAAATTCCATTTAATTTTTTTGAAAATTCTTAAAAATACCACAATATAGACTAATTCACCACACTGGGCGACTTAGTCCATTTGCACATTCTGCACTGTAATTTCTATCATTTCTAGGTCATTTTCTACATTTATATTTTTTGTTATTGCATTTTTGTGTTGCTTTCCAGAATTTATGTTATCAACATTTTATTGCTCTTAGTTTACATTGCATTTGCATTCACCTGCATATATAAACCTTTGCATGAGTTTTTGGTGTCCTATTGCTAATACCTTAGTGAGAATAAGTTTGAGACTCATGTTATCCCACGATAATACACTTGTTGTGGATCTTGGGTTATCTAAAGCTTCCACTCCTAGTATTGCAACTAGTACACTAGGCATGGATACTACCTTTAGTACCTCTTTTCCTTCCAATAACATGCAAGTTGACACACATAACGATCACATTCTGCAAGACAAAATCATTAACGTTCATGGGGACTTAACACATCTTCAACATCAAGTGTGTCTTGAAAACATTTCAACCACTACAATTCTTGCCATAGAAAACATCCATCACATTCTTGAAAGTGACGAAGGCCTGGATGTTATGAAACAAATAATTGAGATATACCAAAAACATGTTCCTTTCACCTCTAGTACATCCCAACCAGCAAACACTGTGGTTAGCCAAGGAGGACCTCATACTCCTCCTCCCTCAACAATAACATCCATACCTACCTATACCACTCCTCAAGTCACAACAAAAATGCAACAAGTTAGTAATGTGATTCCTTCCTTGACTATTCCTACTAGCATTCCTAATTCTTATGCGACATCACATTTTCTATCCTCTTCCACCATACCATCTATAAGCATTCCCTTCACTTGCCCTACTGCTACATACACTCTATCACCACTTGCCATTCCACCTCATACCATTTACACTGACCCTCTCATAACACAACTTTCAAACCATCTCCTCCATGCAAAAAAAAATATCCACCATAAACCAAAATCAGAATGGACCACCCACTTATTATGTTTGAAGCAACCCACTCTCTTTGGAAATATTGCCATCCACGATGCCACACGGAATAGAGATTCCCAAATTTGAGAAATATGGAGGGAAGGGAGATCCTTCTAACCATGTTAATGCTTACACCATCTTATGTAGTGACTTTGTTCTTGATGATAAACTACTAGCCAAATTGTTTCCTAGGACTCTAAAAGACACTGCCTTGGAATGGTTCTCATCTTTATCAAACAATTCAATTCATTCATTCAATGAACTAATTGATGCATTTATAAATCATTTCCAAGTGCATATGACTCCAAATAATACCTTGGCTGATTTGATGAGATGCAAGAAACATGAAGAAAAGATAAATGATTTTATTTCACTCTATCAATCATTTTATTCTCAAATTGATGTCAAGATTCCTAATCCACACCTTCAGAATATGTTTATAGAAAACTTGCCAACTAAACTTCAGGACAAATTCACCATGATGAAATTTCCCTCCTTTATTCACTTGTGTACTGCCCTTTGCGATTATCAAAATTTGATTAGTAGTCGAGATGCAATGTCCGCTTCTAGCCGAGCTGAGAAATCTGAACATGCCAACCAAAAAAATTCACAACCATTTAGAAATAAAAACAAAGGGTTCTTATAGTTCAACCCCCCTCAACAACCAACTCAACTCGTCAACAACCAAGTAGTAGCTATTAAAACTGTGATACCTTATAGTTATGGAGATCCGAAAAGACAATTTACACCTTTACCAAACACCCTTCATAACACAATGTCCCAACTTCTACAACAACAAATGATTACCTTACCCATTGTTAAAGCACCCAATCGTACTAAACCTTTACCTCCAAAATTTAAATATAATGCTTATTGCAACTATCATAGAAAAAATGGACATGACACAGAGAATTGTAAGTGTCTTAAACACCTTTTGCAAGACCTCATTGATTCCAACCGTCTATCCATTGCAGGTGTTAATGATCAAGGCAATAAGTTTGTTGCCCCTCCAAATCAAAACTTACAAATCTTCATTGATCCAATGCCTAAACATAATGTTTCATTTTTCAAAGCTAGTGAAACTCCAAAGAATGATGTGATGAATGTTCATACAAAATATCCTACTCCCATTCCACATATTACCACTATTAATCCTATGGATGAAATGGTAGGTGCGATAGACGTTATCCCTCGTAAGGGCCAACCTAAGAAATATCTTGATATTAATTTATCCTCTAAGGACATACTTCAAAATCTCCTTGATGGTCCTCTTTACATAGTCGGTCATATTTATGATAAGCCCACTAATGGGATACTCATAGATCCCACCTGTGGCGAGAATGTGATCACCGGGGAATTTTTGGTATTACATGATCTCTATCAAGATGATTATGATAAACTGAAAGCATGGATCAAAACAAACAATGGTTTTTCTTTCCCTACGATAGGATCGATCATCCTTCCATTACAAATAGGACCAAAAACATTGGATGTTACATTCTCCATCATCCCGCAGTCGAACCAGTTTCGTTTATGGCTAGGCCATCCATGGCTTCGCTTAATGAAAGTTGTCCCTTCGATCATACACAAATATTTAAAGTTTCCCTTTGACAATGAAATATTCACTATTCACCATAGTGGCTTTAACCCTTTGTCTTCTAAAGGAAAATTTTCCTTAGAAGCCTTTTAGCCCGAGCTCATGGAACCTATAATGCCTCGCAAAGACTTATTTTTCATAGCTTACCAAAAATTTAAAGCAAAGAAAATAGTAGAGTTGTCTCTCCACAACATGTCCCCATCCACTTCCGACACTCATATCCTAGATGAAACAATGCTTAAACATGAACAAGAACCAACCAACCAAGCTCAACCAACACGAGAAACTTCCCCAACATCGTCTAAGAGACCAAAAGACAATGATAACAACTCCATCATGCCTCAAATAAAACAAGTTTACAAAGAAAAAGAGAAAGTGGATGACCAACCTTCCATGGTTCCTGCCATTCCTCCCCTTGGGAAAGAAAAAAAACTTCTGGTTGATCAACTCGCTCCTTCACAAACACAACTTGACAATCAAACCAAAAGAAATAGAGGAGCTAGGGAGCATAGGCGTCGACGTCGTGCCCTTTCCTGCAAGTTACAAGATGAAGAAAATAAAGAAAATCAAAATCTGCACTTGACAAAAGCAATGCATAATGACCCTCCTCCCTAATCACATCAAAATGATCCAATACAACAACCACAACAAGAGGTACACCCTTCATTGGACACTATCATTCGTCCTCCTATTGTGATATTTTTGGATGAAGATGATGAGATCTCTAAAATAGGCGAAGAGGTGCATAATGATCTGAATACATTATTTTCCTCTTCCATGAGCTTAAATGACAAATCTCCTAAAAAGAGTGTAGAATTTGGTGCTTCCCCTAGTTTGGCACTTTCTCTTGTCCCTTTGGCTAGTTTCTCACCCTCGACATATCATGAACATGACTGAGAGGCGGATGACCTGCTAGATGGTTGGCTCACATTTTCTTTACTAGTCTTTTACACTTTCTTTTTCTTTTCCCTTTGTGTGTTTGCATGTGCATAACGTGTTCCCCCGTGATGTTCTCCTTCTCTTTGTTACATTCCTCTATGTGTACCTTCATTCTTCTCTATGTTGTACATTACTTTCACCTTTTTATTTTTCCTTGGTCTGTTTCTAGTGCTCTCCTTTTGGGGATGACACAAGGCATTGAGATAGTTCATGTCTCTTTCATGTTTCATTGAGACAAAATGTCTCTCTTGTTGACCCATTTTTTTTTGTCCTTTTCCTTTTGGGGATGAAACAAAGCATTGAGACATCCTACATGTCTCTTCCATGTTGACCCAAATGGATCTTTCTTTTCCTTTGTTTTCGCTCTCTTTGTGTCATTTTTCCAGTTCCATGTATTTGGGGGATGATGACAGTTCCGAGCTCTCTAAACAAAACATTGCAACAAAGAACATACTGACCCCAAATCCATAGATCCCTTATGTGTTTGGTGTTTTCATTTTGGGGGAAACCCCTTCCTTTCCTTTTCTTGATGTAGCCTTACTCAAAAACATATGACTTGTCATAGGGGCTTTCCAAGCCGGATCTCATGTCTTATTTTTCTTGTTTGCATTTTTAATTTTGTAATTTAAAGTACTTTCTCACATTACGATGTGTAGTAATTATTTTAAAGTGGGGGCATACATTGGCATTATCATTTTGCATTTTTTTTCCTTTTCTTGGTTCTTAGTGTAGCCTTCTTACTTCATACAATGTGTTTTGTCACTTTGTGGATGACATTGGGTGTAATTTCCTTCATGAGTGTGATCTATCTTAGCATATTAAATTCCTTTTGGTGGTTTGATGCAACACAATGCATCCCCTAAGTTGTGAATCTTCTATTCTTTGATTGGTCCTCTCTTGGAGACATTAGGCACAATGTTCCCTAAGTTATAGACCTTGCATGAACTAAGCAAGAATCCTTTGAAAATCCTTTTACATGTTGCATTTTTCATTTATTTTATGGCAACCTTGCATAACACAGCTTGCATGCCTGTGGTGCCATCACGTTTGTTCATGAGCTCCAAGCATACGATGTTTTGCTTGTCTCATGAAGCTCAAAAAGTCATTTTCTTTTGTGGCACTTTATCAAAGTGATTAGGAGGTATACCTTTGGTATGGTTGAGTGGGAACCCCATTCTGAGGCATGACTTTCCCCATATCCACTTGCGTGTGTGTGAATTCATACTAGCCATGAGTGTATGTTTCTCACCTTTTGGGCCTTCTCACCTGGTGGAAAAACATGAGTTCCATCACCTTAGAGTGAGTATGCATTTTCTTTTCAGAAAAAAAAAAGCCTAGATCTGATCCACAATGGGATGGAAAAATGATTGAAGCTTGATCCGACTCTCTCTTTCCCTTTCTCCTTCATTTACATCATTATCATGTGTGTTTCTTTGTGATCATGTGTATTTTGCCATGGGATCTTCATCCTGGGGGCTTGATCATCCCTCTTGATTTTTGTTCAAATACATGAGAAAACTGAGAGGATTGATTCATTCAAGCGCATCCTCTAGTATTCAGTACAAAAAGCATTATGTTATTCTCTAATCTCATCAAACTTGGTTACTCTTTGCAATAATTCATGTGTGTCGACACTCTTGTGATAGATATGGCACAACTCTTATTATCGACAAATAGCAAAGTTAGTCACCGAATATTGTGATGCAAAGGGTCCTATCATAATTCTTGAGGAAAGAAGTTCTGAGGCACCCTCTTTCCTATCACTCACTGAAGGCGAAATAATAGTGTTAGTTTTGAAGCGGAGATAATAAACAGAGGCCAAAGCATGTAGCAAGAAGATGTGCTAAGATAAATGAATGACAATAATATCTATGATGGTTACACAGTCAAAAGGACATTGCTTGACTAAGGAAGATACCATGGAATTGTGTACTAAATTGAAAATTGTGATTATGATAAATTATGAAGAAAAAAATGTCTGAACCACAAGAGTAGCTATATGGGGTTCTGTGAGTTAGGAGCCCAAAATATTCCTCTCTTCGCGAGTTATGATCATAGAGGGAATGGTTATGTTGAAGATGATAATAAAGGCCAATATAATGCTTTCAAGCAATGTAGCTATTCTCACCCACAATATCCTCATCGGAAGATTGAACTCACAAAATAAAAGGGATATCCATCAAATATAATGATAGGAAATTATTGTGGGCGATATGTTCAGATAAAAATCTACTCATTATTGTCTGAGTTGATAGCAATATTTTTGCAATTGTAATGAATTAGGAAATGGTAGGTCAGCAGTCATATTGGAGTAGGTAGTAAGTATTGTGGTTTTAGAAAGCTCATGATTTTCCACAAAAAGACACCTAGTAAAATGAGGAGAGATGGAAAATGCAAAAAACCTTGTCGATTCAAAATTCAGAGTGCCTGCCTCTATATTGGAATTAGTTACGAAGCATGAGAAAGGGGAGGAGTTTCTTTGTAACTAAAAGAAAATAAATAGTTATGTAAAAGAAGCGGTGACAATAAAAATAAAAGGTTTTCATTTAGGGGAAAACTAAAAGTCTCTAGAAGGATTATTTATTTAAACAAAAACTCCAAGAAGTAGATACAGGAATAAAGGTGTAAAAAGTGGTTTTCTTGTGTAATAGGGGATCTTTTGGCTATGATACGGGAGCCTTTGTGAGGGATGGGGTAGAGATAGTTATCAAATCATTTTATTATTCATCTAGGGAAAGGGATTATTTTCTGAACTTAATCTTTGTACAAGGGAAATAGAGTATTTGAGCTCTATTTTATATTTAAGGAATAAAGGAGACATTGTGAATCTTTGTGCTCATTGTCTTCTCTTTAATTGTTGATTTCCTTTGCGAGTTCAAATTATTCGTTCATATTTTCTCTATTACATCAGATTGAGGATGTGTTCATTGTAGGATCTTTGAGTCTTGTTTTGTTCGTGTATTATTTTCTTTCCTCCTAATTGTCATTCATGGGTATGAAGTGGGTAATCTTTGCGTCACCTAATTTACATTATGTTCATTTCATGCTCGTTTATCGTATCTATATCATTTTTATGTGCAAATATTAGTTTCCTTTACTGCTTTCTAGTTAAAAGCACACCTTAGTTTTGTTTTCAGTTTCTCTAATTCATTGAAGATCATAAGAGGGAGTTGTACCTCTAAAATTCAGAGGAAGATCGCTAATTCAATAGTGATCTTTGGAGCTGTGAGTTTCATTGTGTCACTGCTTAGTTGGGCAATAAAGAGTCATTTATCACATAAAATCGTAGTGACCAATTTGTTTACTAACACCTACCTAATTTACTTTTACCTAGTAGACCTATTCACACTAGGTTAATCTCACTTAGAGGTTTTTATTTTGATGTCTCACCTCAAAGGGACTTTACACATGTCCTCACACTTATCAGTTTTGTATGTCTCAAACTTATTAGAGGGTTAAGAAATATTTTACTCATACCTTCCTTATTCCTCCTTGTCCTACAAATTGAAGGAGATCATGATATTTTTTATTCACTTTTTATGATAGTTAATGAAATTATTGTGTGCACATTCATTTATGAAATATTTTATCTTTTTGCATTTCATTTCATTTCTCCTCCAACATGGTATCAACGTCATGAATAGAAAATGAGAATTACTCCAAGTAGAAGAATAAATTTGATACACAGGCCACTTCTTCTTCCAATTCAAGTAAGATTTATTCAAAGACAAAGAATAAAAGCAGAGGAAAATGTAATTATTGTAGCCTTAGATGAGACCATGATGAAAAACACAAATTGATATTCCAAAACCTACCAAGGGTCAAACACTTAAATCTAAAGGTTTGGATACATCCACACAAAGTTGGATTTTTGAATTAGGAGCCTCACATCACTTAAAAAATTCACATGATCTTATTGAATCTCTTTCTATTAGCAATACTTATCATATTCCAACTAGATAAATCTACACAGATTTTGGTTTTAGGGGTAAGGTGCTATACATTTGATAGATGGTTGCATTGAGAATGTTCTCTATATTCCTAATATTTTCTTTATATATTGGATTTACCATATTAGGGATGGAAAGATAGTTGAGTTCTCCCCACATGATGTAGTTATTAGGAACTCCAACGTCCTAAGAAAATTGTTTCTTTAGATAGAGATAATCATGGGAATACATTATACAAGTTTCATGGTTTCAAGTATTCTTGTGGATAATCACACATTACCCATGTTTATTATTTGGGAAAAATTTAGGATGTGATGTTTGGAAACCTCAATTATAGGTATCTTTAGCAATTGAGTACATAGGGTATGTTACTTGGTCTTCCTAAGGTTTTCATAAATAAAGGGAATTTTTTGATGTTGTGTCCTTGGAAAAAATCATTAGGAACCCTTGCCTAAGGGTAGGGTGTACCATGCTAAAACCTTACTTGAGTTGGTCCATAATGACCTCATGTCATTTACAATTCCTTTTTCAAGAGCCAAGTATGTTCTCACCTTCATTGATGATTAATCTCATTGCACATGGGTTTCCTTTCTTAAATACAAGAGTGACGTCTTCACTAGTGACATAAAATTCATTTTGTTTGTGGAGAAACAATCAGGTTTTTCTATTTGGGAGGTACATACAAATAATAGGGGAATATATGAGCCAAGAATTTCAATATTATTGCATTGAGCATGGAATAAATCAATATTTGATTCTCAACACTCCTTAGTAGAATGGTGTTGTTGAAAGAAAGAGTAGACTACTAAGGGAGATGGAAAATTGTATGTTAAATCACAATCTATACCCCATATTTTTAGGTTGAAGCAATCAAATTTTCCAACTATATTTAGAACGACATTCTCCATAAGACAGTTCAACATATCACTCTAGAGGAGGCTTGGTTGAATATCAAGCATACTATTTCCTTCTTCATGATATTTGGTAGTGAGGCTTGGGAATTCATATTGAATGACCAACGTAATATTATGGAGAAGATGAGTAAACTGTTAAAATAAATATTTGAGCAGCTCCCTTCGGGTTTCTTTTTGTATTGTGTGTGCGCCGGCCTGTGCATCGTCGAGTTTATTCGACTTTCCATCAAGTTTTCATCTACCACTTCGCATACATACTCTTTGCGGCTTTGGGAAGCGACTTTCTTTTCGGGTCCTGAGGAGCTGCGCTGGGCGTCCATGTGTCAAACTAGCGGGAGGTTTTATTTTCTATTTCCTTAAAATCTCTTCGGGTTGTAGAGTGCTTCCACGAGGCCGTCATTTCTAAAAAATTTCAAAGGGTCCTACATCATGCTACGTGGCGGCAAATCACAAGTTTTCCATGCGGGGATGAAATAAACAACCATGGGCAGCGAAATGCTGCTACGTTTCCTTTACGACAAGCTGTTTGAACTTTCCCTCCACTGCGATAAGGATCTCTGCCCATTGGACACGTGTTGCATCTTCACAATCTCTCGGTAGCAATGGGAGAGAGTTTCATGCGGGCAGTGAGAGGCTGCCACGTGCCTTGTGACTGATTTGTAGAGCGAGCGATGGGCTGGCTGAAGGAAATAATGCTATTGGGTACCGCTCGTCATAGTCATTTGTAGCAGTGGATGATACTTGCTGCCTCGAGCCTGGCTGGGACCATTGCCATCATTACGAGGGATGCACCTGCACCTGGAATGACTGGATGTTGTGTTTTGGATCGATGTCATTGTAACGGTCTTGGGAATCTTCTGATTCAGGCATCATTGCAGGAGATTGCAGATCTATTCTATTGCGATTCTCCAAAGCAGTGGGAGGTTTCTTTTCCTGCTATATATACTCTCTTTGTCAAGGAGAGAGGGTCCAAGATTTTTGAGAAAAACACGCTGATTTTAGCAAAAGATACCAGGCCTCTTTTACTATTTTATTTGCAAGAAACTATCAGACTGTGCCAATTGTTTGGCCTTTCTATTTTTCATGCTTTGATTAAACTGTAAACTGTGCTCTATACTGTCTTAAGCATTTCATTTGAAGTACTTCTATATATGTTGAATACAAGCTTGCTTACTTAAAATCATGTCTAGTGACTCTTCTTAGTAGCGAGGATGTATGCAATATTATTTTATGTCAATAAATGAATTGTCTATGCTATAGTTTTAATTCTCTGACATTTTGGAACACAACAACACCATTCAGGCCCTTAAATCTATGATTTATCGTGCCCATCAGTAATTTTGGTGCATCACCTTAGATTAGACTTTGCTTCATTATATTCGTTTCCTTTTCCATTTCCAAAACCCATTATAGAAGAAGTCGGCTTCTCTAAAATCTGGAGGTCACTCAGTTTAGCGCAAAAGGTCCCCCTTAAACTGAGTTTCCCATAAGACACTATTACCTAGTCAATTTTTGGCGTCAACAGTTTATTCTTTTTCTGGCATGCTCGGTGGGACCTGAACTTAACAAAATAGCTTTGTAGATGGGTGTATGAGCCATCGGCCTGTAACTAGATCCCAGACTGTAGATAACCCAAGTTTACTAGTACCTCTGCTAGGGACAATCCAGGCCGCAAATCAGTTGGCAATCGTTCCATTTCCACCACCTTTTCCTCTCACCATGTTGCCAGCCCCAAACAGAAACTATGTAGCATGGGATGCTGGAAGTCCCTTGGTAGCCCCGGTAGCGCCCGCTGTTTGGGGCGCTATCCCGGTTTTGGCCCTAAAAGCTATTCCCAAATTTGTCGGAGACAACTCAAAAACGCTAGTAGAACATTTGCAGGATGTAGCAGATGTTTGTTTGGTACATAGTATTACATCGCAGAATGTAGCCCTGAGGCTCCTCATCGTTTCCTTCAAGGCCAAGGCTCTGGATTGGTACCGAACATTAACTCCTAATTCAATTCGCACCTGGGATGAGCTCGGAGATCCATTTTATGAAAGGTTCTCAAATGACGGAGATTGTTCTTCATTATATTATCAGCTATCCGTCATAAGATGAGCCCCCCAGGAGGCTCTGACGGACTGCAATGCTCGATTTCACTCAAATTGGCAAAGGATCCCTGTGACTATGCACCCGACTCTAGAGTTGGCATTCATATTTTATCTGAAGTCCATTAATCCTAACATTTCTGTAATGATCAAGTCTTTGGGAGGTGCCACTCTACCAAATGCTTATGGTACCATTTTCAAAGCCAAGAATCATTTGATAGATTGCAGAAAATTGCTTCCTCGACCTATTATGCCGATATTTCCTGAAATATCAACCTCTGCACAAGAGGCCCCATCGACTAGTGCGGCAGCAGCTGCTCAGTCAATGTACTCATATGCAGCCACTCCTAAAAACTTAGCTTCTACATCAGGTTCTTCCAAAGATGAAATAAGCGGCCTCAAGGAGATGTTACAAACCATGGAAAACGACATAACCACTCTCAAGCGGAACCAAGCAGCGCCCCCGCAGCCCGCATATCAAAACTATCAAGGCGGGCAGTCTACCTATCAACAAAATTAGTATCAGGGTGCACCTTGCAATAATCCATCAACTTCAACTACAAACCAAATAGTGCTGGTGCCTTCTCCATTAAAGAGCGCATCTTCGAGCTCGAGTAGGGAATTAACCGCAGGACAAAAAAATATTATTGATGACATTAATCCATGGTGTTTCCCTTGCAGCGATGCACATATGCCCTGAAATTGTCTGCGTGACAACTTACAATAGAAGGTGGTGGAGCAATGTAATTAAGGTACTATAGCATAAAATGGAGGATATGTATATGCCTCACCAATGAAGAGTGCGGTCCTTACCGTGCAAATGCAAGGAATGTCTTTAGAGCAAGAGTCTGATATTGCTCTTGATCATGCGCTCTTCTCCTAGATGGAAGATGAGGAAGCGGTGTTTGCCAATGACGCATTCATATCCGAAACACCGCAGGTGCAATTTGACTATAACACACGCTCAAAGAGGAGATTCACAGGTGAGCTTTTTTTTTCACATCTGGACAGTCCGCAACGCAAAGGCGTGTCTGATCAATTTCCTAGTGCTCTGACCGTCCCTTCATCTTCTCAACCATGGAAGGAGATTATTATAGCAAGAAGCAAAGAGCAAAAGTCTCTGAGTTTGCCACCTTTTAATGTGGTAGAGCAATTGAAGAAATCATCTATTAACGTGTCTTTGTGGGACATCTTGGCTATCCCAGAACAAAAGATGCTATTACAAAAGGTGCTTCAAGAGGAGGTCAACCCGACATTAATAGAGCCTTCGACCAGTGCAGAGGTCGGTTGCCACATACAACCACCAAAGGTGGTTGCAAATGATATAAAGGAATCTCCTATCGATGACAGAGGTAGGTTGAAACCTCAACCCTTCTTCCTGACTCTCATTGTAGGAAAAAAACTATTACACAACGCTATGATTGATTTTGGTGCTAGTACAATGGTTATGCCTAAACAAATAGCCGAAGCTTTGGGTCTCACATATGAACCTATGAAAATAGGGTTTATGCAGCTTGATGGAAATAGAATTGAATCCGTAGGTGTCATCAAAGCGCTTCCGTTAACTCTATTCGTCTGCCCAAGTATCACAGTTCCGCAGGACACAATGATCATAGATGTTCCTCCTATGTTTGGTCTCTGTCTATCCTGAGAATTTACTTCAAAGGTGGGTGGATATTTTTCTTTAGATTGGTCACATCTGATACTTAGAACCAAGCATGGCACAAAAATGAAGATAGAATCAGAGGCTCTACATTTTGAACATGTGGCGGATGAGGCCCTGATCAATTTTGAAGCGGCGCATACTTCTATCACCAAGCAGGAAATGTATAGTGTTGAATTGCTAGAGGAAGAGAAGGTGAGTGGAGATCGGAATGATAAAGAAGACGCTTGTTTGAGCGAGACATAAGCAATGAACCTTTCGGGAATTATCATGCTATAGGATTGGGCACATATGTAATTTATGACGAGGACCAGGTGCTTTCGAAGGTCGCCAAAGAATTCGACGGTAACCAAGCAAATGAGCTATGGACATTGTATTTTGATGGAGCAAGAAGCAAAGTAGGTGCTAGGGCAGGGATATGTCTAATATCCCCATAGGATGAAAAGTTGTTGAGGTCTTTCTGCTTTCAATTCGCCTGTTCAAACAATGAGGCTGAATATGAAGGGTTAGTCCAGGGCCTAAGCCTTGCAGAACAAATGGGCATTAAGCAATTGATTATGTTCAGAGATTCCGAACTGGTGGTTAACCAGGTCCGAGGAATTTTTGCAGCAAAAAATGTCCGCATGAGATCCTATCGGCATCGAGTATGGGACCTGATCGAGAGTTTTGAAGCTTTCAACATTCAGACTGTTCCCTAAAGACAAAATAGCGAGGTAGACCGTATGGCCGTGATCGGCGCTCAATTTGATCCTGTCTCTGACTTGCTTCAGAATGAATATTCAGTACGGGTATTAATCCGACCAGCGATCCCCGACAATGATTAGAGTTGGAAAGTCTTTGAAAGTGATGAACACATCGCTTCGTTTATCCAGCACTTAGGGGAATTTTTTGATCAGCTTCAACCAAAGATCGTCGAGGCTTATGAAGGACAAATTATGCAGCTCAAGTCAAATAAACTTCCGAAAGGGTTGGTTACTCTCGAAAACTTTTTTGATTGTAATGACGCTCGAAATGATAAGCGGAAGTTAATGGTGGAAAAAAGTGATTATGAGGAACTTTTGATCTCCGATGGTAAGAATCTCTGAGTCGAAAAAGATGTCCCACATCGTGATAAAGAAAGGCTCATCGGTTTTTGCAAAAAGTATGGAATAGTGGCCTGGTCCTATGATGATTTGGAGGGTTACAATCCTAGCATCATTCAACACACTATTGAGCTAACAGAAGGTGTGAAACCAATCCGACAGAAACAGAGGCTAGTCAACCCTAAAGTTGAGGCCCTAATGGCACAAGAGCTAACCAAGCTCATTGAGTCACGCATTGTCTTCCCAATCAAGCATAGTACTTGGGTATCGAATCTGGTACTAGTCTGAAAGAAAAATGGTGATATCTGCTTATGTGTGGACTTCTGAAACCTAAACAAAGCATATCTGAAGGACCACTATCCGTTGCCCTCTATGGAGGCAATCCTACAAACTGTGGCAGGATCAGAAATGTTCTCTGCTGGATGGTTTCTCTAGCTATAACCAGATTGTGTTAAAGAAGAAGATCAACACAAGACTACGTTCACCACGAAGTGGGGAACGTTTGCATATGCTAAAATGCCTTTTGGTTTATCCAATGCAGGGGAAACTTTCCAGTGGGAAATGGACATCACATTTGGCGAACTGATCAATAAGTTTATTCTAATCTATTTGGATGACCTTACTGTGTTCTCTAAATCTAAAGATGATCATTTTGATCATTTGGAATTAGTTTTTCAAAAATGCCAGGAGTTCGGGGTTGCCCTGAATCCAAAGAAATGTGTATTCGGAGTACCGCAGGGTAAGCTATTGGGGCATGTTGTGTCTAAAGAAGGTGTTTCAATTGACCCCGAACGAGTAAAGGCTATCAAAGAACTTCCCCTTCCGGTAAATAAGAAAGGTGTCTAGTCTTTTCTGGGCAAAGTAAATTTCGTCAGCAAATTTATTTCCGATTTCATGAGAATGATTAGGCTGATCACCCTAATGCTAAAAAATGATCAAGCTTTCAAGTGGACAACAGAAGCTCGGGAGGCTTTTGAACGGGTCAAGGAAGCGATTTCCACAGCCCCGGTGTTGGTTAATCCAGATCAATGTAAATATTTTATAATGTATGCTTTCGATAGTGAGTCCAGTATTGCTACTGTTCTAACCCAAAAGGATAGTGAAGGGAAATGAGAACATCTAGTGGCATTCTATTCCTGGACCCTAAAAGAATATGAGGTGAATTATAACTTTGTTGAAAGACAGGCCTTTGCAATAGTGAAGGGACTTAAAAAATTTTGCCATCTAATTTCCTGCAACAAAATTTTGGTATATGTCGCACATTCTAGTGTGCATGAATACATCATGGAAGTAGAGATCACAGAAAAAAGGGCTAATTGGATCACCAAGATCCTTGAATATGACATCGAAGTCAGGCCTACTAAGACTATTAAAGGAAGAGGATTGTGTGAGTATATGGCACAAAACGAGGAGGTACCTACCGCGGAGGGGCAACTAGAGTTTGTCTTGATAAATGAATTAACATTGAATGGTGATTGGTTGACTGATAGAGTGTGGTTCATGCAAACCGGAAGGTATCCACTAGGCCTCTCATCCCAAAAAAAGAAGGTATTACCGGCTTCAGAATTATGGGTATACGTTGATAGAAGCAGTCCTTTTCAAAAGGAATTTCAATGTGTTCTCTTGCGATGTGTTACTTCAGGGGAGGCGCAGAGGATCCTCGACGCATTCCATAATAGCGACGAAGGTGGAAATTTCTCCGCCAAGACCACCGCAATTAAAATCATGTGCGCTGGCTATTATTGGCCTACACTTTTCAACGACTCCCACTCTCTAGTAAGGGCTTGTAAAAAATGCCAGTTCTTCACCGACAAAAGGAAGAATTCAGCAATGCCCCTCAGACCTATAGTGGCAGACGAACCTTTTACGCAATGAGGCCTGGACTTCATCGGAATGATCAACCTAGTTTCTAGTGCCCGACATAAGTGGATTCTAACCACTACAGACTACTTCACAAGGTGGACAGAAGTTGTTCCCCTTAAAGGTGCAACAGAAATATAGATCGTAGACTTCCTCGAAGAACTAGTGACAAGGTTTGGTCCTCCGAAAATGATCATTTCGGACAACGCCAAAGCATTTCTAGGTACAAAGGTATGTCACTTTGCATTAAAGAATGGAATATTCCTTAAAACATCATCAAACTATTACCCATAGGGAAATGGTCTAGCAGAGTCGACGAACAAAAGTTTAGTCCGACTCCTTAAAAATGTTGGCTCAAAGCACCAGAGGGAATGGCATAAGAATCTCCGAAAAGCACTTTGGGAAAACCGCATAACTCCTAAGCAAGTCCTTAAGATTTCACCTTATGAATTGGTATACGCGAAAAAAGCACTGTTACCCATCTCCATGGAGATTCTGGAAATACAATTGTTGAAATCTCTTGAGATAGAACAAAATGAAGCCATGGAGGTTCGGCTCGCCGAACTGCTGGAAGTGCAAGAAAAAAGGGAGAATTCCCTAATGGCAATGACAAGCCATCAACAGGTGGTCAAACGATGGCTTGACAAGAAGGCTTTCGACCAGAGTCTAAAAAGTGGAGACTTATTGCTAAAGTATGACAGCAGGGCTGCAAAGCCAGGTCAGCACGGTAAGTTTGATAGCCTATGGGAGGGACCCTTTAAAATAATTCAGTGCAAACAACACAACGCTTTTGAGCTGGAGAATATGGAACATGAACCATTAGGGATCCCAGTCAATGGGATTCATCTTAAGTTGTTCCATTAGACATTAAGCTCTTCTTTGTACATATGTAAATAAGCGTTGTTATTTTCTTTCCCGTTTGTTTGGTCGGTTCTTTTTCTAAAACTAGTTTGTATTTTTGTGAAGTTATTCATTATCATTGGCGGGTGAAACACCAGGGTTGCTTTACACAAAATACAATCATGAACGGAGAAATGCATAAAACTTGCAAACCCAGAAAAGTTTAAACACAGAAGCAAGAAAGAGCATGGATTTTCCTTAAAATGATGATATATATTTATATATATGTTCTTTGGTTACAAAATGGCTGGGGGGCCGTATTCCAAAATATACAAGCATATTGAGGTATATTATATATGATAGCCTTTTATCAGGCTTATATACAACAAGAAAGTTACATTTTGAGCAGCAGGCAAAGGGGTTGTCTATCTGAAGGCATGACTAGCGGCAATTGACGCATTCACTGCAGCGTCCACTTCTTCCTCATCCACGAGCTCCTTAGTGGTACTGGCAGCATCATTTGGCACAACCGCCATTGGCGGTGGAAACACCAGGTTCCTGAAGTTAGTATACTAGTCTACGTCGTAGAAAGGTATCACGTTGTAGCTCTGAAATAGGAATTGTAAGGCTTGAGTAACCCTCTGTTGGTGTTGGTCACGAGTCTGTAGGCGGAATCCGCTGAGAAATGGCAGCTAAACGATGACTACTTCTTCCTCAATAAAGCAATGCAGGTCGCTAGCTGTTGGCAGACCTATCCCATAGGCAGCATGCACAACGACCTCACCAAGACCATTCAAGTATTTTTTCGGGAAGATTTCTTTCACCAGCTTTAGGATCAATGGTCGGGGAACGCAAATGTCCAGCATGGACGCTACAAAGTTGGAGCATATGTCAATATTCACCCGATACTTATCCTCATATTCTATTCAATCTTTGTCTAAGACCCACTTAATGGCTATCAGAACTAGAGAATGTTTGTTCTTTGTCATCCTTTTTAGTCTCCTAGTTGAAATCTCCCCAAGAAATGTCGTTTGTGACTTATACGAGGTTAGATGAATTGGGGTATCCATTGCCCTGACACTGTCCCTAGGATTTTGAGCTAATGCCAAATTTTTTTACCACCTAATCTATGAAAAGACTTGCTTAAGGCTCAGCTACTAGCCTATCACTTCTCAAAAGCTAAGTATAAATTGCTTACTACTTACTGGCCTATTTATAGAAAAATTGACAAGACCCATGCTAATTCGCCTCTAAAAAATGTGATGTTATGCTAGTTGCTATCTCGAAAGATGAGTCTGTGTTTGCTCACATTTTTAGGCCAGTTACATTTGTGATAGCATGGCTTGATGCGTGCTTAATTAAATAAAGTTGATTAATTAGTTTTAAAAAGGTTGCGCTTGTTGGTGGAGAGACGTATGGCTGTATGCTATTGTGTCATCTCTCAAGCCCATCCCAGAGCCCAAGGCGATACTCATATCTTTTCAAGCGGTGATCGTTTGCTTGGCGTAATCATTCCGACCGGATATTAATTGCCAGCGCATGCTAACGCAAGGTTGGATAGCTAGTTGCAGACTCAATTTCCAAGGAGATCAGGGCGTATCACACAATCACCCAAATGCAATAATGAAATCCAGCCACCTCGGAATACCAATCAGTTCATCTTGTACGAGTTGCAAGATTAATGGTACATGCCGAATTAAATGCAAAAGACTTGCTTTCACCTACCACTCTTGGGAAAGGTTGCTATTATTGCATGAAAATGCTTAATTTTTTAAAGTCTTTTTACAAATTCCTAGGATAAGTGTAGAGTTGTTTTCTGTCTATTTATCTAGAGCCGAGCATAGTCACTATTATCCAGGAACTTGCAGGAATCTTTAGGAAAGGAGAATGTCAGAAACTTCAGCTCAGCCAATGTAGGAGGAAATTAGCCAGGAACTATTCACGACTATTCATTCTTCAGTAGAGGTATATATTTATGAGGATGTGGCGTACACCACACCTGGTATACCCAGCAAGATGAGAAGACCCTACACGGAGGAGCTGGATAGACCCAAGAAATGGAGTAACTAAAAAAAAGTTGAAGAAAAATGGGACAATATCTATGTCCCAAGGCTCGCAAAAAACCCTAAGTCCCTCAGAGAGGCAGCTTGTGCAAGGTTATCAGCACCAAGGGTAGACCAATCCACGGCAAGTAGAGTCTAGTATAGTGGTCTCCCACAATACATGGTCCCATTGGTGCACTATTGCCCAGAAGTGATCGATGCTGCTATTCAGCGTTATAATCCTGATACCCATTACATTGAAGGCCACAACTTAAGGGTGCATATCAGCCTAGAGGCCATCTGGCATATGTTATGTATCCCAGATCCAAGTAGGAGGAAGGAGAATATTGAGCCCTTTCGCCCAAGCAAGGGAGAGAAAATATGGAGGAAGATGAAAATTAGCTCATAGTTCTTGTTAGAAGAGACTGGTAAGAAAGGTATCACGACTGCTAAAGTGCCAAGTATCCCATTGTCGCGTGGGGCATTCCACGATGATCTCCAAGACGCCATGTCCATGCTAACATTTGTATGTGGCTGACACTCTGATGAGAAGATAGAGGCCTTTCAGCTGGGACCGGCGATGCAATTTCGCAAGCAACATGAACTCTTCTGGTATGATTTTGCTGAGTTCATGGTTGAAGAAATGAAACAACAAATTGAGAATTATCAAGCAGAGAAGAAGTTTAGATTTCTTTCCTACCTGGTCCACATGTTTCTGCATCAGAATCTGGATTTCTTCGCCCGATTTTTTCCGCTATCAATTTTTGATGAGCAAAATAAAATGAAGCCGGTGTCTACATGGACACCTTTCCTTTCCACATCATATGACTATTATGCATTTGCGGACTATTTCATAGCCCCGGTTTTGAATGATTTGATTGGAGAAGGTGATATTATCTGACTCGATAAGGAGCAAACCAGATTTATGCAGAGCTACACCCCTGCTTGTGACTGGTTCTTAGGCAGTGATTTTACTATCCTCCGAATGCGGGGTTTTACTGACAAACCGTTCCTGCTCCCAGCCTGCGTTAGCGATAGAGTGCTCGCGTTGGAAATATTCTGGCAGGTGTGTGTCATTGATTTCACTTTCTGTAGCAGTGAAAGGGTCAAGAGGAAGGGATTCTTCACTTGTCCAAATAATTTCAAGTCGGTAACTCTGCGTAAAAAAAAATCGCACCAATTGTTAAAAGATAAGCTGACACATCTAGGGTTGGTACTAGTAAACGATAAGTGGGAATACAACCCTTTCAACGACTTGCCGGAGCCACATATGAAAGTTACCCATGTTTCCCGACCATACTGGGAGAAGCGGCTTAATCCACGAATGGATAGAGATGGGGATTTTGTTGAATTAGCGCAAATCCCTGAACCGAACACTAGAGGCCCATGGCACAAGTTCTACTTTCCTGTGGCTATGGCCAAGGATAATGTTCCCATGGAGCGCAACATGTATAACAGGTTGAAGAGGGATGAGGAATGAAGTGATGAAAAAATAAAGGCTTTCTAGACATATTGCCAGGAAGTAGCACAGTTGGATACTCCTTACAATCAGGCAAAGGATGACCAGGAATTTGAAAGATGGTGGATGGAATGCCACCCCAGCCCAAGCTCTAGTATTGATAGGAGCGAAGAGGGGGAGGAATCTGAGGAGCATGAAGAGGAAGCCGCGACATCGTCCTCCTCAACACAAAGGGGCAAGGTCTCTAGGCATGCCGCCTATGTGGCCATGAACATGCATTTTAATATATCAAGAGGCTCGCATACACTCACTTGGGCAGTTAAACCAACCAGACTAACGCCTCAGCGGAAGGATTCGGCTGCCGAAGTTAGTGAGTGTCCGCTTGCGAAAAGACAGCACATGGAGAGTATTATTGGAGGGGTTTTGCAAGAACCCGCCGGAGGAGAAACACTCGCTGCTAGCTAGATATCGGAGTTTGTGGGGGAGTCACGAACGATTTTGGAACCACCGTCGACCAGTCAACAGGTACATTTTGCTCCTTCTTCTCTTACATCTCATTCCTTCGTATCTGCCCCTACTCCACTAGCGACTCCTGCCATAAGTCCGAGCCCTCTACCTTCTGCTTTTGGTCCAACTTATTCGGTTGGATTCGCCTAGTTTTCACAGGCCCACCCGCTTGTATTTACTCCTCCGAGTATGCTCATGCCTACTGCTGCCGCTCAGTCTTTCCTTGCCTCACTTTCGGAAAACATTCCCCCTGTCGGTGCCCATTTGTTTTCTGCTATGCTTATAGATCCTCTTCCATTGCAACAAGCTAACACTCTGTTAGCAACTCCCCTTTCCCGGCCATTGAGCCTTACGGCTGATTCCCTGATTCAGCTGCCACCAATGCCTAGCCCTGTTGATCGTCCTCAGACCAAACTATGGAATGTGCCACACTTATCTCCACAAACAATCACTCTCCAGAAGAATCAAATGTGTGCGTGTATGAAGGTTACCTATCCATATGCCCTGCCTACTGGTGCTCCTTTTGTAGGTGGGCTAGTTTCATCACCAGCTGAATTCATAGCACAGATAGATTGTGGAAAAGAGGCACGTGTGAATAGAATGAGAAAACGCAAGGCAAAGGATGACAATGCTCCTGCCGAGCCAAGACTACAAACTCTGTATGATGAGGCCCGACAAGAATTAAAATTTGCGACCATGTACCCAAGGGTAAACAAGCATTAGGGAGAAATGCAACCCGAAGACTATGAGATATATGCTGTCGGACTCGACATGAAGGTAGCCCGACCACAAGATAAGGTGGAAATCATGGAGGAAACGCAACGGGTAGTCACTTCCGACTTCCTCAAAATTGGTCGCCAGTTAAAGAAAAAGGATGAGCAGCTCTGGGCAGCTAGGGAAAAGGTGAGTTCTCTGGAAACAAAGGAGAAATCCTTAGAGACAGATATCGCCCGAATGACTGAAAGGGCGCTTGTAGCAGAAGATGAAAGGAACAGGCTTCAGGGTGAAATTGCGAAGACCCAGGTTGTTGACCCGAGCATAATAAAAGAGCTGCAAAGCAAGAACGAGGAAGCGCGAAAAAACCTACGGCAAAAGGATGAAGAGCTTGGGCGCCTCTGCCTTGAGTATAGTTAGGTGATGACACAAAAAGGTGAAGAATTAGAGCGCCTACAGGATCAGTATGCGCAAAGAGTACAAGAGAAAGAGGCTGAATTTAAAAGCCTAAAGGCTCAATTGGAGGAGGAGCTTTGAGAGACAAAGGCTTCTCTGGAGGAGTAATTAGCAAACCACTCCCGAGCTGAGCAGAATTGGAATAAAGAAATGAGCAACTATGCAGAGCAGTTGGCGTCTGAGAAAAGGAAAAAGATAGAATTAGCTGAGGCCCTTATTTCAAAAAACACGAAGATTACTTCGCTTAAAGCCTCTCTGTTGCCTTCCCCTGCCCAATCTGATGTCATTCCGCTAGTTAGACAATTATACATTTCTCACTAGGAGAAAATCAAGACCTTTTGCCTAACACTGTAGTTGACCCTCCGATTTATCGACAAGGCATCAAGGCTCAATCAATAAGCCCACGATACAATGGAGCAGTTCCCACGATTCATCATGGAGAAGGTTTCTGAGGCGCGTGACTTGCTCAACAAGCTATACTCCGTCTCTGATGAAATCCTTGCTGGAGCAGGTATTGAGGATCGGGACGCAGCTGCCCAAGCGACAAATAAATTCATTCATTGTCACTTCGCTTTTCAGCGCATTAAGGCAGCCGCGACTTTTCTAGGTAAGGCACTAGATGGCATACAGGGAAGTTTCTCCGATTTAAGTAGAATGGGGCTGTCGTCCCCGTTCCTCAAGGATGACTCTATTGCCACAACTACACAGATTGCTGAAGTTATTGAGCAGAAAGAAAACGACCCGAAGGCTTTCAAGGAGTTCAGCAGCTCCCCAACGGCAGCTGACATTGAAGCAGTCATTCATTCGCTCTTGCAACTTCTTTTCCATATCTAAGTAGGTGTCGGTCTACCCGATGTGCCGTCTCACAAGGAAGCTATTGATCTCCGCGGAGCACAGAAAATTTTGCGCGGCATGGAAAAGCCGTCCAAAAATGAATGGTCGCCCTTGTAGGCGGCTCTTTCCAAACTCTGACTCTATTAGCCCTATGCACAAAGCTCTGGTCTACAGCACCAGAGAGATTTTTGGGTTCTACGTTACTCATTCGAAACACCCCTGATAGTCACCAAATGCTGTTAAAATAAATATTTGAGCATCTCCCTTCGGGTTTCTTTTTGTATTGTGTGTGCACCGGCCTGTGCATCACTGAGTTTATTCAGCTTTCCATCAAGTTTTCATCTACCACTTCGCATACACTCTTCGCGGCTTTGGGAAGCGGCTTTCTTTTCGGGTCCTGAGGAGCTGCGCTGGGCGTCCATGTGTCACACTAGCGGGAGGTTTTATTTTCTATTTCCTTAAAATCTCTTCGGGTTGCAGAGTGCTTCCACGAGGCCGTCATTTCTGAAAAATTTCAAAGGGTCCTACATCATGCTACGTGGTAGTAGATCGCAAGTTTTCCATGCGAGGATGAAATAAACAATCGCGGGCAGTGAAATGCTGCCACGCATCCTTTACGACGAGTTGTTTGAACTTTCCCTCTGCCACGGTAAGGATCTCTGCCCATTGGACACGTGTTGCATCTTTGCAATCTCTCGATAGCAATGGGAGAGAGTTTCATGTGGGCAACAAAAGGCTACCATGTGCCTTGCGACTGATCTGTAGAGCGAGCGATGGGCTGGCTGAAAGAAATAATGCTATTGGGTACCGCTCATCATAGTCATTTGTAGCAGTGGATGACACTTGCCGCCTCGAGCCTGGCTGGGACCACCGCCATCATTACGAGGGATGCACCTGCACCTGGAATGACCGGATGTTGTGTTCTAGCTCGATGCCATTGTAACGGCCTTGGGAATCTTTTGATTCGGGCATCATTGCAGGAGATTGCAGATCTTTTCTGTTGCGATTCTCCAAAGCGGTGGGAGGTTTCTTTTCCTGCTATATATACTCTCTCTGTCAAGGAGAGAGGGTCCAATATTTTTGAGAAAAACACGCTAGGTTTAGCAAAAGATACCAGGCCTCTTTTACTATTTTATTTGCAAGAAACTGTCAGATTGTGCCAATTGTTCGACCTTTCTGTTTTTCATGCTTTGATTAAACTGTAAACTGTGCTCTATACTACCTTAAGCATTTCATTTGAAGTACTTCTATATATGTTGAATACAAGCTTGCTTACCTAAAATCATGTCTAATGACTCTTCTTAGTAGCGAGGATGTATGCAATATTATTTTATGTCAATAAATGAATTGTCTATGCTATAGTTTTAATTCTCTGACATTTTGGAATGCAAAAACACCATTCAGGCCCTTAAATCTATGATTTATCATGCCCATCAGTAATTGTGGTGCATCGCCTTAGATTAGACTTTGCTTCATTATATCCATTTCCTTTTCCCTTTCCAAAACCCATTATAGAAGTCGGCTTCTCTAAAATCCGGAGGTCACTCAGTTTAGCACAAAAGGTTCCCCTTAAACTGAGTTTCCCATAAGACACTGTTAGCTCGTCAATTTTTGGTGTCAACATAAACCATTAATTTTTGTTATTTATTACGAGGATGTGAAGGCTTATCAATTATTTGTCCAACTAATAGAGATGTCTACTTTCACATAGATGTTTATTATGATGATTATTTCAAATAGACATATCCTCCAATTTTCCCACTCACTACCTACTATTCCTTCTTCATCACTTGCACTTGATAATATTTAAGATGATTCTCATGTTCTTCTACCACCACCACCTCCTCCTTGATGCAGGAGTATCCACGGTTGACTGGAAATATTGCATCAACCAAAAAATATTTAATTTTAATATTTGCTTTAGTTTGGTCATTTCATATTGTAGGTGAATAAATTTTTGTAACAAGGCCTAAAATATTTGATAAATATTTGACCAAGTTGTTATGTTGCAGTTTTATGGTGTTTTGGACTCATTTTTGTGCCATTTTCAAGGAAAAATATTCAAATATGCCTTCTTGGGTGTGGTATTTTGGGATTAAAAGTTATGACAGCTAATTTATTGTTGCTAAAGTTTTTCATGAAGAATTTGGATGCCCAAGGGCAAGTGGTTTGGATTTTTCTATTCTGGGGCTTTTTTTTTTTTTGGCAAATTGTCACCAGAGAGGGTGACACTCCTCCATTGATTCAAAAAAAAGATACATTCTGCATAAAGCATTTGAAAAGAAAGAAGAACTATCACAACCCAACAACCCAGTTATACAACACAACCCAAGCGAACCAAAAAAATGCCAAACTGAAGCTATGTCACCAAAGATACGCCATGCCAAAAGAAACTTGCCCAATTAGACCACACGCGCCTGGGAGCACCAAACAAAATTGCAAGACCAAACTCACCAAAAATAATTATTGGCATTGAAGACAATCTAAATATAACAAGTTTACCAAAGCCGGCCACCTGCTCACGTCTTCCAAAAACAAACTCTCCTCAGCCTGCTCCACACCCAGCTTTGAGAGGAAATCAGCTAGCATATTTGCTTCCCTATACACATGGGCAAGCCTAAAATTTTGAACAAGCCTCAAGGCAGAATTTATCTCAGAAACCCACTGATTCAACTTCTAGCTAGGAGCCTGACCCGATCCCATTGCCCTTATGACTACCAAAGAGTCACCTTCGAAATCAACATTTTTCCACCCTTTTGAGATGCAAAAGTTCACACCTTCGAGAAGAGCGACACACTCTGCATCATTGTTCGTGCCTTCCTGGATACTGAGGGATGCCGCCACCAGTAGTTGGCCATTTTCATTTCTTACCACAAACCCAGCATCTAAGGGCCTCGGGTTGCCCTTCGAGGCCCCGTCAAAGTTCAATTTGATCCTACCACTCGGAGGAAGGACCCACTTAGATTGTTCCCTTGAAGCTTTAATCTTGAGAAGCTTTCCAAATGGTGGCTGAATCATCCTCCAATTCCTAGCCATCCTGTTGTCCCATGCTGAGAAGAATTTAAATTTGTTCAATTTCAATTTTCCGTTCAGATGCTCGCTTACCCCTAATTCAATCTTGAAGAGGATATTCTCCAAAGAGTTTGATTTTTATTTAAAGATCCTGGCTTTGCACTCGCATCATAATTGCCACACAATCATTGCCAAAATTTCATTCCACAGGCCCCCAAAAGTTGCCCCTTTGTAAATGTCGGGCCAAGATTCAAAAAGTGATTGTAAATTGTTTGGAAGCGGCCCAACCCATTCCAGCTTGGCACATAAATGCTGCCAAACCATTTGGTCCATGTCACACTTTAGCAAAAGGTGTTGAGCATCCTCCACACTGCGCTTACATAGGATGCACCAATGAGGCCCACATATTCCAATTTTTTCCAGCCTATCACTAGTGAGAATTCTGTCATGCATCGTGATCCAAGCAAAAGCTCCTGCTTTGGGGAGAACATTCTTACCCCAAAACAACCACTTGGGCCACGATGGCGTATCCAACTCATGCTTGATTACCTTATACCCCAACTTCAAAAAATATTCGCCTGATTTTGAGGCACACCATAGAATTGTATCAGATGATTCCAAAATAAAAAACCTCTGTTTGGAAAGCTCAGTTGTAAGCGTTCCCTTGACCTATTCCTGGAGAAAATCGAATGACTTCCAAGACCATTGCTAGCGCCCATTTTCTTGCCACACATTTAGATAATTTCTTAATTCCTCCCCATATGCAGGTTTAGAAGGCCCCACCGCTTTGGCATTGCCTGGGAGCTCACCCAAAGTAGGGTAGGAGTTCCATGAGTCTTCCCAGAAGGAAACTTTTCTGCCATCCCCCACGCGCCAGGATAAGTGATCGCATATCACTTCTCTAGATTTCAAAATGAAGTTCCAAACGACGGATCCCTTCAAAGGATTTGCAATGGTAAAGATCTTGTTGGGATCTTGAGAGTCAAGGTACTTGGCCCTTAGTATTTTTCACCACATTGCTTCTGAACAATTGAAGATTTGCCACACCAGTTTTGCACCCATTGCCCAATTTTGGATCTTGAGATCTTTGACGTCTCCACCCCCTAAATCCTTCGATTTCATCACAGAATCCTAGGCTAACAAGGGAAAACGTTTCTTTTCTTGTGACCCCTCCCAAAGCACTTTCCTTTGAATGCCCGTCAACCTCCTTATTACTTTGTTTGACACCTCAAGGCAGGAAAACATATAAATTGGAATGGCCGCTAAAACAGATTTAATCAATACAAGCCTTCCTGCTAGGGTCAACCATCTGCACCTCCAAGAATCCACCTTTGTGTTGAATTTATTGACCGTATCCTCCCAGTGGCTAAATTTTGGTTGACCATCTATGAGAGGGATACCCAAGTACTTCGCTGGTAGCTTATCAATCTTGAAACCCAAGATGTCTACCAACCTTCGTTGCAAGCCTCCTAAGGTATTGAAAAAGAATACGCTTGATTTCTCCTTATTTACCTTTTGGCTGGCTTGGGAGCAATAGGACTTAAGTGTCTACTTGATGATTTTGGCTTCCGCCACTGAAGCATTTTTGAATAATGTGGTGTCATCAGGAAAAAATTGATGGGCTAGGGGTGGGAGAGAAGTAGCGACATTAATGCCTTTACACAAACCTGCTTGAACTGCCTTTTTTATCTGAATGCTTAGAGCTTCAGACATTATAATGTACAAAAAAGGAGAAATTGGGTCACCTTTTCGTAACCCTTTTGCACCACAAAAGAAACTGTATGGGGACCCATTTATGATTACCAAGTATTGTGGGGTTGAGATGCAATTGAACACCCATTTTAACCAGATTTTGTTGAAGCCTAGTTTCTTCTTTACTTCCATTAAGAAACGCTAGCTTACCTTATCGTAAGATTTACTCATGTCTTTTTTCACCAACATGCCTTTCTGCTTTGAATTCTTGAGGGAGTGCGCTATTTCGTGGGCGACCACTATGGCATCTGAGATATTTCTACCCGGGACGAAACCAAATTGCTCTTGTGAGATCAACTTTGGAATAATAGGTTTTAACCGATTCGCCATCACCTTGGATATCAATTTATAAATGGTATTGCATAATGGGATTGGCCTATAGTCATCAAAAGTTTCACATTTTTCTTTCTTCTGAATTAAGGCTATGTTTGTATTGTTCATATCTTTAAGAATTACGCCTTTCTTTTTGGACTCCTCCACCACCCCAAGGAGGTCCAGGCCAATAAATTCCCAACATGTTTGATAAAACAAAGCGTTAAAGCCATCAGGGCCTGGCGCTTTGTCGGGTTGCATCTGGAATAGAGCCAATTTAATTTCTCCTAGAGAAATTTCACCTGTCAACATTTTATTAGCTGCCTCCAAAATTTTAGGCTCAAGATCATCCACAATACTCAAATTAAGAGGTTCGGCTTCCTCCATCCCCCCTAGCAGTGAAGAGAAATAAGCTACGCCTGCGGCCTGGATTTCTTCCTCCTTAGTCTTGGTTTTCCCATTCAAGTCAACAATCTGCTCTATCATGTTCCAACTTCGCTTCATTTTTGTTGAACTGTGAAAAAACTTTGTGTTTAAATCACCTTCTTGCAGCCAAATGTCCCTGGATTTTGAGCGCCAATAACATTCCTCTCTAAGTAGTACTTCATTGTATTCTTCTTTCAACTGTTTCTCTTTTTCAAATTCAAAGTTTGACATACCATGCCTTATTACCGCATCTCCCAAAGAAAGCAAACCTTCTTCGATGCGCAAATTTTTCCTCAAAAATATTTTTGAAACATGATTTATTCCAATCCCTTAGTTTCTCCTTCAGCCTTTGCAGTTTTTTTTGAAAGACAAACATTTTGGTACCTTCCACCTGTATTGGTTTTGACCACCATTGCTTCAATAGATCAGGAAGATCTGGGGCCCGCAACCACATTTTCTCAAACTTGAACTGTCCTTTTGCCGGTTTAGAACCTTCTAATCAATAGGATGATTAGGAAGTGATCATAAATTGCAACCAAATGTATTGATGATTTTGGCAACAAATTATCCTGTAGCCAATCTTCAAAGACAAGAAATCTATCGAGCCTTTCGAAAATATTAGTAAAATATTTCCGCCTATTGTTCCACGTGTAGATACCATTTGAAGTTTTAATATCCAACAGATTATTTGATTCTATGAAATGCAAAAAATCTTTTTGAACTTGAGTGATTTTCCTTGAACCCCCCAACTTTTCTTGCAAATCCATTATTGCATTAAAGTCCCCACCTAAAATGAATTTTGAGTTACCTAAATTATTTGAGATGGTATCTCACAAAAGTTTTTTCTCTTCAGTTTTAATTGGCCCGTAGACATTGTGCAATTCAAATTTTAACTTCGATTGTACAACTAATACCTCACATTTCATCCAGTTTGGGTTAGAGTTTAACAGAGATACCTTAATTTTTCCAGGATGCCAAAGAACCCCCAGTCCTCCAGAACCACCAGTGGCATCCATGAAAATACCTTCCCATAACTTGCAGTATTTGATAAACACGGTGGTTTCTTCTCCTTCCAGTTTTGTTTCCTGAAGGAAAATAAGGTCTAGAGTCAAGCTTTCCAACTGACACTTCGCCAGTCGCCTCTTGTTAGGGGCATTTATGCCCCTAACGTTCTAGGATAGGACCTTCATTGCCTCCCAAGGGAGGCCCCTGCTCCCTTGGATCGTGTCATGTATGATGTAATGGAAGGTTGTTCACATTTTAGCACCTCCTCCTCCCTTTTCTGTTTGTTAGATTTTCTACCAACTTTGGAAGAGGAGGTAGACTTCGTCGATTGTTTGTTTCTTCTTTTTTCTAATGTCTCCAATTCTTCATGGAAACCTTTTTCCGATTGTGGCTCAAAGTCCCCAGCTTCTTCATTGTTGTACCATTTGAGCATTTTAATAGGTGAACCAATTTCATCCTCAAAGTGACCGATCTCCCCCTCTTTGGTTTGTGAATCTTCTTCCTCAATTGGATTGTCATGGGACTCTGCCAGGACAATTTTCCAATGCTTGACATGGGAAGACACTTGAAGACTATTATGTTCCATAACACTGGCGTCACCTTGCTGATTAACATTCCTTGGGGAATCCTTCACAACTATTTTATGTTTCTCCTTCCAAACCACTCTGATCGTTGGAGGAAACCATTTGCATTTATCTTCATTGTGATTACACCGTCTGCACTTCATACAATTTTTTTTTGGAATTTCTACTTCAATACACTACCTCCATTTACATTCACCCGATGTTAAGTCAATAAATTGATGTATCTCTTTTATAGCAAGTACCAGAATCCTTGCATAAATCAACGATTCACCATTTCGTAGATCAGTTTCCAATGTCTGACCCAATGAATTCCCGATATTTGAAATGCATCCTTCATACCAGTATTCAAAGGGAATTTTGTAAAGTCGTAACCAAGTTGGACCATTGCAGGGGGCATAGTCTAGAGGATTGAAGTTACTCTCCCATCTCTTAAGAAATAAGAAGGAAGAACCATTTCACCACACCGGTTCATTCAAAATTTGATCCCTTTCCAGGCCATTTCTAAACACTGCTACAAAAAATCCCTTGGGCAGAAAATTCAAGACAGGATCCAACTTCCAGTTTTCCAGAACCCATTCCCCTATCACCTTCCTTGATAACTATTTTCCCAGGAATCTCTCGATAACGACACGCTGCTCCAAATATTTTACATCGTTCTCTACAAATTTGGAAACATCCACCGTTGGAACAGTGGGAGCATTTTTTAATGCCCCTTCCACTTGATCTTTTCTCTCTGTCACACCACTTGAAAAACCCACACCTTCTCCATGAATTGCAGAGGACTTTGCCTTCGCCATCTCCTTACCTCCTATTCAACAGATGATTTTGGGGCTCTTATTTGTGAGGAATTGGCTGCTTTTTCTTGGCCAATCATGGATAGAGGTTACAAAAAGATGTCTTTTTCAATATTTAATGATTTTAAATTTATTTTTTAAAGCATATTGTCCATTTCCAGGCATAGCCAATTGGGAGTTACAAGAAAGGTGTGAAGGGGTTAATTTATATGTTTTATTTTGGTCATTTTCAAGGGTTGTTGCTGCCAAATTGAAGCTGGTGCTTCTTAGGCATGGATTTTTGAAGCAAGAAGGTATAATACATGATTTTGTAGGTCTAAGAGAGTGTTGGGATATAAAATGGAAGATTAATTCCATGGTTGAAGGCGGATTCATCCACAGATTGAAGATTGCAAGTGCATATTTTTTTTGTTTGAAGTTTGTAGTGAAGGGAGAAAAATTGCAACTATGTTTTCTTAGTAGTTTCATATTTAAAATATGATTATAATTTGTTTTTACTGCTGTATACCAGTCTTATTGATTGTAATATATGATATAATCATATATATGGATGTTTGTAAGTCATTTGTGCAAGTTTGAATTAATGGAAATTGCTTCATAGTTGTTGTTTTGTATTAAAATATCCACTATTTTTTGAATGGTTTTTGAGAGAGGATTTGATAGTGGGATTTAGAGAGTATCCCTCTTGAGAGGTTGAGTTTTTATTTCATTAGTGGTATTAGAGCTAGTGTTCTTGAGTGTGTAGGCAGAAGTGCTCGGATTGGAGGTAGTTTGCATCAGGACTTGGGGGTGGAATGTGTGTGGTGTGTAGACAGATCACTGAGCATGAGGCAGTCTACACATGAGAGGTTGAAGTTTGAGAGTATGTGACAAGTTTTTGATGAAATGAAAAAGAAAGGCAAAAAAATTGTCATACTTGTGTATGTAGGTGAAGAGGAAGGAGAAAATATTGCAGAAGTATGCTTTGAAGATAATGTGAAGGAAGATGGTGAGATTGTAGTAGAGGATGAGAAGCAAAAAGAAAGCACAACAATCAAAGAGGAAAATAATGTTGAAAAAACTGATGAGTGTCCTTTAGAGGACTTGAAAGTATTGGAAAATGAAAGTGCAACTAGAAGTGAAGGTGAAGAAGATATGGCAACAAACAGTGGTGAGAAAAAGGTTGTAGAGAAAGAGGTAATACATAATATTTTTCATTTTTATGATGAAGATGAGAGTAGAATTGATGTAGATGAAAGAGTTGTATCAAAGGATAACATTGATTCATATTTTTTAAAACTTTATAAAGATTATGATTTGCATAATTTGAATAAGTTGGTTCAAGTAGAGATTGCTAGTGATTTTTGGTATGTGGAAGATTTGTTTGGTGTTGCAATGTTTAGTGCAGGTGAATTTTGGTGGAGGTGGTCCAACTATGGTGGGTTGAATCCCACAATATTGGAAGAGAGTGTGAGTTGTATTTGGTGGAGGCTGTTGGTTTATGGTGTAGATGAATCTACATTGAAGATGTTGAGTGCAAAGAAGAATTATCAGAGGAGAAGGATACTTGTTCCAGCTAGGTGCTGGAAGAGGAGAAAGAACTCATTGGCATTACCAAATTCAGTAATGAAGTGTGTTGAAGGTTGTTTACAACCTAAAATGATGTTCCTACCATCCAACTCCATTTTGTGAGACCAAGCTCACAAAATTTTTCTACCTTGGGTGTTTGATGCAGGAGCATCCACGGTTGACTAGCAAACCTGCATCAACCAAAAAATATTTAAATTTAATTTTTGCTTTAGTTTGGTCTTTTCATATTGTAGGTGAATAAATTTTTGTAATAAGGCCTAAAATATTTGATGAATATTTGGCCAAGTTGTTATGTTGTGGTTTTATGGTGTTTTGGACTCATTTTGTGGCATTTTCAAGGAAAAATCTTTAAATATGCCTTCTTGGGTAGGGCTCCTATTTGTGAGGAAGTGATTGCTTTTTCTTGGCCAATCATGGATGGAGGTTACAAAAAGATTCCTTTTCAACATTTAATGATTTTAAATTAATTTTTGAAAGAATATTTATCCATTTCCATGCACAACCAATTGGAAGCTACAAGAAAGGTGTGAAGGGGTTAATTTATATGCTTTATTTTGGTCATTTTCGAGGGGTTGTTGCTGCCAAATTGGTGTTGGTGCTTCCCAAGCATGGATTTTTGAAGCAAGAAGGTAGAATCCATGATTTTGCAGGTCTAAGAGAGTGTTAATACAAAAAATGGAAGATTAATTCCATGGTTGAAGGTGGATTCATCCACAAATTGAAGATTGCAAGTGAAAATTTTTGTTGTTTGAAGTTTACAGTGAAGGGAGAGAAATTACAACTATGTTTGCTTAGTAGTTTCATATTTAAAATATGATTATAATTTGTTTTTATAGCTGAATATCAGTCTTATTGATTGTAATATCTATGGATGTTTGTAAGTCATTTGTGCAAGTTTGAATTAATGGAAATTGCTTCATAGTTGTTGTTTTGCATTAAAGTCTCTGCTATTTGTTGAATGGTTTTTGAGAGAGGATTTGATAGTGGTATTTAGAGAGTATCCCATTTTGAGAGATTGAGTTTTTATTTTGATGGGCCTATAATATGGTTGAGGAGGTTGGACCTTTAGTTGGCGATCCTATGAGTTCTTATCACACTCACTCACACAATTCTAACACTAGTACTTTGAGTTATGCTATATCTACTAATCCATACACTTTTTTAGAGAATTTAAATATTCTAGAGTAGGATTGTGCTATGGTAGATGAGTATTCTTCCTTGATGAAGTATCACACATGGAATTTAGTTTCTCTTTATAAGGGAAGAACTATGGTTTGATGCAAGTTGGTGTATTCCACCATGTTTGCAGTTGATAGCTCTATTAAAAGCTATAAGAAAGATCTTGTAGCTAAGGGTTTTCATTGGTTGATAGTATTGAATACTCTAAGATATTTTCCCCTATAGCCAAGATGTATTCTATTTTCTTTGTACCTTTTATTGTTGTATATTATATCTATGGATATTTTTCTAGACGGATGTGAAGATTACTTTCTTGCATAATGATCTTCATGAGGAGATCTATATAGAGCAACCTCCAGGATTTGTGTACAAATCTTCACTTGTTTGTAGGCTTCATTGTTTATTGTATGGTCTTAAACAAGCCCCTTAGGCTTTGTATATGAAGATTGCTGGTTTCTTGATTTCTTTTGGTTTCACTTGTTGCCACTTGGATCAAAAAGCGTATATTTAAAGACATGGAGATGATCTTTTGATACACGTATTGTATGTAGATGGTTTGATTCTCACTAGTAGTTCCTTATCCATGTTTCAAGATATTCAACACACATTGATGTAGCAATCCTTGCCCAGGCTTATGCATTAGTTCCTTGGTCTTCAAGTCCTGTAGTCTACAAAGAATCTCCATATATTAGTAAAATTATTCCATTGAATTGTTTTATCAGTTTAGCATGGTTGATTCTAAGTTTGCTTCCACACCATTTCAATATAGTGTCATTTTGACTGCCACTTGCACCACACCGAGTGTTGATGCTACTCTGTATACATAGTTAGCTAGAAATATTTTATGTTTGACCCACACTCATCCTTGTATCACCTTTGTTTTTTGGATTTTATCTCACTTTTACCATGATCCTCATGAGATTTATTGGAAGTTAGCCAAGTGTATTATCAAGTATATTGGAAGTTTGGCCCTAAAAAAGTGACTTTAAAAAATAATATTTTTACATCATATAAAAATTAACTTGCATCATCTGGGTATTAGAATAAAATACATATTTGAAAACTAGAATCAAAATCCTACATTTCATATTGATAGACCTTGTTAAGATTCTATCTGTAAGTGCTTCAAAGTTTTACTCTAGCTATGAAAAACTATGGTTTTCAAGAAAAAAACTTCCACTTTTTGGAAAAAAAAGCGGACTCATCATCTTGCACTTACCCTTTAGTACACACCAAGATTTTCTCAGATAGTACACTCCACTAACTTAGATTGGGTTGGTGATGTTGAATCATAGAAGTCCAATTTTTGGTTTGTATTTTTACCTTAGTTTTTGTCCAGTTACATGGTCTTGAAAGAATAAATTTGAGACTACATTATCATCAATAGAGGATAAGAATTGAGGTACAATACTTTCTAGCCAAGAGGATCTATGGATTTGAAAACTTATGATAGAGTTTGGTTTACCACTTGATCATCCCACTATAATTTGGTGTAATAAACATAATTTCATTCACATTTATCTCAATCTTTTATAGTATAAGAAGACAAAGCACATTGAGATACACATGCATTTTATTTGATAAATCATCCACGATGGTGTTCTCTCCTTAGAGTATTTGTCTACTCAAAAGCAAGTTGTAGAATTTTTCACTAAAGTTTCAGCATCTCCTCACTATTTTGAGTTATGCTATATGATTGGGGTGAAGTAAGATGCCCTTGGGGGGTCCTGAGTCCTTCCTTTGTATTGACTCTCTTTTTTGGAGAGGATTTTTTTCCATAGGGTTTCTCTTGTACTCTGCCAGTGAGAGAATTTTATTTGCACACGAGTACCTCATCAAACTTAGTTTTTGGGACTCATTTTTTGGTGATTATATTTCTCCCTAAGTATAGCTTAAGGGTGAGGGTGTTAATGTGAATTTTTTTATTACCTACCTAGTTTACTTTTTCCTACTAGACCTATTCAAACTAGCTTAAGCTCACTTAGATGTTTTCTATTTTGTTGTACACCAACTCATAGGGGTTTTACACATGTCCTCACATTTATACTTAGTGTTTTGCATGTGCCACATTTCTTAGAGGGTTGTTTAGTAGTTTACTCATACCTTCCTTCTTCCTCCTTGTTCTACAAATACAAGGACCTCATTGTATATTTTTGGTTCTCTTTTTATGATATTTTTTTGAATTAATGTGCATACATTTATTTATGAAATATTTTTCTTTTGCATTCATTTAATTGTTTCTCCAACAATTCATGCCAACAATATTTTTGACAAAATCAAAGAATATCTCACCTCACCACTAGTTCTCATGGAACCTATCCCAAACAAACCCTTACTACCCTACATATCAACTATACTAGTTGCCTTTAGGGTGATCACAACACAACATGATAAAAAAGGCCATGAACACATCATTTATTATATTATATGAACCTTGATGGGATATGAAATTAATTATATCACCATGGAATGAGCATGCCTAGTTGTCATCTTTAGCTCGTGGAAGCTTTGATACTACATGCTTAGCCATAAAATAAAGCTCATATCTAAAATTGACCCACTCAAGTATATCTTATCTAGAGCTTCCCTCATATGTTGTATGGATAAATGGTTGATATTGTTAAGTGATATTGACATTGAATATGTAGATAAAAAGTAGTCAAGCAATAGGTTATGACAAATCAACTGACTAAAGCACCTCTCATAGAAAATCATCATTCGATCACATACTTTCTTGATGAGTCCATTTTCACTTTATGGTGCACACACCTAGAAAATATACTTTGATGACTTTTACATTAGTCATGGTTTCTATGCATGAATCTTATTTATCATTCCATAGGGATATCTCATACCAAAAGCTTTTTGATTAGGGTTTTCACGCATAAATACCATTGAAAAGTATGAGGCCTTGCTCATGGTTTAGAAAATAGTAATTCAATTGGAACATCCAATATATCCTTGTCTATGGCTATTCTTAGCTCATAATATTTTTTTAATAATAAATACCAAACTAAGGATGATAAACTAATCCCCTACAAATGAATGGTCAACAACTTTAAGGATTATTTTGCACACATATAGCTTGAATAGATATCCTACCCCAATGATAGAGCTACTAACACCATGGCCATTGTAGGGTTAGTCCTAAATATGCCACAAGATAGCTAGTATTGAAAATTCTTGGTCAAGAAACTATTTGTTCCCACATATATTGCCCCTAACTCTAAGCTTGTATATAAACTTGTTGGTCCCAACTCTCCTCGGTATCATGACATTTACTCCTATCTTTATGATCAAACCTTACCACCTAACCTATCACCAACCAATGCAAAAACTTCCTCCAATTTTCATCTTGATTCACTCTCTTTTGGCCACACCCTCAATTGATGTTTTTTGATGATATACTACTATGATGCCTTAACTCAAACGAGGATGTTATTTCACTCAAATAACTCCATGATGGTATCTAGGACACCTACACTAGTGCTATGGTAGTAGCCAAAAATATCTTAACAATATATTACTAACCCACCATGAATCACAATGCATTATAGTATGTTAATAATTATTTGTCGTTTTAGAAGAAACATAGATATAATGCACACACAATTATCACAAACTTTGTAGCCTATTACTACTTCTTGGCCCTTTTCTCAATGGAGCCTTGATCTCATTGGAAAGATTCACCCCTCTTCATCTAGTGGCCATTAGTTCATCATCACTACCACTGAGTATTTTACCAAGTGGATTGATCATCTTGATTAGCCATTTGATCAAATGACAATTTTCCATGCCATTTAGGCCCTTAAAATCCCAACTTAAGAACTTCATTGCTTCTTTGGGATAGGGAGGTGCTCGCCTCCAAATTTTACATATTTTTTCATTGAAGCCCAAGTCTCATTTTCTAGATCCTCCAATGCCTTTAGCTTAGCCTTGATGGCCTCCATCTTCCTTCCTTTATTGTTTTCCATCCCTGCATCTACAGGTAAAGGATTTCCCCCCCTACCTTTTTTCCTCTCATGGTTCCTATATTCTATTCTACAACATTTTCCTTGTCCTCTTCCAACTCAATGCCTACCTTAGTATCACTTCCCTCCCCTCTTTATTTTTCCTCTAACCCCTACTCACCAATACCCTACTCCAACTCACTAGGCTCTAAATTGGGAATCATCGAGGGGGATGAATTAATAACCCAAAGAGCATGTTGAGTCTGAGGCGACATCTTCTAGCCCTTGCTCACCTCCTCTTGATTTTGACTAATCCAAGATTTAACTTCCATAAATGGCCATAACCCATGAATTTACAATAATCAAATTCTTTTCAATTTTCCTACCTTCAAGTTGAGGAGACTCTTTGGAATATGAATACAAGGGATGTCATATGAAATCTCTAGATTGAGATTTCCAATCGACAACATCGATAACCGCTTACCAATCTTAAATTACTCCTTCTCTGAGCTTCCCGCCTCCAATGATTTTGATTGCTTGATAAACAACTTGCCTAAGTCCTAAGACTCACTCCTTGGATCAGGCCCCCCTATTTCCAAAATCCTTACCTACCTTTCCCACCACATCAAAAAGCTCATTTTCACCTTCTTCATTTAGGTCCGCTTGTTCCATCTTGAAACGAAAAGACAAACATTACTTCCAATATTGATAAATAGCAGTCTCACTAGAATAAATGCTTTGCCATGTATGGAGTTTGAGTTCCTCCTTCCTTCTAGATTTTCATGAGATCGCTCGTGGGGGAAAGGTGAATTACAGCTGGTTCAATCAGTGAATGTTTATTAGGAAATTGAATGGTTCTACCGGAAGGTGCTTTCAACAAAAATAAAAAGAGAAGAAATTTACTCGATTGTTCAGATAACGGCCGTGAGCGGGCCCGCTCAAGGTGGATCCCCGCCCTAGCGGGTCCACGTGATTTGTGCGGATTAGCGCGGTGTGACTGCAAAAAGACAGAACGTGACCAAACCGACAGCCTTTGGCCTGGTTCGAGGAAAATCAACATTTTTAAAGTCAGCCCGTGAATGCAAAGTGTCGCTTTGTCCTCTTCGCAAACAGGTTAGATGTGGGCCCTGCTTCTTTATCTTGTCTGGTGATTCTTTGTTTTATCTGTTTCCTGTCTCTTTTTTGCAACGTCAAAATCAGGGGGGGTTGAAATCTTTGGTGGTTAATACACGGTAAACCATGGTTAAACAGTCAGTAAAACCTCAGTCTATTGCACTCGGGGAAAAGCAGGGACGTGCAGGGGAAATAACTCCTTTTACATTTGGAAATGCACACTCTTTGAATCTAGGGCTTGTAGAGTTTGCATCGGGTGGCTGTGAGTCAATATACAGTCCCCAAATACAGATAGCTGCCTCTTGGTTAAGAAGGCTTTACCAGGAAGGTATTCATATCCCTTGGGATCACTCATTACAAGCTACAAAAGGACCTGCAATCTCACTCTTAAGCCCTCAAGCAGGTGATTTAGTCAAGCCTTGGAATTCGTTTTACCCGGAGGTCCCTCATGTTTTTTCAACTGGCACAAAGGAGAAGTTGGTGTTTGTGAATGCAAAGCAGTATAAAGGGATTTTAAGGCGTAGACAAAGCAAAAAACTGAAACTGTCACAGAAGAAAAAACTCATCATGATCTTACCAAAAGGTAGAAACAATGTAAGTGTCGATATTAACATGCCCCATTTAATAGATGACCAAACAGAGCAAGGGGATGTTAAGGGTAAAAAGAGGGAGATTATGTCATCTCAAGAGGCTCCAAGGCCAAACCAAAACAAAACAGGAAGTTCTACAATAAGCAGAGGGGATGGAGCAGAAATGCCCCAAGACAATTTGGACTCCTACAGTCCAACAACCACTCCTCTGCTGTGGTCATCTGAGCTCTACGTGAACGAGCTCATGGACATGAAAAAAAGGGTTGATCTCTTAGAAATGAAAGGGCAGCGTGATGATTCCAGGCTAAAAGAAATACTAGAAGCCAACTGGAATCATGCAAGGGAAAACATGCGTCTTAAGGAGCAAGTTTTAAGCTTGCAAAGTAAGATGGAAAGAGGTCAAGAAGAGCTGGTCACTTTAAAGCAAGCTTTAGAACAAGCAAAATCAACAGAAAAAAAGAACTCAGAGGCAGCGTTGGGAAATGACACAGCACAGCTAGAAGCGATCCAATCAGCAATTTCAGACATGGTAACAAGCGAAAGTAAGCTAAAGGATCAAATAGAGGAGGCCAAATCTTGGGCACAAGTCATAAGTGGATCATCAACCACGCAAAATGAAATCATTGGGAAACACATAAAGATGCAGTTAAGAGAAGAAAAAGTCAAGCAAGACAAAGCTAGAAACATCATCATCAAAGGTTTGAAGGACTTCGGGGAAAATGAGGGGACTGTTATCTTAACAAGGGACTTTCTCAAGGACCAACTCAAATGGACAGGAAAAATTCAGCAGGCAAATAGGATTGGAAAGAAAACAGAGGCAGGGAGGGATAGACATGTAAGGGTTGTCTTAGGTAGCATGGAAGACAAGATTGCAATCCTAAAGAACAGGGGGTCCCTTAGAGGCACTCAAATCTACTTAGATGAAGACCTAACATTCGATCAGCAAGAAGAGCGAAGGAAGGAGTGGGTAAAAGTGAAATCAGCAAGGGATGCCGGAAAATGGGCATGGTTGAAAAATGGGAAAGCTCAAATTAGCGAGCGACCATCACACAACAAATAGGGATTTGGGGCCCCACGAGAGTATTTGCACATAGTAAGTTGGAATTGTAGAGGTTACCCTTGGAGAAGAGGACCGGGGTTGGGGCCCATAGCAGAAGGAAAAGACATTATCATTCTTACAGAAACTCATGAGCATGACAGTTGCAAAGTTCCAGATTTTGAAGGGTATGCTAAAATTTCAGTGTGGAATGAAGGGACTGAAACAGGTAAGGGGCATGGAGGGATTACAGTCCTAATAAAAGAAGCTTGGGGAGAGATGATAAAGGTTGAAAAAACGGATCCAAACAAGCAGTTCATATGGCTAAAAATAATAGAAAATGGGGCAATAATTTGGCTGGCTGCATGTTATTTTGCTCCTAAAAACTCAAAGGTCTACAAGAAGAGAAAGATGGATAATGAAGACCCTTTTGCTGCTTTAAAAAAGGACATTTCTGTTTTTAGCTCTTCGGGAGAAATAGTGCTAATGGGGGACTTTAATGCAAGGACAGCCAACAACCAATCCATTCAGTTGGGCAGTAGTGGGGAGGAAGACAACAACCCTCTTTGGCTTGAGGAGGCGGAGGTTCAGACTTGGGAAAGGACCTCTCAAGATGGCAATGGGGGTGTGTCACATTTTGGAGTGGAGTTACTTGGTTTATGTAGCTTATATGGCGTGGTAATCTGTAATGGTATGAAAATGTGGCCAAAGTCGGGTGGTATCACTTGCAAAACCTACAATGGGCAAAGTGTTGTAGACTATGTGTTATGTTCTCAAAATTCGGTCTCTAGGCTGCTGGAGTTCAATATTGGGTGCTGCCCTATTGGTCTAAATTCTGATCATATGCCTCTTCTCGTTAAATTTAACATTCAGGATGGCAACCAGCAAGATGGCAAAAATCAGTACTCTCATAAGAAGGCTCACTCACAAGGAAAAATCCTTGTGAATCATGAAAATCAAGAAATCTTTGTGGCTGCGTTGGATCATCACCTCCAAGAAAGAAAAAACATACCATGCAATGAAAGCAACGAAAAAAATGAATACATTAGCAGCAATATGTTGGTTCCACTAATTCAGAAGGCTCTAGAAGGTTGTAAGAGATCTCAAACCAAGAAAGGGATTTCAAATACTTTTCCTGCTAACCCATGGTATGATGAGGAGTGCAAAGCAGCAAGAAGATTGGTCAAAAAGAATATGTCAAACAAAGAAAGTAAAGTAATCTACGAGAAGTTGGTAAAATCTAAAAAAGAAACCTATGTGAATTTAAGAAGGAAAGAGTTAATTGCTTTGGGTAAACACAATCCCAAAAGTTTTTGGAGAGAGTTGCAACAAAAGAAGAGTCAGACAGAAAATAGTATCACTGGGAAGCAGTGGTTAGAGTATGCGAAGCTCTTGTATGAACGACCAGTGGAGAAAATCAAGCCCCCTTTAATGCATGCCTCAAGTGAACTCTTCTCGGAGGAGGATATCAAGAAAGGCATAAAAAACCTAGCAAGTGGTAAGGCTCAAGATATTGATGGGCTGCAGGCTGAATTCTTAAAATGGGGTTGTGTGCTCCTCACACCTCACATCAAATACCTCTTTAATAGCATCACTCAAAATGGCTTTCCGGCTGAATGGGCTACCAGTGTGGTCATCCCCTTACATAAAAGTGGGGATATTAATAATCCCTCTAACTATCGAACTATAATGGTCAATCCTCTTCTTGGTAAACTTTATGGGAGCATGTTAGAGCGCAGAATCAGTAATTGGGCCGAAAAGGAAGGTAAAAGGGCAAAGGGGCAGGCTGGTTTCAGACCAAGGCATTCTACCATAGATCACTGCATCACGCTTAGGCACTTAATTGAGAAAGTTTGGGACACTCAAGGGGCTGAAGCTTTTTGTTGTTTCGTTGATTTCAAAAAGGCCTTTGACACGGTACCTAGGGACAAATTGTGGAACAGAATGAAGGAACTTGGTATTCCTGATGAACTTAGAGCAGCAGTCCATAAACTTTATGAGAAAGTTAGCGCTAAAATTAGAACAAAAGATGGTATGTCTGAATGCTTTGGTAGCGACATCGGGGTCAAACAGGGTTGTCCACTATCTCCCACTCTGTTTGGATTATATATTGATAAGCTTGAAGAATGGTTAAACAAAACTGATGGGGAGGGTATTCAACTAGCTAGTTATGTGGTGAAGTTACTTTTATATGCGGACGATCTTATCTTAATTGCAAAATCTGCTCCGGGTTTGAGAGGTCATTTAAAGGCTCTCGAGCTCTTTTGCCAAGAGGTCGGTATGCAAGTTAACACCAGCAAAACCAAAATCATGATTTTTTCTTTGAAAAGGAAGAAGCAGCAGTTTAATTTCATCTTTGAGGGCAGCCCTTTGGAGGTGGTGGAAGAATACAAATATCTAGGGATTGATTTCCATAATAGGCTCAGCTGGGAGACTTGCAGGGCAAAAAGGATTCAGGGTGGCTGGAAGGCGTCTTATCTACTACAAAACAGATGTAGGAAAGCAGAGTTATGGGATTGGAAATCCAAGAAAACCCTTTTTGGTTTGTTGGTGGCACCGGTTGTCCTCTATGGTTGTGAGGTTTGGGGGGGTAGCATGTCAAACCACAAGTGGAGGCAAGTTGAAAGAATTCAAAAACATTTGATCACTACTAACATCAAAGTCAAATCTTCGGTTCCGTATGAGATTCTCTTGGCTGAAACTGGTATGTTCCCGTTGGAGGCATCTGCTGTCATCCGGTTAATAAGTTATTTAAAAAAAGTTGAGAACATGGATTTGCACCGCTGGCCCAAAATGGTTGTTGGGGAGGAGCTAAACCGTAGAAAGAAGACTTGGATGAAGCAAAATAGCAAGTGGTTGAACAAATGGAACATTAAACTACATGAGTGCCCCAACACTAATGCTGAGATAAAAAAGTTTGTGCTAGAAAAGTTTAGGTCTACTATGTGGACTAAGCAGGTTGGCCGTAAAAAGTCACATTATATCCAGGTGTTCAACCCCACGTGGGAGCATGATGAGAAAGACTATTTAAGGGTTACAATTAAAGGCAAGGCTAGGCTTTTGGTCGCTCAAATAAGAACCGGGTCACACCATCTTAGATGCGAGACAGGTAGGTGGGCTGTTCCCAAGGAGGCTTGGGAGCAACGAACCTGTATTTTTTGCAACAAAGGGACTGTCGAGACTGAATGGCACTTCATGATTGAGTGTGCTGCTTATGATGATATCCGTATCCAATATGAAGACATTTTGAAGGTGGACAATCTAAATGAGCTTTTTAGGGAAACTAAGCTCCTCAAAACTGCTAGCTTTCTGATCAAGATCTATAATAGAAGGGCTGATATGGAAAAGAAATTGAAAATGGTTAAAGTTTCGGTGCTTGGTCCCATAGACTGATGGTCTCGTGGACGTCATTAAAATCCATTCATTCATTCATGAATTTCTAAAATTATGATAGATCTACTTTACAATCTATTACTGTTTTAATATAAATTTTTTAACCTCTATGTTAAAAATAGTAATATGCAGAATTGTTCTCTACAAATAGAAATTAGTAAATCCGTATGGATAAATCATTCAATAGATTTTGGGTGAATTTTTTAACACATAGATATGTAAACACCATGACAATAGATGCATCTAACAGGGTCAAGTTAAAGGACATCGACGGCGGAAGAAGTGATTAACCTGATGCGACCGACGGCCCAGATATACGCGTACGGAAACCCTAGCACAGTTTCATTAGCCTTACAAAAACCCTTGCATGTCCTTTACTTAAAGTTTCTGAAAGTTTTGGAGAAGGGCAGTAACCATGGTGGAAAAGGGCAAAAGCCGAAGAGAGGAAGTCGTCACAAGAGAATATACCATCAATTTGCATAAACGCCTCCATGGCTGGTAAGTTAAGATTATAAACAGAAAATAATTTTTTTTCTTACTTATAATCATCTCTTTGAAATATTAAATACATAGGATATAAATTTGTGTATGTCATATTGAATCCCTTTACAAATATTTTCCGATCTCCAGATCTTTTTTTGCATCAGATGTCTTTCGTAGATAGAGATTTCATTGCATTTTATGGTGAATTTGTTTTAGATTTCAAACAACCCTCAAATTTAGTCTCTTATCTCTTGATTTGTGATTTTATGTAATTTAAGAATTTCGAAACTGATGATTTTTATGTTTTTAGTCATTTGAAGATGATCCCTCCATGAGTACTCATTCATAAGGCAACTGGATCCATTAACATTCAACCATGTTAATAAGGGAAGCGTCCATTTAATTCATTACTTTAGCGTGTTTTTCTATTTAAAGTTTTTCGAACATGTAATAAGTTACTCTTATGTCACAATTCCGGATAATGTGAGCTTAACTCCATTACAATCCAATTATGTAGTTACTGTTAGGTCCTTGCATATGAGTGACTTTCCATCGCAATTTTCCTTGTGCCCTAGAGGTCACTATTGATGATTTTAATAGCGACGTCTCTCCCTTTGTTGCCAACGAAGTTGCATTACAAGTGTTATCCCAGCCCTTCTACATAACATTGCATTCCTAGATACTAAATGACAAAAGTGTGATAGAATCCAATTACCTGCAACTGGAAATTGTTCTACCCAAGTGGAGAGGGTGTTTGACTGAGTATATGTGACAGAATGTGGCTTTCATTTGTAAAGTATTTTCAATCTTCCTATGCTCTGCTTTTTTCTGCCTCTTAGTGTCAAAATTGAGTTAACGAAAACTAGTGAAGTAATTTTAGAACTATTTTAAAAATCTTGATGGTTTTTCAAATAATCTCAATGTGCTTGGGACTCATTGAATTATCCATAGAATTGGCGAGATCTTAAAAACTCATGTTTTTTCTGATCAACGACTGGGTTTGATTGCTGTGCTGTTCGGCTGTTCAGAACGGCATGTGTGGGTTGTTTGTTGCAATTCTCATTACTATGTCAATTGAAATGGTTGTTGGGGATCTTGACTGTAATGAATCCTTATGATCCTTATATATTTTGTATTGTGATATCTGCCTGCCTGCTTGCCTGTAGTTCACCTGTGGTAGGCTTGATAAGAGCAAATTCCCCATTCTTGCCGAAAGAAGTGCATTATGTTGAGTTGCTTAACTATAATTTCCATAGGACTCAATGATTGATATTATTTGGCAACTTAGTGAAGTCTGTTACCTTCCTTGAAGGAGCCGCATCTTATCAGTTTTTAAGTGTTACATGTGTTAGATTATGACTGCTAGTGCTGTCACATGTTGATTAGTTCTGGCTGGTAAAACCATTCTTTTGCCCATTTTTAATAATGTGTTTGTCTTTAGTCAAATACACATCTAATCTATAATATCTCAGCCAAATTAAACAATTAATTTTATTTATTTATTCAAGATTTGAAATTGCTGAACAAAAAATTCATATTTGGTCAATGCTGAAAACTGAGACATCAAAATGCAATTAATTAACATACAATTTTTTTTTTTGTAGTACTTTCAAGAAAATGGCGCCAAAAGCCGTAAAGGAGATCAGGAAGTTTGCACAGAAGGCCATGGGGACTACTGATGTAAGGGTGGATGTGAAGTTGAACAAAGCTGTTTGGAGCAGGGGTATTAGGAGTGTGCCCAGAAGGATTAGGGTTCAAGTTTCAAGGAAGCGCAATCCTGAAGAAGATGCTAAAGAGGAGTTGTATTCACTTGTTACAGTTGCTGAGGTGCCACCTGAGGGGCTTAGGGGATTGGGTACTAAAGTTATTGAGGAAGAAGACTAATTTTGTGAAATTGAGAGATCTTTTAAGTTCTTGAGAAACTTGGTGATTTTATGTTTGTTTAGAGCATTTAGTAGCCCTGCCCTTATTGGGAATGGGAAAAGTTTTATTTTTCTAGTCTGTCTGTGCCCCTCTGCAAGCCAGATTTCCTAGAGATCAATGGCAGTTCATATTCCATTATTATTGAAAGCGGTTCTTGGTTTTTCATTTTATCTTTGATCTCAGCTATGGCGATGGACTTTTTCTATACGTTGATTGATTTTCTATTCGATGTTAACTGATTATGGTTTGATGCGAGACTTTTTTCTTATTTGTATATTCATTTGTGTTTTACATAATTATGTATGCAATTCTGTCACAAAGGAAGCTATCACAAGATTTGCAGCCTTGATTGGATTTTTATAGGCTAGCCTTACAATGTTCATGCATACTTTATTCATCCTTAAAGTTTACTATTTAGATTGTATATAATGGTTCATTTATATGGCCATCTAGAAGTTAGTTAAAACCAAGAAGATGATGCTATAGTGCATCCCCATGGACCCATTGATGACTTGGTAGTGTAAATCATTTGGGCAATGGAGTGATTGTTCTTCCTGTTAATACTACTTAAGTTATGAATATGATATTTTCAGACATTATGATATGGAACAAATGGTAGGGTTGCCCTAATGCCTTTCACTTGTTGGTCAGATTTTTGAAGGTTGGTTTTGCAAGTTAAGATGACATGGTTACATACAAAGGCATCTCTCATTTGCTTGCCTTGCAAGTTGTTCTGCCCATGTTTATGTATATGAATATTACATTTCAATAAGAGTGTGATTTCAATATCTTCGTTCGATTGTGGCACTATTTCAGTTCTTGATGCCATCCTGCAGAAAACAATTTATGGTATGAAGGATGAGAATGTCTGGAACCCTTGTGAGATAGAGATGCATGAAAAATCCTTTCGCAAATGTACAAGTATTGTTTGTGGAGCTGCAAGGAACATCAGTTCCAGGCTATTCTTGATTATCTTTCACTAGTATTTGACAATTGATTCCATACAATTCCTGGTTATGATGGTCTGTTATTGCCCTAACTACAGGAATTATTTGTGTACAAGTATCAAATTTTCTATTAACCCTAACTGCCCTACCTTGAGAGATGCTGCATGCTGTTGAATAGGCATATCTTAATTTGTTTGCAACGTGTACCTTAAAAAAGGTGTACAAAGGTACGCTGATCCTTCGTGTTTAAAAAAGCCTGTCTAGATGGGTGCATCAATTATAAGTTTATAACTAGTGATTAGTTGTCCCATTGCGTTTAACATCTATTTTGAGAGTTGGACAGTTCAAGCTGTCTATACTATAAAGATGCATGTGTTGCCAAGCAGAACCTAATCTAATGCCTTTTTACAACAGTGATCCAGCTTGAATGTTCAATTAATTTGGAGAAAGATACATCCTTTTAATAAAGCTTGTACGTTCAATTAAACGAGTACTTTTCTTTTTGTTAGGCTTGCAGATTAATTATCCATTATCTTCGGGGAAGATATACTCCCATAAAATGAGAACTTTACACTGTTCAAGAAATAATTTCTTTGAACTCTACCATGTTTCAGCCCGTTATAGCTTTCTACACTTCTGTCCAATTGATTTATCTTTAATTTTGCGATTTCATGGAATCTTCCTTCTATGAACTAGCAGTTGGGCCTGACATTTGGCTGCTCTATTTATTTATTCAGCCATAAATAAGCAAAGGATAATTTAGTTATGCATTAATGCCATGTTATAAGCTAAACTATGGACATAAAGTTAAATGTTCAATTTCAGAAGGGGGGTGTTGTAGTTCTGTTATTGAAGGTCATTGTTTATTAATAATTTCGTTTAAGATTCTCTATAAGCTTATCCATCCGACATTAAGAACAATGCTTATTAGCCGATAGGCTACATATAGTGTGGGATTTGAGCATGAAACAAGTCTCACGCCTGCAAACCACTATTGAGCTGTTGGAAAACAAGTTTCATCTGTCATTTAATGGTAAACCAGTTGCAGTTTAATGGTAAAATCCTCTAAAATATCAAGTAAAAGCCTCCAAATTCGCATTTATCACATAAAAGCCAGATAAATATTGATTTGACAACTAGATGGGAACATTCTATTTGTGCAGTATTTCTTGTCAATTTGATGGCAACTATTTTCATTTGCATTGGTTTATGTTTTAAATCTGTATGCAAATATTTCATAAACAAATGATACTTAATTTCTTCAAAGAAAAAATCTAGATTTGTCTAAATTTATTTCATTCCATTATTTGACACTTCTTTTTAATTGTTTAATCTAGCCACATGCAACTAGAATTTGCAGCACATCCATGCGTAAACACATACTCTCTAACATATTAGCATACACATAATTTTCTATCGGCGTAATCCTTGAACCTCCTTTAGGTGCAAGTGCTAGATAAGTTATTTGGAGGCCCATTAAGAATATATGATAATAATGTAATAATTTACCCTTTTGCATACTAAGCTACGTCATTGATCTTTCGTTTTGTGCAAATTGGGTTATATATTTTTAGCTTTTGTAATACTTTTTCCTTGAATAGAATATTACTTAAATATGTGCAAATTTTATAAGCCTTTGTTCCTTAGACAAGTAAATATGAATTCTTTATTTAAGAATTTATAAGAGCTCCCAATTCAAGCTCATTTCTTTTTGGGATCTATTTATATTGTAGGCTTTGCCTAACAATGGTGATCCTTGTGATTTATGATTTTATTTTACAAGTTTTTGGTCTACAACATAGTTTGGTATGATTTAGATATACTATTCAAGTATATGATGCTATTAAGTGCATTTTTATGGCTTGTTGTAATGTTGATTCATGTTTTTTGACTTGTAGTATTGCTGAATACTCTCCAAAGGTCTACACCATCTCCACCTAATGCTACATACACATTTCTAGTGGCACAAGCAATATGGAGAGATTGCATGTTGTGTAATCCATCATTGTCTTTGCCAAGACCCTAGATAGCTATAGGCCAAAATGCTAGTCTACTCAAAATTTACAATACTCTCAAGTGTTACAATGTGCCTTTGTCCTTAAAGGGGTAGAGCTCCCATGTGAATCAATAAGTTCTCACAAGTAGAGGCGCAACACCCTCATGGTGTATGGGGCAATGCCTTACAACCCATATTTGATCATTACATTTGACATTGTGCAAAATAATCATCAAAATGTAGAGCCACATGGATCAACTGTGTCAACTTCCATAAGGGTTCCTAGCCTTAATAGCTTTGTAAAATATGTGTGTGCATACATATACATGTACATACATACACATACATACATACATACATACATACATACATACATATCAAATATGATAATTATTAAACATCATAGGATAGATGTGGCCTACAAAAGATAATACCACCACACATCCCCCTAAACATTATGCTATGTCTTAAGAATTTATAACACATTAAAAAAATTGTATGTTCTAGTTTTTTCATCTTTTCTATGTGACTTTCTCTATTCTATATTTATTTGCTATTGTCAATAGTGGTTTTGTATACACACTTTTTACTTTCTCAAAGCTTTGATTGTTGTCCCCCATATATACCTTGAAATCTAGTTCAAATAGGAAGCCTAGTAATACAATGCTATTATGCTATACATTTTTTGTACTTTATTTTTGTTGGTATTTCAAGTTAAATACACTGAGTTGTAGCAATAGAGCTTATCTTAATATCCATGTGATCTTGTAAATATAGCCTTAGGTGATGATATTCAAACTTGACTAGTTTGGAAGTGGTAGTAGTAGAAGTTAAGGCATCTTAAATTTCATATTTTAAAGACCATGAAATTAGGCATAGATTTGATTTTAATTGGCTATCTTATAATCTATGGTTTGTCTCAATCTTACAAATTTTAATTCTTACTCATCTTAAGCATATCAAATCTCATCTTCATCCTACTATTTGCCTCTTTTCACAAATCATATGAACCAATTTCCTTCTAGCCAAAAAAGGTGCATAAAATGCAACCAAACATGATACAAGAACAGGTTCGATTCTTTGGGAAACTACTAGGAGAAAATGTGAACACTAAAAGGAAATTTAACTCTCCTCAATAACATAATTGTCACTTGCTCAGAGAAAAAGCATATGAAAGACCTTGACATTTGTGCCTATATTAAAAGCAAGGCATATGGAAAAATCATGTGCTTATGTAGAATACATATTTCAATTGAAATATATAGGAGAATGAATCCCGACCTTTGAAATTTTAGGACTATTGTAGGAGATGCAATTGTATTTATTTCAAATCAATATCATTTGTTAATACAACATGAGTGGGGACTTGCAAGTAACATCCAACATTATTAATAGTATAAAAGACTCAAATTTGACTAACTGCAATTCACACAACTCTAACAACATCTAGAATGGTATAGTCATAAGAAAGAAATAGTACATCTTAACATGGAATTTACCATCACCTAGGCTAATAAAGCATATTCTATCTCTACTCATTCATGTTCATTCCCCCAATTACAAATACAACAATGGTAGCTCTGAGCTTTATGCTCCTAGTAGCAATGCATCCAAACGGTTTTTGGTTCTCCTATTTTAAACCACAACCCTTGAAATTTATAAATAACTTTAAAGAGTTTATAAATAGTCATAAATCCTCATCTTTTGTTTTGCCTTTGCTTGAAAGTTTCTAAAGCCTTCTTAGAAAATCCAATTTGTGTATATCTTACAACCATTATAGTCCACGAGACCATAAAGCTTTGAGGTTTTTTGTCAAATAGTTCACGTGCCTTGTCTATGCCTATGTATTTTGCATACATGTCTACTAGGGCAATTGGAACTACACCAATTGATGAAATTCCTTTATTCTTTTTGTTTTGATGGATATTTGTGCCCTATTTGAAAGCTCCCACCTTGGCACAAACTATAAAGATACCAACAAAGTTTGTGCAATTAGGCTTTACACTTGCCAATTGCATTTGTTTGAAAATTTCTAAAGCCCTTTCAACAAAATCCACTTTGTTCATACCCTACAATCATAACACTCCATGAGATCACATTTTCTTAGCCATTTCTATATCTTATCAATCCATATATTTCATATTCAATATCATAGTAATGCAAGCCCTAATAAAAAGTACATGATTCCTTATACATAATTGCTAAAAGGCTAAAACATAAATAGATAATAGAGAACAAATCCACAAGCTTGGAGGACACAAAACCCTAGAGCAATGAATTCATATAAGCTTTGGCATTAGCAATGAATGCATCACTTATTGTAAAAATGTGTTCTTATGTAGGAGCCACCACTACTGCACTTGTAGCTCTTTCTCACCACATTGTAAGTCACCGTGTCTGCATTTCACAACAAAATGAAACTCTAAATGGAGACGAATAAGACTACAAAGGGATTGCAGAGCATAATAAGAAGAAGCACATATGCATATAAAAAAATTCTAAGTAGTGGCTGCATGCATCCACACACGCTTGTAACCAATATTTAAGAAAGAACTTGAATCCTACAAATTTTCCATGAGGCACTTCATTTGGTATTTATTTTGATATCCCTTTTGGGAGATCGGTTTGGAAGGGGATTAGATTTCACACCCTTCTCATAATGAAAGAGCCCATCCAAATCTAAGGAACTTTTTTGATGAAAAGAACTTGGAGAGCTTGGGAAGCTATGAAGCTTTGACTTCTTTGGAATGACATTGGCTTTCACAATTGTTTCTTTATCAATTGACAAACTATTTGGTGGTCTCCTATTTTTCAGTGTCAAAAGCATCCTCTTGCTAAGACCCCATGGGTCAGTACTTCAATATTTTTTAAAAAGGGGGTTAAGACCCTCTCTAACATCTTTTCTAAGGTTACCATATTTTTAACCTAGCCTAAATTCTGGCAAAGTTTTACCTATCCAATCAGTATCATGAAACTTTTGAAACTGTTATTGGTGTTATTCTTGCAAGTGTGGTTCACAAAGTTGGAGTTTGATCTTGTAAACCTTGGTGGAAAGATTGGAAATAGTACCCTGATACATTACTTAAGAATTACAAGCCTGACAAAGGCTACACTTGTTGGTGTAAATAGGTGTTTTACCTATCTAGGTCCTATTTACATGTTAATTCCACTTAGGTACTAGGAGTGAATCTTTCTAGATAGTGTTAGTTGTCACTAGATATTATCTTATCTTTTGGAATTTAATGCTTGTGTTCTAAGTCATTTAATATTTGTTGAGGTAGTTGTTTCATTATACAAGATTAAGACACATGTCAACATCTACTCTAATTCTATCTCACAACTTGCCTTTATAAGCAAGGAATCATATGTATATTACATATTCAATATATTGAACTTGCACTAATAATACAACAAGCTATTCTTTCCATTTTCTATCTTGCAAAATTTATTTTGGTTTAGCAATTGTTCTTGGTGGTGTTGGGAGTCACCATTTACTCCTACATGGTATTAGAACTCTAGTGTTGTAAATTCCTTCCCAGCTATGAGGGTTTCATCTTGGATTGAATATTTTGTTGGGTGCATTTTGAGGTTTTAAGGACCTCACAGTTGAATCTAAGGCATCAAAGAAAGTTAGGTTTTCCTTTTGTTTCATCAAATTTTGTTATGTTTTGTCTAATCTATAAGGGTTTCAAGTTGAGGGTTACAATTGTTGGATTTAGGAGGTAACTAAATTTTTGGGGCACTTTGGGCCAAATCTGGTAACCCTAGTTATTACTTTCAAAAGGCCTGACCTAAAGATTGATTGTCAAATCATAAAATATACACTTTTATTTGAGGGGAATTAGAGGGATTTTTATACCTATCGCCATATTTCTATACTATACAGATTCATACATTCATATGGTCTATATGTAGGACGTGTTGTTATGGTGAGCTTGATCAAACTTTTTGGTTAAATTTTCCCCACTTTTGTTGGCACGTTACCCCCCCCAAATCAATCAATGAGGGAATACAAGGGGGTGAAGCCACTCTTGTAGGGTTCATGGGGTATTATCCCCTTAGTGAGGACTTGGGGGCAGAGCCCATGGTGGGGGTCTAGGGGAAATTCCCCCAGTGGGGGCTATTGGGGGCAACACCTCTGAAGCAAAAATCAGTTAATATTTTAATAAGAAATTCGCTGCCAAAGTATACTTGAAAATACATTTATAATGGTTGAAA
>VDFB02353493.1:90825338-91072318 GCA_007258455.2 Sequoia sempervirens | reverse complement strand
TTTATCTTCCATGGGGCCTACCATCCCTTGATATTCACTTGTAGTATTCGTAATTTGGTATGTTGGAACAAATTTCTCTGGTTTTGATGAAGGATACTCCTCTTACAATCGAAAAATCATAGAAACAATAGATAAAAGCACAAAAAAAATGCAAGAAAGGAAGCAAATATTTTCTATTATCATTGAAATGAAAAATGAAATTACAACATTATGTTTTCCATCACATAGGCTTTTTGATTACATAAATCTACAAATATGAAAATCAGAGCCACCATCTATGTTTCTCTCTCCCGCTTTCTATAGCCCCCCTTCACATCCTTTATTTAGAAGGTGTAACTACCCTATAATCTTCTAGAAAGCGTAAGTTCCTCGAGAATATATTTTGAAATTTTATTAATTTTGGTAGTACAACCTCGCAGAGTTATAACTTTTGATCCAATTATTAGATTTTCTATTATAATACCTTTTTGGAAAGCTCTCGAGAAATGTTTGGCCTTAGAGTGGGGCCTAAAGATCAACTACTTTTTTTTCTTCCAATTTTTAGGCCCATCCAGAGCCTCTAAGTGCCTCAAAATAGACTTCAAATATTTTAATAGGATTTTTCAAAAATTGAAATTTTAATCTCTCAAATGAAAAATGGTATTGAAGTGGTTTCTTTGCCATTGGCTTCAATTTACCATTCTAGAGGTCTGTGTAAGATTTCATGTCCAACCATGCATAAATGCAAACTTACTAAAAATAGTAACCTTGCCAAATTTAGCCCTTATTGAAAAGAAAAAACATATTTTTTTGGGTGATGCAAGATTGCTCTTACACCTAGATGCTCCTACATCAAACACCTAGGGTAATTTGAAAAGTGACCCTGCCACTTCTTAGGAATTAGAAGGAAACCAAGACAGTTAACCTCAGAATCAGATAACCATGATGGATCTTCAATAGGCTTTCCTCTCCATTTCACCAAGTACTTTGTATATTGTCTATTTCTTGTGCTTCTTCCCAAATGACTATCCAAAATTTCTTCTATCTCTTCCTCTTTGAAAGTAGGTGATGAAATCTTCCACTGTGCCTCTGTCAATTCATTCTCCTTATCTCCTTCATGATATTCGGTCAAATCAGAAATGTTAAACATGGGTGAAACATGAATCTCACTTAGCAACTCTATGTCATAAGCATTTCCCGAATCATGCTTCTTCAGGATCTTACGTGGTCCAAATTTCTTCATCTTTAACTTGTTGTATGTGCCAAATGGAAACCTTTGCTTTTTCAAATGAACCATGACTTCATCTCCTACTTGGAACTCTTTATACCTCCTTTTTTGATCTTCCTTAGCCTTATACTATGAGTTTGATATGTTTCTTAACCTCTTCATGCAAATTCTTTAGGTGTTCAGCAAAATCTTTAGCCTCAACACTACTCTTCTCTCCCTTATCCATCATTCTCAATTCAAAAGTAGTTCTTGGACTACTCCCATACACAATCTAGAATGGTGATTTACTAGTCTGGGTAAAAGCACAAACACGTGTCACACTTTATAAAGGAATCGGCCAACGCAAAAAAAATTCTGAACTTCGACCACATAAAAGTGGTCTTTATGTTTTGAATTTCAAAATGGTGTAAACTAATAAAATGTAGAACTTTTGGTGTAGTTTATTCCTGTAATTTTTAAAATTTAAAAAAAAAAAAAAATTATTATGTTTTTATCAATTTAAGGACAAATTTTGGAATGCTGAAAATTTCATAAAAGAGTGACTTCACGGACCGTCAAGAAATAAAATGAAAAAAACTTCATTTCTCCTTTTTTTTTTTTCCAAATAGGTAATTTCAATATCCTGTGCATGGAAAAAAAAATCACATTTTGATGTATATTTTTCCCGTAATAACGTTCTAAAGTCAAACATGTCAGAATTTGACAGTTTTGACGGACCGTCAACTAATTTCAAAATTTTCAATCATTTAAAAAAAAAGAAATATACCCTTTTGAAGTAGACTTTCTCCTCTTATGCCTCATATAATATTTAAAATATTTTAATAAATTTTACTATCATTTTTTTAATATCAAATCAGCCTCTTTTTTATTTTTAAAACCTACTTGCATTATTTTAATAATAAAAGATATCAAAACTAATCAAAATATTATAAAAATTCTATATTTGGATTCTACACTTCAAGCTCTACAAAAGGGTATTTTTATTTTTTGCAAAAACATCAATCTGACTAGAGAAATACTCTGCCAAAAATGAATGTTTCAGAAAAATTTTAAAAATGATGAGTAAGCTGCCATGTAGGATGCCAACTAGATAATTTCGGCCGACCAGTTTTCGGCCGACTAGGTTTCGGCCGAAACATAGTCGGCCGAAAACTGGTCGGCCGAAAAGTAATCGCTCGAAAATTTATCGGTCGATAACTACTCGGCCGAAAATTAATGATATAAAACAAAGTTGTTTTTTTCCCAATTTATCAAATTAAAAAAATTAGAAAATAACAAATATTTCGAAATTTTTTCAACTATTTTCAATTAAAAAAGCTTGATTTCAACATTTTGGAAGGCAATTTACAAGACGTATTTCGACGAAAAAAAAGGCATTTGGAGAAGAGGAGAAATATTTTTAAGGTGTGTTGATCTTTAATTTATTTAATTGATTATGTTTTTTTATTGAAAATGCATTTGAAGTTTGTTTTCACTTTTTCTTTATTAAAATATTAACATCAAATAAATATATGTAGAAATATATTCATTATTCAATTAAAAATATTTTATGTTTTGCATCTAGTTACAAGTTTTTTAAAATATTTATGCTATATTACATGTACATGTTTCATGGAAAGCTTATGTGTGTACAAATTTCTATGTAGGCAATCATTCAAATTTGAGTGTAATTTGTGATGGCAAATCTAAGGACTAGATCGAGGAAGTATGAACGAACACGAGTAAGACAAAGAAAGAGAAAAGCGGATGAAGGAACATCTACTAAACAACAACCCATGGAAAATATTGATGATCAAGGTGACGTACAGGTACAAGAACAAACTGAATCTAATACTAATATAAATGTTTTGGACTATGGTATGGAAAATTTGATGGAGATGGATGAAGATTCTCTTTTCAATAATATTTCATCTGAAGATATGTTATCTGAAAGCACATTGAAATTACACTCTAAAAAAATATGGGATGAATTTTTTGAAGAGAAATCTTTAATTGGAAGAGCACAGTTAATTGCAAAGTTATTTAGACGAAAAGAAATGACCCCTGTTTTGGAGTTGTTAGGGGTTGATAATAGGAAAAAGTCATCAGATTTAAAACAAACAATTGTTGAAAACCTGCAAGAAGCATTAAAATGTATTGAAAAGAAGAGTCGGTCTAGTGATTTAAGTGTTGCACGTAGAGCGTTGATGACTGTAATTTCTAGTAAGAAATTATCATATAGAAGACAAGTTCAAGCAATTTCTGAATTACTAAATGTTTCTAGGAGAACTATTCAAAGATATATTGAAAAGAGAGATGAAATAGATGGAAAATTTGAGAAAAATTGGGTAAATATTTGTAGGGTTCCTCGAAAAGATAGAATTTCAGAAGATGTAAAGAAACAAGTTGTTGAATATTGGACCACCCACTCTCGTGTTTCTTCCAATAGAAGGGATACTATACAAATAATAGGTGATGATGGTACAAAAATTTCTCATCCAAAACATTTTATAGATACAACACAAAGTGAACTTTTTGAAGCATTTAAACAAGAATTTTTAAATGTGAAGATTTGTCAAAGGATGTTTGAAACACTACGACCATCATTTGTACGTATAAATAAAGTACGTGAAACTTGTTGTTGTCGAAATCATGTTGAACTTGATCTACACCTACAATCATATAGAAAAGTTATGGCAACAATTGATCGAAATTTAGCCATCCCTGGAAGCACAACACAATTTGTGAAGTCTCTTCTATGTGAAAAATCAGAAAATTCGGATGAATTCAAGTTCAGTGTATAAAAAATGTATGTAATGATTGTGGAGATTTGAAGAATCTTTTACATGTTGACAATAATGAAATGCAAGTTACTTGGAAGAGATTTGAATATGAGACATACTTAACGAAGTCAGGAGTTGAGGCCAAAAAATTGTTGTCAAAGAGAGTGGATTGCCTTACAATGAATTCATGAGTAAATTTCGCAATATCATATATCCACATATCCAACATTGTCATGGTGCAAGATGGCAATCTAAGCAATTTCGTTATTCAAAGAATTATTTTCCACTAGGTTGTATTCTCTCTATTGTAGATTTCTCTGAGAACTATACATTTAGTCCTCAAACTGAGATTCAAAGTCAATATTATCATTCAGAGCAAGTTGCAATCTTCGTGCAAGTTTGCTACAGGCATGCAGAGTTAGCGGTCGATGGAATACAAAGTAGCAAAGATGATAGAATTATCATCAAAGAGGTTCACTTTTATATCAGTGATGATACGAATCATGATAGAAGCTATGTAGCTCATTGTTTCAAAATGTTTTTTGAAGACCTAAGACGACGTGGCATAAATCAAGAACAACATTGGATATGGTCTGATGGATGTGCTGGTAAGTACATTGGTTTTTAAATTATTTTTAATTAATTTATATTTACTTTTAAAACTTTGAGACTTAAATTGTTTTTTGAAGATAATTCAAGGTTTTCAAGTGTTTAATTATTTGTAACTTCACATGACAATTTAAGTCTGCAAAAGCCTTTGTTTGGTTATGTAGTCAACATGCTAGACGCAACACCAAATTTTTGTGGAATTTTTATGAGAGTGGACATGGAAAAGGAGAGCACGATGGAGCAGGAGCATGTGTGAAGCGTGCACTTCGTCAACATGAACTTGCTGGTATGTCCAATTTAGCTTCATACTTTTTAAAAGATTAGATATGTATATATATATATTTAATTTAACTAAATTAAATTTTCTTTTAAGTTCTTTGAAAGTAATAGGTGACAAATTGTGCCAACTTGTCTGTAACTTGTAGGTAATGCCATACGGAATGCAAACGAAATTGTTGAATGGTGCAAAAGTCATTTTTCTGCTCGCGACTCAACATACAACACACGGTATTTTTGGGAAGTTACAGGTATGTATGTCTAGTCAAAATTTGTTTTAAAAATTTGAATTTCAAAGTTCAAGTACATACATGATTTCAAATTGAATTTTCAAGTTTGAATTTAAACAGATATTGATCGATCAAATCCTTATAATTGTCAAGCAATTCATGGTATTAGAAATCTACATCAAATCATGACAACGGGGAGTAGTAGGCCTTATGCAATGATTGTGAGAGAAAAATCATGTTTTTGTACTGATTGCATTGAGGACAATGCAAATATTGATCAATGTGAGAATATTAGAGATGGGTATGTTTCACAATGGGAAATGAAACAATTAATATCAATGCCTCCTTTTGTTGAAGATGACAATGTTGATGTCTATGATCCACTATATTCAGCTGATTACGAACGTGTATCTGATTTAGTTGTTATAGGTATGTCCAAATTGATTAATTTAGTTAAAATCAAGATTTAAATATATATATATATATATTCTATGTTTAAGTAAGTTTCAAATATAAAATATAAATTTTTACAACTTTTAAATGTATAATTTACTTAAATATGTAAATATGTGGTGTGTGTACAGGAGATATTTTCGCTATAGTTGCAGATCCTGAAAATGCGGAAGGTGTAGATTACTATCTACTAAGATGTACACAACCAAAAAGCAAATTGTTCGAATCGATGACAGATGGTGATGGACAAGAGTATCCCATTGGATCAGTCGTTATTGAAGGCACATATTATCAGCAAATAAAGATAGATAAAAATGGTATTATATTTGTTGATTATAGGCTAGGACAAAAGGTTCTACATTACAGTCACTTAGTTTTGGCAACAAAAATAAATTTAGAAACTTTACCTAAAAGAGGACGTGCCAAACAAAAGTGGAGGTTGCCTATTGAAGATCATGAGAAGATTTTAGAGATAATTAAAGATAGAGAGGATCCAGATTTTATGTACCAGGAGCTTTAAGTTGTTTTTTGGATACATGTGTACACATTTATGACTCCAAATCTAGATAATTTATATATTTGTATTGATTGGACATGTGACATGATTTAGAATGGTTTTTTTTTTAGAATGTGACATGTATGTTAGATCATATATATGCTTGATCTACAAAACCCAGTGACTTTAAAAATGTTTTAATTTACATTTTGCCTAAATTCCTTTAAATCATCTAAATTTCCAATTGCATTTTTACATGTTGGACATGGTTCATTCTTTTAAACCTTCACTCTTGAGAATCTCTCTAGAAATTCCTTTATATCATCTCTCTAGATTCCTTGATTGTAAATTTTTATGTTTGACACATGGAATTGTTAAACTCACTTTCAAATCTTTGAATTTAAATATTTGTTCAACTCCACCTATATACATGTTCCAATTTTGCATTTAAATTTATTTATGTTCCATGGAATTCTTAAGTTCACATTCGAATCTTTCATTTCATTTGAACATTCAACTCCACAAACTTGTATAAAATTATCTAGTTGATTTGGTGTTTTCAAGTGGTGAAGAATCTAGACATAAATGTTGTCTCTAGTTTTCTTTATTTTTTATACATTACTAATGCACGACATTCAATAATTTTACATGATCATTTGGATTTTCATGTATCCATCTCAACCATACATCCAAATTTACTTAAGAATATTAGCTCCTATCTTTTAAGTATAGAACTAAATTATTTATCCATTTTGTTAATGTTAGATTGTATCTAGGTTCTCTTGGTTTGTCCTTTCTTGTTCACCTTAAGGTGCATTGGAATATATGAACATTGTAGTGAATCATAGTGATATCTTCCAAGTCATATCTAATTCCCAAATATAGAAATTTCATATCCTATTGGCATCAATTTAGCTTTGTTTACCATGTATAGCTTGAGACCATGAGCTACCTACATCTTCCAAGTCATATCTAATTCCCAAATGTAGAAATTCCATATCCTATTATCATCAACAACAAGTTCTAATTTTTTACCATATCCTATTATTATCTTCCAAGTCATATCTAATTCCCAAATGTAGAAATTCCATATCCTATTATCATCAACAACAAGTTCTAATTGTTTTAGAGGTGGATCTAGAAGAAGTTTATCTCTCTAGGAGACATGCCACCATCTATAACACCAAAAATACTATTTGAAGCTTCATTATATATTATAGCTTATTTATTTATTTTTAAAATATTTCAATCAATCACTAGAAAATTATAAATTTATTAATATGAGTAACCTTGTGTTGTCATTTATTGATTAAAAGATGAATCTTTGTTTTGTTCTAATATACATGAACTTTTCTTTCTTTGATAAAATAGATTTTATTTAGTAAATATTTTTATAAAATCCTTTTATCCCAACACAATACACTCATTTAAATATTTATTTTTAATTCAAAACTCATATATGAGAGATTATATATATTTCCTTCTCCAAGACCAAGATGCTAATACACTAGTAACATCTACAAAAATATAAGGTTTCTATATTAGAACCCAATTTGAATTATCAAGCTATTTATAGCTTTTTTTTGTGATTTCATAGTCCAACCTTAAAAAATAAGGATGTAATCTCTATTCCTCTCATCTTTAGTACTTTATTTATATATAAAATATTTTTATGCCTATAAAACGTAACTTTTAGTATATTTCTCTAGGAATGAACATAACTTCATTAGTTTTGTAATTTGGTCCATCTTTCCAGTACAATTAAATATGAATTGATCAATTTTTAATTTATATATAGAATTGTCATCCAAGAGATCTACTTGATCAATTTTTAATTTATATAGAATTGTCATCAATTTTTAATTTAATAATAAATGTGCATGTCTTTCAAGATTTAAATATATATATCAATTTCTAATTACATATATATAAATGTTCCACATGGAATTCTTAAACTTTCAAAACTAGAAATTTGATTTCATTTACATTCAACTCCATGAATAGCTTGCATGCTTTATTTGAATTATATGGTTCATTCTTAAGTATAGCTCAACATCTAGTTCAAGAATTCTTTGCATGCACATTCAAATGAACATGTGTATTAGATTATATGGAATTAGAAATTAGGTTAATGTAGAGCGTGATATATGCACAATTTAAATGTATAAATAACTTTTACTGACTTTAAAAATGAACATTTAGAGCTTTAAAGAATTCAATCTAACTATCATCTATTTTCGATTGTATTTTTATGTTCTACTTTAAAACATGTATAGCATTAATCTCAAGCATATATGCATTCAATTTTTTCTATTTCTTGACCTATTTATTAAAGACAAATTCATTTTAACTATTTATTTAAATTAATTACATGTACATGTCCATCTTTTTAAATTTACAAATAGCAGCCATTAGATAGTGGAGTGGACAACATTTTGATTTCACAATGTATTTAGTTATCTATATATGTACAAGAAGTGCATTTGAACAAGTTACCATAATTTAAATTTAAATAAAGGTACTTATAGATGTAATGTAAGTGAGTTCATCAAACCATAATAATGCACGTGTATAACAAACCTCTAAGATTCAAACCATAAAACATAATTGTATGAATGTGACATGTAAATTATAACAAGTATATATATGTGTACCATAAAACATAAGTATGTAACACGTCCAAATGTTCAATACATAAATCATAAAAAGTGTCCCCAACATATAATAAAATGATCTCAGACATGTAATACTATAAAACAAATCTCAAAGAGAGGGATGTCTGGTATGAATAGAATCATCAGATCTATGGCTCGATCTCTCCCTCGACCTCTCCCTCGATGCATGGCTCGATCTCTCCCTCGAACCTCTCCCTCGATCCATGGACCGATCGCTCTGCTGATCCAAGATGTGTGGATCCATGTCCGGATCCAATATCTCCCGATCTGTGTCCTGAGCCTCGTCCCAACCCCTGCATGTGTTCAAGTACACATATATGTAAAATTATCTAAAAATTTTACAATGTACTTGAGTTCAATGTGTTCAAACTTAAAACATCAAGTAATTAGTTTTTTAAAATTAAATTTAAATGTACCTCATCTGCATACTGCATGGGATCGCCATCATGCTCCAAATTTCCAAAGTCTGGGAATTCACCATACTGCTTAAAATTTTCAAGTACACAATTTCAATCAGGAGTTAAACCCCTAGAAGTTTTTAAAATGCATTACATAAATTTTTAGAACACAATTTTAAAAATATATACATGTATTTAAATTATAAATTGAAAGTACCTGTTGTGCCTGCTTGAAAGCTCTACCAGTGTCTCTAAGATCACGAGAATGTAAAGACATCGTAGGGGGCTCTGTAGCATGTACAGTATCAGTAGCAAAAAGAAGTCGACTATATGTCCCATGGACAGGATCAGGTGTCGCAGTAGCCTCAACGTGACCTGTAACATCCTGATGACCACCTGGGCAAGCTAAAGGATCAACAGAAACATGATGTGCACGGGATTCTGTAGGCTGATGTGGAATATCCTGAGCTGCATTTGCCACATTGTGGCTCATATCTGTATGAGGATATCGTTGTCTAATAAATTTTGGTACCCTGTCAAGAGCAATCCCATGGTCCTCACTGATAACCTGATATGCTGCTAGTAAATCCAAAATTGAGAGTCTACATGTATTACGCAGAGTCGTGTGGGTCATATGCTCGACATCTGCAAGAGTAGGTAGATCGGCACTAATAAATGGATCATACGATGTAGATGTAGCCTCAGTGGGAGGAAGGTTGATCCGTGGGCGTAATAAATATCTACCAACTCGATCAGATGAAATCTGATCAATCTGCATCGTAATAGAGGCAATGTTTTCAAAAATCTGACTCTGAGTGGACCCTGTTGCTGCCTCCCCTGCTGCTGCCAATTCCAAACGTTTTGGTAAAACCAAAAGGTTTGGGCCAACTAATGCCCTCTTGTCCACAGGCGGTGGCAAATTTGAAGGTCTAAACTGTGGTTTGTCATAAAAATGGCCTTTACCTTGGCCAGCATGCTAAGGATAAGATGTGTAGTCCACCTCTATATGTAAATGAAATTCTGCATATAACTGTTTGACAAAATACAATGGCAGCTCATCATTGTGAGGCCATCTATGATGTGCTGCCAACCATCTAGGGTATATGAATGGCGCAACAAGAGGATCTTCACACCTCGTAACCATATATCCTCTAATTTTATTTTTTCCTCTATAAAATGGGAACATGGATAACACATTTTCACCTAAAACTAATTTTGCAACTTCTTTATGTTTCACTGTGCCAGTAACACTCCTAGCAAGAGAAAAATAAAACTGTTCAATGCTGATTTCATCATAAGGATTGTATGATCAAATTGTCTCAATCATCTTCATAATCTCTTGTCTAATAGTGACTAATCTATCTCGATTAGCCAAATTGGGGGAGTTGTGAATTGTTTGCTCTAAACATTTTAGAGCATTGTCCAATCTAACAATACTATCCTGAAATATATTTGATCTAGTTTGAGCTTCTCGCTCAGAACGGGGGGAATGATGAGATCCCTCATCGGCCATGATATATATAAATAGATAGAGATCTGCATATCATTAAAACAAAATTACATAATGAACTACACAAATTTAAATTGAATTTTTTTCAAAACTAAAAAAATATATATATTTAAATTAAAGGTAAAATTTTCAAGTTTCAAAACTAGAAAACATTTTTGAATTTAAATGTATCTAATGAGATCTAGTTCAAACTTTATATCTATCGAGCTATGTGAACCTATTAAATCATAGGCATGCATGTAATATTCAACCAAGAGTAAATATGTAAAAAAAATATTTATCCTTTCAACCACTCTATACTAAAATTTTGATCAAAATAAAAAAATACTCTTCATTACAATTGGTCATATATGATCTAGCCTTTCTTTGTAATCAATTATTTTTTAAATCAAACACTAGAAATTATAAAAAGGTTAACATTTCCTTAATTTTTCGATCTAACTTAAAACATATTAAAGTAATAAAGTTAAAATTTAATTTAATAGTGTATGTGTGTATGTATGTATATGTATGTGTGTATGTATGTATGTATATCTAACTTAATTTAATAGTGTATGTGTGTATGTATGTATATGTATGCGTGTGTGTATGTATGTATGTATATACATATATATATGTATGTACATGCACATGATATATGTGTATGTGTGTATGTATGTACATGTATTATATATGTATGTGTATGTGTGCATGTACATGCATATATATGTGTATGTGTGTATGTACACATGTATATACTCAAGTACATACATACATACATACACACATACACATATATATGCATATACATACATACATACACATATGTATATATATAATGCATGTGCGGTAAATGCGTACATCTGCAGCCAATGTTGCGTATGTATGATACGTGTGCGTACGTACCTGCGTATGCGTATGTGCGTGATATGTATGCGTAGTAATGCGATGCGTATGCGTACGTACGTACGTATGTGTATGTGCGTAATGCGTACGGCGCGTGCACATTAACGCGCGTGTGGCGTGCGATGCGTACATGCGTGTTACATGCGCACGCGCGTACGCGTAATGCGTGCGTGTTGCGTACGTATGTTATCCGTACGCGCGATATTTGCGTACCGGACGTACGCGTAATGTCGTGCGTGTGCGCGTACGTATGCGTACTTACGTGCCGTATTGTGTATGATGATACGTCTGCGTGCGTCGCACGGCGCATTGATGTAATGACGCATGTATGTATGTGTACATCTGCACACATATAATATTGTATGGCGTGTGCATGTGAATATGCATTGCTGTATGCATGTGTACGTATTGTATACATATCTTCAGCTCTTTCACATCGCCTCAATATTTCAGCTATTCTTCGCTCAACAATGCATATTCTCCACATATCGCTGTCGTATCATATTCAATATTTCAGTAATATTCACATCCCCTTTCTAATGCACCACGCATACGCACATGCGCATGTACATTGCATGTGCATACGTAATGCATGTATATATAATACATCACATGTACACATGTATGTATATGTACATGCATGCATATATGTGTATGTGTGTATGCATGTAGATCTGTATTATATATACATATGTATACATACACACATGTACACATATGTATATATAATACATCTACATGCATACGCACATACACATATATGTGCATGTACATAACTTATCAAAGGCGCTTTATTTGGGAGATAAGTTTAGCATTTTATTTAAGAGATTAGTTCATATGGAATGTAGATTTAAAATTCATTTACAAGTATAGGAGGTATTGGAAAGCAACATATCTAAGGTGTACAACCCATGGACCAAAGGAAGTCAATTGAATCAAAGTGGTTTGAGACTGAAATGCTTTAAGAAACACTGAACCTTATCCATGGAACAAAAGTCCTTCTAAATTGTTCTCCCTTATTTAAGTGTTCCTCTCAATTTTGAAGGATTTGAGTGATCAAAAGAACTCACTAATATTTCACTAATATTTCCCTTCTTGATCAAATATTCCCATGTACCTCAAGGGGTAAAAGAATGTTCCTTCTCAAGATAGTTTTTCTTCAATATATAACTTTTTATCAAAATCTAATAAACATGCTATGGGAATGGCTGTCTCTCTGTAAGATAGTTTTAAAATTGTAACATAGTTTTCTGGATTTAACTTTGAAAGATGTCAAATCCATACTTTGTAACCACATTGGTCAAAACTCAAATCCAACAAATAGTTGGCATTAGCTTTTCACATTCATTGTAGTATTAGAAATATAGCTTCTGAAATTAAACTGAGAAATATAGCTTCTGAAATTAAACTGTGTATGTTTTTTGTATCGATATTTCAAATTAGATTGCAGAAATAGACTTAGAAAGAGGGGCAGGGGGAGAAATAGAGTTAATTCTAGAAGCTATATTTCCAAACCCACTCATTTTTGAGAAAATTATATTTAGAACACAGATCAGTGTTAACACTGTTAACAGACACTGATTAACAGATCTTTTACAGGTGATTAAGATTTTGACAATGATTAAGATTAAGACTTAGAAAGATTAATGCATAATAAAGTTAAATCCTGATATTCTTGGAACTTCAAAAATCTTTTTTCAGGTGGATGATACTGCTTCAGAAATTCATTGTAAGACAGGCTTCAGCTAAAATTGATTTTCATGCAGACCCATCTAGTTTGTGGAAAGCCATAATCCATTGTGTGTGTCGTTTTTGACTGTGTATTCGCTAAAGCTATGTGGAAGAAAATTTTGTTGGCTTGGTCACTCTTTGCTCATTAAGAAATATTGTAGCTTGATGTACTCTTTTAAGTTATTTTTTATTCTCCAAATGGGAAACACTCTTCTTTTATAAGATTTCTCTACCAAGTACTTGGGTTCTTGTAGAAAGCAAGAAATGCACATGTTTTCAAATAGGACTTTATAACTTCTACTTACTTCAGCTGTGAAGTCATGATCACCTCTCTTGTTTTGCAAGTTGAACTATTCTTCAAGGTTCCAAAGTTTGATTTCAAAATATTTCTCAATGGTGAGTCTATTCAATATAAGACTAGCTCAGTGGTCAGTTGCGGCAGATTTTCAAAAATATAATGATTTCCTGACAGGAAAGTGAGCTTAACACATTCTCCTAAAGTTTTAGTTGACAAAGATGGTTGGGAAAACTGAAAGACCAACAACGGTTGTCACATAGTGGAGAAGAAAGATGATTCAAAGATGGATTTTCCTTCTCAAAATGGCAATGCTGTTCCTTAGAACTCTCTTCCTAGAGATCAAGTTGCTAATTCAAACCAAGCGTACAATGCTTTTATTGAGACTGTTGGGATTCAGAGAGAGGAAACAGAAACATGGAAATGTAATAATTCATAATATCTTCTCTGATGAAAGTATGGATGATTGCTTGTATACTAAGTTACCTGTTCACCCCCTGCATTGCCCAGATCCAGGTCCAGCTCGTACCTGCCCCAGATTCTGGGCCAATTTGAGCAGGGATTCTGATTAAGATTAATGCTTTTTTTCGGAGATCAGGATTTAACTTTATTATGCATATGTGATCACATTATCAACATCACCTCTACATGCATATGAAACCCACAAGGCATAAATACAGATCTCTATGCATAGGATTTGTCTAACCAAAAAGCAAATAATCGTGTAGGTCTATATATTTGTCCATGGGAGTTTCATCTACACATGGAAGTGAGTTTGGTAGTTGGGCATGTGCGGAGAGGATGAATAAATACCCATGAATGGTTGAATGTGACAAATGTAGCAAAGTTCTAGAATGAGCTCAAAAGTAAAAAAAATGGTATGTCCATAAACTGTAGTTCTTACATAGATCAAATCAAATGGCATTTTCTTATATGCAAATGTACCTTATTTCATTGTGAATGTCATGTTGATTCCATCTTCATGGTTCACTATCACTTGATTATATTGAGAATGGAAGCTGTATTGACTGATTCCTTTGTGTGCAGAATAGGACATTGCAAACATGCTCATGCTTTAAGGGCCAGATGTTGAAGGATAAAAATAAATGTTGGCCCACATCATTTAGATGTGGGATAATACAGATTTCAGGCTCTAACCATTATCTACATGCTTAATGAGATCATAAAATGGAATTTTGAGTGGTAGAAGAAACATGGATGAGTTCATGTGTTGTTTCTACAAAAGACATAGTCTAAAGCTTTGAATCTCATAGTTCTTCATTCCAGATCAGCATATCATAAGAGATACCAGGATGTTTCAATCTAAATTATAGTCATAGTACACAGTAAAATAAATGCAGATAAAAGTTCCAAATGAAAATATGAATTAGTAATCCTGGAGTTTGAACCAAAACAAACATGGTACTTGTACAATATAGCTTTTGAAGAAGCAATCAATTCAAAACACGAGGCTAGGGAAATAGACATAGAAGAGACAAAGAAACCATTAGTAATGCAGGAGTAAGTGAGTCTAAAAGGAATGCACTGTGAATCTAAAGCATGCCCAACCATCTTTCTTTGCATAACATCTCTTCCATTTGTTTTCCAATACCTCATAAATAAAATGCTAAACTTATCTCAAAAGCATGCCCAATCACAAATTAAAGCTTGTAAAGAAGGGTATGTTAAGTTTCACAGCCTAGAGAAAGAAATTTCATTGAGCATCATGGCCATAGCTGTCTCAACCATCACGGCCATGACCTGATTTTTCCATTTCAATCAAACCCTAACAAACGATATATCCCAAATTTCTCACAATAGACAAAAACGATACGAGAAATCAAACATTCATCTCAATGCCACGAATGGAACCTGTTAATATGTCATCCCTGTTGCTAGCGATCGGCCGACAAGCTCTCGCCCCCAACACTTTCGCCCGAGCGTAGCAATAGTGGGCCTGGTTTTTTTTTTTGAGATTTTATTAGCTATTTTCGGTCGATAGGGTTCCGATCGATAATGTTTCGGCCGAAACACACTCGACCGATAAGGTCTCTCCAGGTGTGCGCCGTGTCGAATGTTTTCGGCCGATAAAGTTTTGGCCGAAAGTGACTCGACTGATAACTTGAAGCCACGTAGGCGCCATGTGGCTGACCCGTCGATTCGGCCGAAACCTTATCGGCCGAAAACTGGTCGGCCGAACTTAAGTCACTCGAAATAATTTAGTTGGCCAAAACTGTGACACAAGTTTGTGCTTTCACCCTGTCATTTCTTTGGAGCAACTCGATGATGTATTGAACTAGAGAAGCTAGGAAGGAGAATGGTATTTTCTTTGTCTATTGTTTGTGAGTTGATCATTATTATTGTGTGAGTTGTCGCAAGACATGCTCTACAAAGTATCACTGATGACATTTCAAATTCACATAACAAAATGATTGATTCTTGTCTATTTATGCAAGAAATGCTTAGGACATCTCAGTTTAATTATACCTAGATGCTTGTGTTAAATTGCCATATCAAAAATCATGAAAGTAGTACTTAGGTCATCATTGGTGTAAATTATACCATTGATGCTTGTACTCACTTTCAACATTTTAAAGGCTCAATGATGATAAAAAGCATGATAAATGGACTATTAAGGTGACAAATTTGGAATATGTAGATTTTGCATGGTTAAATTAGATTGCATTTCTATTAGTTTTGCATCTGCAAAGTAGTTTATTCCAAAGGCTAGTGGAGAATTCAAAAACAATGTTATCTTTTATCATTGATGGATTGAGTATACTTGACATTAACAAAAACATAATCACTATCATGTAGGTGCATAATCATTTGCATTACATACATTAGAAGACATTATCATATCTTTCATTCATCCATTCATTACATCATATATTTGCATTTGAAATACCAAAAATAAAGTGCATCGTATCCCATTTGCATCATTATGTCATATATCATAGAAACATCATATCCAAAATCATACATTTAGTTGCATTATCATATCATTCATATATACACATGATCATACCATGCATTCATTCACCATCATTATAAGCATAATCACATTTAACATCATAAAATCATATCATGTTATCATGATCATAAATTGCATCCATAACATCATCATATAAAACATCTCATGGCATATAGAACAAGAAATTAATTACATCCATCATAAGAATTCATCATAAGCATCCATGATGGAACCATATAGACCACATATAGATCGATAAATCTGATGCATATCATATAAATCTCAAAAAAATCACAATGTCAAGTATACAATGTTGTCTGAAATGTAAAGAGATACAACAAAAAATGGTCGTGAATCAAAAAATCAGAGTATACATCATGTCTCAAAATACAATAGGGAATCGAATCATGAGGCTATGTGTTGCTAGCCCTAGATGGTGCCAACATCTATGGACCAGTGCCTGCCCCACCAGATGTACCTAGATCTCTCAAATCTCTTGGAAGAGGTTGTGTCACACCCTTGCTAATAGTCCTGGAATGAGTCCTGCCAGACCAAGATTGAGCATAACTAATTCTCTGCTCTCTAGGAACTGCATCATGGTATCAACCTCTATAATAATCGGCCTCTCGACCCACGCGGAGAACCTCTCTCATATAATTAGCTACAGAGGTACCCTCGACTAATCTCTGCAATCTATCAACCAATCCCTGTGCCTTCTTTGCAGTTTGTCTAGATGCATCTCTCTCTATTGTCAGAGAATATATCTGTGCCTGTGCAACTATCAACTATGCCAATACCTATGAGAGAGCCTGTGCATGAGCCTGTGCCTATGTCTAGACTAATAACCCTTGGGCCTATGTTAGTTGACCTTGTAGTGTCTGCACATGGACCTGTAGGCTGGCAATTTGGATCTGTTGCTACTGGGAGGGTACTCTAATATGCACATGTTTTTTTGTTGGGGCTACTAGTGATCACCTCTTATGAGGCACCATGAAGTCTCTAACTTCAAACAACGAGCCTCCTCCACCCTCATCTCCTCCACCCCCATCTCCATCACCATCTCTGTCTCCATCTCCCTCATCATTACTGCTCTCCACACCATCTGACTCCTCCTCTCCCTCATCTCTCCTACGTTGGTACCCATGTGCAACTGCCATATCCTCCTCACTTGGTATCAACACTGGCTCATATGGGATGAAGATTCGTGGGAATGGATGTAAAACGAGGTACTATGCATACTCATCAGTAATCAGAGCCTCAATGATCTCAGGATGAATCTTCCAAATAAAAGGTCGATAGACCCTGATACTCCTGCATTGCAATATCATATGATAAGTAGGGTTCCCACTCGGTGGTATTTATCTGAAATTGTGCATAATTTGCAACACCTTGGGGCATGCCTTGTACTATGCCATATTTTCTAAGCACCCTCAACAAAAATCTCTCAATGACGAAACATGTCCTACCAATCAAGTACATGGACTGGCATAAGTATGGCATCTCTATATCATCCTCTGACCACTGCTTGCAATCAAGATAGGGCTGCTATGTAACTGCCTCTACATCATTAAGGAATCTCCTCCAATGCTCCAGTTTGTCCAGTCTAGGCTGAGCAATTATACTTGCATATGCATGAATGTATGGCCTCATCACAGGTCGCTGTCTATCTATAACTGGACAAGTGACCACTATATGCTCCCACGCCCACACCTGAAGTAATGCAACTCTTGAAGACAAACTGGCCCCTCTAAGGCAGACCACCTGATGCAAATCATGGTATAGGTGGGAAAACATGCACATACCTCAAGCATATCTGGTACCATGGACAATCATACTCTCCAAAATATGACCCCACCCAACTGAAAGTCCCTTTGACCTTCGACCAGGACAAAGGAACCCTCCAATGAAACTAGCAAGTACTAATGGCAAGGTAGCATAGGCATCAACCATCTCTCGCCATGGGATCTTGTATCCAAAAATTGTATCATCCTAGAAAAATTGAGGTAGTGCATTAGTCCCACCCTACTTAGAAGAATCATAAACTACCAACTCCCCAACAACAGGTATCTGCAAGATCCACCATACATCCTCTGGGGTCACTATCATCTCATCGGTAGGAAGGTGAAAGGTATTGTAATCACTATGCCATCTCTCTGCTAAGGCTACCAATAGTCCTCGATTAATCCTAATCTGGGGCATATCTAGAAGAGAAGACAAACCACATCATGTGATAACTACTGTCTCAGGCTGCACTAGCTATGGTATCAAATCAAATGTCCTAGGAAACTACTCTCAGATTTGTAAGTTCGTCAAAGGCTCCTATTATCACAGAATATCGAAAGTTAGTAATTTTTGTCAATTAATCAAACATCAACCAGCCTATGAAATCTAATCAACTCTGGTGAGACTTTGATCAAATCTCATGAGAAACTATCATTGAACCTCACCTATCATGAGGTCAATCTTCAATCTATTATTGTACCTTGCCTATCATGAGGTCAATTAATCAAATCAACCTCGCTTATCATATGGCTTATCAATCAGACTATAATTATTCCTTACCTATCATGAGGTTAATTATCATTAATCAATCATCAAACCTTGCCTATCATGAGGTTGATCATCATCTAACCTATCAAGATCATCAATCAACATCAACTCAAAGGCTAGCATAATCAAAACTATCAAACATGTAGGGAGTTAATCGACAAATTTCATCATTTTAACTTGGATGCGCTAAAACAGTGTTTTAATGCACCAGAAAACTCAATGCACCATTAAAATTCATCTATGCACCAAAACAAATTATCATTGCGCTAAATTAGTCAATGCGCCATTCAAGGACATCTATGCTTATTTCAAGTGACCAATGCACTGAATCAGTCGATGTGCCATTTTGGGGGGTAAATGTGCTAATCTAGGTGATCAATGCACCGAATCAGTCTATGTGCTAAATTATCTATCCTATGCGCTGAAATGGTCTATGCACTAATTTAGCCTATTTATGCACTGCAAAATATAATCTATTTGCTAAAGCGGTCAATGCACTACATCGGCCTGTCAATGCACTAAAATTGGGAAAAACTGATTTAAAATGAAAAAAACGTGTGAAAATTGAAAAGCACAAATTATGAGGAGGTTTCTAGGGTACATACTGGAGGTCTGTACATGGCTACGCGATTGTGTCATCGCACACACTCGAAATGGTGAGTGTGGTATGGAATAGACATTTTTCTTCAAATGCTAAGTTTTCTCTCACTCTCAAATTTTAAAACTCAATATGCACAAATGAATTTGAAAATCAACTTTTTGACCTTTTATAGGTTAATTAAGAGGCAATTTTGGTGGGATTTATTTATTTTATTTTCCAGGGGGCTTAATTCATCAATGTCACATCTGGCGGAGTAAACATCATTTTTTTTAGGAGATAAATCGATTTTGCATCTTTGAAATGGAACATCTTTATCAAATAATCAAAAATCATAAAAATTTGAAAAAATACAAAAAATTAAAAAATTCATCAATTTATCTCTCGAGGGGGCATATATCCATCATCACTTGAAAATCAACGTCTGGGGAATATCAAAAAAAATTCGTCAGTACTAGCAACAACAACAAAATTTTCTTTGAAGCAATGCATAAACACATCACTTCAAAGATAGGAAAAATGTATACACCTAAAAATGGTTTGGATAATCTAACTAATTAAATATGATTTATTTGATTAATTAACCCTTCTATTTTCATCTACTTATAAATAAATAGAAATATTTATTTATATAGTTCACATTTAATTCTTCTATCTTTATCATATTATTTCATCTTAATTAAATAAACAAATCACATACTTTGTTTTATTTAATTATTATTATCAAATTCTTCTATAATTATATATTTATTCTATCTTAATCACATCATTCTATTTTAATTAAATAAACAAGTTCACATACTTTGTTTTATTTAATTACCACATTTCTTCTATGTTTATTTAATAAACAAATTTCTATAGTTTGTTTTATTAAATTAATATCCTCTTTTACTAAATTGAATAAATCCAAATAATTCAATTAAAGCATATTTCTACAACTATTGCCTCTTTTCACTCATCATATCCACCAACAAAATTAGATATTTTATATCTAATTAATTCAACTCAGCCTTCACGAACAAATTTGAGACAAATTACAGGCAAACTTCTTCATCTTCTTCCTTTGATTCTTCCTATCCTCTAGCTGAATGTTTTTGTGGGGAGGAACAAACATCCTTATTCTTTTTAGCCTTCTTCATCTTTCACCATTGAATCTTTCAAATCAAATCCAGACCCTTACTTGCTGCCACATCACAAATATGCTGCTGGGAATCTATAAATATAGCCTCTTTCTACAGGAAGAGGATCCCAACTTTGTGTAATCTTACTCTATAGAAATAGTATTAAAGTAATTAAGCATTTGAGCATTGAGCAAATAGCAAATAGTAATTAGTAATCATATAGCAATCATAATCACGGCTTTTCATTTAGCTGCATCTTAGTTTGTAGTAGTTTGTTTTATCATTTTCATCTCATTTTAGGCTACAGTATCATCACCATATCACTTAGCAATCATTAGATAGGATTATATTCCTGCATTTAACAATATCTCATTCTCTAGATTGTCATTTTAACAGTCACAGTGCTTACAAAATCTGAGAGCCACAATGATTTAATAAATATTTGGAGATAGAGAGCAATAGGACACTTTCAATGGATTTCTGGCTTTTAATTAGATTAATTGTTGTTTAAATCTCTTGATATAATGTCTTATTAGGTGTGTTTGTCATTCATTTACGCATATTTTACTCACACAAAGAGCACCTTTGAGAGCTTGATATGTATAGAGGGGAGTATGAAACTTCATTGATGATAGTTATCACATCCCTTAAAGGAACCTTTTTTTAACTTGTCATAGATATGTGCACCAATCAACTCATTGAAAACAAGGTGCAAGATGATGTAGGTTATGATAAAGGATATTGAGGTGAAGATGAAGGCCCTAGAGGGTTTAGTGATAGTAGTTGCAAAGAAGGCCATAGAAATTGAGGATTTCTAGGTCGAGTAATTCAAGAAGAAATTGGCTAGGCTTGAGCTCAAGTAATGCAACAAGAAATAAAGATTATAACTAAAGCTTAAAGGGATGTAGGTAAGACCCTTATTAAAGGTTTGAAAAAGGAGGTAAAAGACCTAAAGGCCCCTAGGAATAAACCAATGCTATCATCTTCACCACTCAAATGGTATCCATGAAGCAAAATATGACTAGCCAAGATAGTTAACTTCAATGATTAGACACCCAAAGAGTATAAGGTTTGAAAAAGGAGGTGAAAGACCTAAAGGCCACTAGGAATAAACCAATACTATCATTTTCACCACTCAAATGGTAGCCATGAAGCAAAATATGGCTAGCCAAGATAGTTAACTTAAATGATTAGACAACCAAAGAGTAACCTAGGCTTAGAAAATAAAGGGGATAATCAAGAAGGGAGAGGACTTGGAGGCCAAACTAGATGCAACCAAAGAAGAAATAAAACTAATGCAAGCCAAAATTGAAGAATTGAAATTATTTTTTAGATCCATTAAGCTACTCAAAGCTCTCTAGAGGGCCCAAAAAAGAGTCAATAACCTCCTTTACACTAGCACTTTGATTCTTAAAGTTTGCAAGGATGTCACATGACATGTTCAAGAAATGGATTGAATACATAGAGGTCGACATCTCCCAGGTGACCAATGATGCTTAAACATGCTTCCTAAAATTTCAACATGAGAAATTTAGTAGTTGCCAATATGACAAGTATAATTGTCATTGCATAGTGTAGATATCGAATCCTAGCCTGCAAACTAGCATTTTAACACTAATATTCATCTCTCCCTAATGATTAAATAATGTTCAATTATTTAATTATTGTCTAAAAGCATATTTATACTATTAATTAAATGACTTTATGTTATTTAATTAATTAATTTCAATTAATCTTCTTGATTAGTTAAATAAATCCTATTTATTTAATTATATCTTTAATTCTTGATGAGTTAAATAAATCTTTAACTTTTTATTCTTCTTGATTTTTATTTTTTATTTTTTTATAGGTAAGTGCTATCTAAGGGGATAGTGCCCATATACAATGATTCCTGATGGAAAAGTATGCCAATGTGCACACCACATTACATAGGTAACAACAAACTACTAGCTCCTTACATAGTTAGATAGTGATATATCACCACCAGGCTTCTGCTCAACTCCAAGGTCCGAACTCAACTGCACTCGCTATGGTACTGTAGACCCAACTTTATGAACCTTGCGTAGGCTTCCAAGTTGGAGTTTCTAACTCCTGCTCTGAAGACATCCTAGGCTTTTGCAGCCCAAAGGAGTAAACCATGCTTATGTATAGAATTTTTTTTTTAATCTACATAGGATGAACACATTCCCCACCCTGCCTAGGTAAATATAGCTTGAGAGAGACACCTTTCCATCAACTAAGCCAGAGCCAAATATCTGACCAAATCTACTACTTCTAGCCTTTGGATGCCACCATGCATAAGGCGAATCCTAACGCCCAATCACAGGCCCTAGGTAGTACCATGATAGGTACTTTGGATCCCCGCATTGTCCAAGGCTAAGATCTGCTGCAGACCCAGCCACCAGTCTGTAGAGGAGTCGATGTACACTAGATCACCTTGATTAACACCATGATTAGCCAGCAAGTCCACAACTCTATTTGCTTCCCTGTATACATGTGTGAGGGAAAATTCTTTCAATTTACCCAAAAATTCCTTGATTTTCCTGATCCAATTATCAATTTTCCAGTTAGGCATTTTTCCTGTGGTTATCGCTTGGATGCATATCTTAGAATTTCCTTCAATTTCTACCTCCTTAATGCCTTTCTGAGTGTCTGTACCTCCAACCCAAGTGCCAAAGCCTCCAACTCTACAATGTTATTTGAATGAATTGCCAAACTCTTTGACATGATCGATACACATTGCCCGCCACCATCTCTAATTATGCACCTAGCTCCAGCCCGCCCAGGGTTACCTTTGGCTGCACCATAAAAATTTAATTTCCATTTTAATATAACAAGTTGTAGCTAGCGAACCTCCTTTCTGTTTACCATTGTTGGCCCAAGTATCACATGCATACAATACTTGAGATCGCACGTTCCAAACCTTCTCTATTTCCTCATCCCACCTTGTAAACCTTGCCTTTGACCCTACGATAATTTAGTTGTTTGCTGTCTCTATGATGACGTCATGTATTTTTGCAATGAGAAGGTCATGTAGACATGTAAAATATACTGATTGGCATTACACACTGGATCCTGATTACTAACACCATTTCAACCTGAATCATCTTCTTAGCTTCTCATCACTCTTCGTTCCTTAATTAAATAAATAATCATTTATCTAATTAAGTCATTCTCTCTTGTTAATTAAATCAATCAATCTGATCTAATTAACCCTATATCTCTATTTAATTAAATAATTCATTTTATTTTATTAAATCTCTAAAGTCACCCTATTAAATTAAATAAATTAAACCTTGTTTGATTAAATCTGGCATCATCCCCTTTAATTAAATAAATCAAAATCTTTATTTAATTAGTCTCTAAATCACATTCTTCTCATCTTTTGATTTAAATCAACCCATAAATCTAAATCAATTGGTCACATCATCTAATCCCTCATTAAATTAATTAACCCTTGATTAATTTAATTCTAATCCATGTCCCATCCTCTAGCTTTTGCCACTTGCACATGAAAATACATTTAACTCATTTATTAAATCTGTATTTTCTCTCAACTTGGCATCTTTTAGAGAATATTCTTCCAAATTTGAAATCCCTCCAAGTGGACTTTGTCCTTCCAACAAGACATTTATTCCTTCTTTCATGTCCTTATGCATTGAGCCAAGTGGCATTTAAGACATTCTTTTTCCCTCTTACATGTCATTTCACTATTTTCAAATTTCAACTAATTGCATTTATGGGCACATTCATCAAAATGTGCACATCCTTTGCCCATTCACATCTTGACAAGTGGCATTTGGCCATTGGTTGAAATTTAGTCCCACATTGCTTCATTTTGGGAATTCTTCCATCTTGTCTTTCTATAAATAAGAGGTTTCTCTCCTCATTTGATCATCCACAATTTGAGTAAACTTACTATACTCAATTTCATCTTCAAGCACATCCATTTTCATCCATTTTATCAATTTTATAGCTAGATTATGTAGATTTTTCATCATGGAGCTCAATTGAATCAACATCAAAGTGCATCATTCATCAACATTGTATCACAAGAGTTGGGAAAGGGCCAATTTTCACATCAAATTGGCACCAATTCCCCCATGGGATCAAGAGCTTGCTTGCTTAATTAGGATTTCATTGCTTTCTCATTGTGTTCTTCATTTTATTTCCTAATTTGAACTTTGCTAATGGATTTCATGGGGAATCTTGATTCTCACTTGCATTTGATCTAACTATGTTTTTGTTTATTGTGTTTTGTAGGTGCTAGTATCAGGGTTCTACATTTGGTGCTAGAAGGAGGGCATATCTCAAGTTTAAATCATGTTTTTTCACAAAATTTTTGTGCTTTTTCTCTATTTTTTGTGTCTACAAGAAACTGCATTGCTACCAGTTTAGCAGTGCCATACAACACTACTATCAGTCCAATGGCGCAATACGACACTGCTACAAACTGTAAACTGCAAAGCTTTGTCTTTCTCACCCAAAATTCAAAAGTTCTAACTCCACCACTGGGTCAATTCGAGGTCATTGACTTTTTTAAACTCCAAACTGCACCATGGGGTAAAAGTCTAACACAATCATGCTCTTTGTTTTGTTGTAGAGCATCGCTTGTAGAATTAGTGGTGCCATGTAGCACAACTAGGCTCCTCAAACTATACCGCCTGTGTAGATTCCACTTTTGGAGTGAAGTAAAGAGTGAAAATTTAGTTTTTTATAACATGTGCTTTTTAAAATTTTGATCATCTGGGTTATTAATTGCTTTCCTAACCTCTATTTTGCAGTTTTAACTATTTTTTTTTAGGTTGGCTTAATCAAAGGTGGAGAAAAGAAATCTAGTGGAAGTTTCATAATGACATCTCATGATATCAAGTGTTTTTGAACACTCTTAGAGAATTCATATTATCAATTAAGGATTTGTTTCTTTTCATGTGCTTAGGACATACTAAATTTCTTTTGGGCTCTAAAAATAACACTACAAAGGCTTTCAATTTTTGATACAAAGGGCTTAAAAATAAATTTAGGACAAACTCACTAGATTTGGTTTGAGGATTAACAATTGAACAAGGCAATCTCCATATTTCATTTTGGTGCACTAAAAATAATCAAATTATTTCTTTGTGAATTTAAAATAAACAAGTGCTTCTTTGTTTTGTAATTACTTACTCAAAGTAATATCATTAAAAGGATGTATGCACTTCTCTCACACCTCACGACGATCTTGAGAATCAAAGGGCCTTCTGGTGACATTAAGTTACGTAAATAATTACCCATACACTTCAATTTGGACTTTAAAATTGAAAAAATCTTGCAAGTGTGAGTGGAGCATATTGCATACATTATCTCTCTTTGGTTCACAACAAAGATTGATCGAGTTACGGATATGTTTGGTCACTTTTGTTTATCTTAGAGGGCTTGCATTGTGGGAAAAAGTAATTACCCAAGGGAACGACCCAACTGGGAACAGGTGAAAGCAAAGCGACTTCCACCCAAGATATAAGTGTGGATATTGGAACAAAGGCCAATATCACAAGGATTATTTTGATGAGAAGGGAAGCAATGGTCTCTCACTGCATGGATGGTCCCCCACGAATGGAATTCCCACATTAAAACCCTTGTTTAGAAAAAGCCAAAATCCTTTATCTATTTTTTGGTGCAAGAATGGTCGTTCTGAAGCTGCCCCACACTTTTATGACTTTTAGTAGAAATGGAAAGTATGCCATGGGAGATTCATGGGTACTAATGCTTGGCTGACCCGAGAAGTGAGTGCACTATAAGGGGGAGCCTGTGTGGTCAAGCATCTAACCATTCGCTAAAAGTAAGCATAGTTGGACTTGTCCAAGTGGGGATTCAACAAATACAGTCTTTCATATCCATAGGGTTGTGCATGTCCTTGGGAACAACAGTTTTCTTATTTGTAAACATTAGGAAAAAAAACATTCAACATGGGCATCAAAATTTCAAACCCTTTAGGAAGAAAATATCTTTGACAAAATTCAAGTGTTATTGCTTGCCCTAGGGATTCTATCCTTAGAGGTTTCTAAACATTTGGGTTTAAATGTCAATTTGCTTACTAAAGTCAACAACAAGTAACTTTTTCCTTGAGTTCATTAAAGTTAAACACAATATACTTTGTGGAATGATAAGAAGTTAAGACATTAGACATATAGCGCAAAGACGTAATCAAGAATTGTTTGTGGTAAAAAGAACTCACTATGCAAAGCTAAGAACAATTGAACCCCACACATGTGTCTCAAATGATTTCACACAAGATCAAAATCTAGAAACCAAAGTCAAAAGCCCTCAGTCCAAAAGAACATCAAAAGTGTCTCTCAATGCTCTATGAATTCAGATGAAGATTACTTTTCAACTTTTACAGAAGAACTTCAAGAAACAATCCCAATTTGTATGAGTTCTTTTATCAACAAAATCCAAATCTTTTTCGAGAATTTGAGCATCTTGTCTAGAGTAAAGTGTGTTATCCAAAACTGAGGTCTTGTAAAAGAAGAGTCTTTTTAGGTACACATAAGATCAAAATCAATCTTCATCCATCTTTCAAACATCAAACCAAAAATCATCTCACCAACAATTCTTGAAAATCTTGAAATCATCCTTCATGCTAGACTTTTTGGCAAATCCATGAATCAAAAATCCTTGAAACAAATCAAATCAAAATACTTGAATCAAAACATCAAAATCATCTTGTTTAGCTAGGTATATTTAGATGCATCCTTCTCCATATTCTTAGTTGAATTATCATCAAAATCATTTTGTTTGGTTAGGTGTGGGTAGATGCATCCTTCTCCCTACACTTAGTCAAATTATCATCTTGTGAGAAAATCTATCCTATAGATAACATCCAACATCTTTGGATTTATTTTTTCATTATCCAAAATCAAAACAATCCAAAAACCAAATCAAGGTCAAAATCAAAATCCAAGAATCCCAAAATCTAATTAATCAAATCAAATCAAAATCCAAAATCCAAAAGTCCCAAAATTCTAGCATTCCCCTCAAGATCTTCTAAGAGTTTAGTCATTTATATCATCCACCTTTCACGTATTTCACCATCACACCTTTGATCCTTAATCATCCTAGATCTTCTCTTTTGAGCCTCATTTTATGGTTCAAACAAGATCACAACACAAGAAGGACATGGAGATCAACAAAGAAACATCAACTTCAAGTGACCTAAGCCAAACCAATACTGAAATGAATCCCGTTGGATCAAGCAATCCTCTAACTAATTTTCCTTCATCATCACAAAATCTGCAAGAGGAAGCTCAAGTGGAGGACATCACCAATAATGCCTTTGGGATGACACAAGACGAGATCACTGAAATGGTCCAAAATCCCGAAAATCATAGAATTGTCAACATCATGATGAAGCTCCATCCCTCACAATATATGCTTGAATTAGCAAAACAAGGGGCTAAACTCCCTTTTGATTTTGATGTGAGCACCATTGTGGAACAAAATTTTGGGTTCATTCCAACAATTTCATCTATGCCCCTAATCTCATCTACACCTCCATTCGAAAGCATCACCCAACCCATCCCCCAAATTACATCATCCATTTCTCCAACTCAACCTATTGTTAATAAAGGGAGCGCATTTCTCAATGCACTACAAACTCACCCCCTCGTGAGTAACCAAGATTTGGATGCAAACACAATCTTGGGGCAATCTGTACCCCAAAATACATCACATCCATATGTCCCCCTCACCTTTCATGATCCGAATGACCCATCATCATCATTTACACAACACCAACATACCCATTAAGTACACAAACCTCTCTCCCTATGAACTCACAAGGAGGAGACTTATTTGGACCAGGGGACATCTTTGACCCTTCATCCTCATCATTTACCCAAGGAAGTATGCCACTTACTTTTCCACCACTTCCACCCTTACCATCAACATCAAAATCAACCCTCAGTTTGGGGTTACCTCTGTTGCCGCCACTCATTCAAAACAATCCCCCAAACATCAATCAAAGCATCATACCAAATCATCCCATCTTTCCATCGATATCACAACAACAGATGGAAACCATCCCAATAACACAAGCAAGCACCACATCATCAACCCTTCCCCAAAACATGGTCTCTCAAGGACCAAGCATATCAATCACACCATCCACTATAATCCCAATCATCAATACAACGGTGCCTCTCATCACGACAAAAAACACTATACCAAATCTTCCACCACCACCACCACCACCTCCACCACCAAACACAAATATGTCAAGCCAATATAACATTGCATTACAAGCTACTCAACAAGTTGCCTACCAAAAAGCACTTTAGCAAATCTAAAAGTGACAAGCTGCACAACTAGCTGCTCAACAAGCACAAACACAATTAGCTACACAACAAGCAACACAAGCAACACAAGCCACCCAAGCCACACAAACAGCAAAAACCGCACAAGCCGCACAACAAGCATAGAAGGCTGCTCAAGCCCAAGCCCTATTACAACAACAACAAGCCACTCAAGCCACACAGGTTGCACAGGTTGCCCAAACCGTATACATTGCATAATCTACCCAACAAGCACAAGCCCAAGCTCAAGCACAAGCACAAGCTTGAGCCCAATACCAAGCTCAATAGGCGCAAGCACAATACCTCACACAACAACAAGCAACCCGACAACAAGCATACCAGCAGGTGCTGAAGCAATACCAAGAATAACAAGAAGCAACCCAACTAGCATCCCAATAACAAGCATTGTTGGTGCAACAAAAAAAACAAGCTCAACAACAAGCACTATTAGCACAACAACAATATGACCACCAACAAGTGTTATTGATATAGCATCAAGTACAAACATACTTGGCACAACAAAATATGCAAGCACCATCCACCAACACACCAACCAATCCACCCATCCCTCCAACAAGTGAACTGCCGCAAAACACCTTCATCCCACCCTGTGATCCTCAAAATGATGTAACGACACAAATCAAGTTACTCTCACAACAAGTGCTTGATCTTCAATTAGGTAAAACCACAAAAATACCCAACAACTTGTGTCCCTATCCATTTGATAGGAGTCTTGTAATGAAACCATTCCCAAAGGGATTTGAGATCCCCAAATTTGATAAATACTGAGGGACAGGAAACCCTAAAGATCACATCAAGGAATTCCAAGTTCATTGCATGGAAGTCGCATATTATGATACATATCAAATGTGACTATTTCCTAGAAGTTTGGCAAACCAAGTCATGGAATGGTTCTCTCACCTTCCTCCTGGCATCAAAAAGTTCCAGGAAATAGTAGACACATTCATAAAAAATTATTAGTATGGATGTCAGTCTAGAGGAACTATTAGCTCTTAAACAAGGAAAGAATGAATTATTTGCTTCATTCCTACAATGATGGCAATCTAAGGCCAATAGAAGAAAATGGGTCATGCCAGAAGAACAACGAGTTTGCACTATCATCTCCAATCTCAAAGGAGCCTTGGCATTCCATCTCAAGGTGCAAGGTATCACCATATATGATCAATTGATCTCCAAGGTGATTAACATTGAATGAGCCCTTATTGCACAAGGATGGACACCCACATATCTTGAACAACAAAACAATCACCCATCCACCAACTAAAATGAAAAACCTCGCACATGGGTGAAAAATAGAAACATTACCAATGATGGTGTTGTTGATGCCAAAGTTGTCATCAGTGCTCCTTAAAAAACCACACCAGGACCCTAGCAACAACCCCAAAACAACAATCAAAACAATCACCAAGCTAACATGGTGACTTAGCATCCAAACAATCAAAAAATCAACAATGTGAATGATCAAAGAGGGCCACCCCAGGGAAACAAAAACTCCCCCAAGCATAAGTACACAACCCTTAGGGAATCAGCTAAATCCATCATGAAGAGACTAGTGGCAGAAAAACTCATCACAATCCCCACTTATGAAAATTATCAAGAACCCTTGGTGAAACCACCGTGGTACAATGAAAATCACCTCTGTGATTTCCACAAGATCAATGGACACACAACTTCCAGTTGTATGAGGTTGAAAAAATTAATTCAAGACCTCATTGATGAAAAAATCATAAATGTGGAGTAGTAAGTGGGAATCAAAATCTCAAAATCTACACGAATCCGATGCCTAATCATAACAAAAAAGGGAACAATAACAATGATAAGGGGAAAGGTTCATTCAAAAGAATGAATCATGTATATGACCATATCGTCACATCCCTAGATGAGTATTGCACTGTTATCACCATCAAAGGAGCCCAAGCTGATTGTGGAGTCACCACAAGAGGTGAAAAAATTACCATTGTAGGATCATGTCAGGCTTCTAGAGCACCCACTTCCAACTCGAGATCTATTCCCAATGGCTATAATGTTCTTGATTAGTTGAAAAGAACCCCAACTCAGATCTCCATCATGGAGTTACTGAAGATATCATCGACCTACAAAAAGATCCTTGAAGAAGCATTGACTTCATCCATTGTCTCCATGGATCTTGATGCTGAACAATTCCAAGCTATGGTCAAAAACATCATTACCCAGAATATTCTTACATTCTCTAATCAAGACTTTCCCACCCAACCATCTCATAATCATGCACTCCATCTGGTGGTCCTAGTGCATAAGAACAAAGTCAAGAGGGTCTTGCTAGATGGAGGCGTAGGTTTAAACATCTGTTCCCTCAAGCTCATAAAGAATTTGGGAATCTCAAAGGATTCCATTGAAAAAGGAAAAGGCATCACAATCAGGGCTTATGATGATCAAGAAAGAGTGTCTCAGGGCACTATCCAACTCCCTATTCAAGTAGGGCCACCAATTATGGAAACCACCTGTCAGGTTCTTGACCTCGATTTGCCTTACAACATTCTCTTGGGGCATTCGCAGATCCATGCGATGCAGGTAGTGGCATCAACCTTCCACCAATGTGTCAAGTTCACATACCAAGGCCAAGAGGTCACTATACATGGGGATCCTGAACCATTTTCTTACTGCAAGAGCCTAGAAGCCAAATATTACAAAATCCCCTAAGTGCCAAAGAATGATGAAGGCCCATTAACTCCATACATTGATCCAACTACTCTTGCCTCCACTTCTACAATAGAGACACTCGCCATCCTCGCCATCTCCGACATCAACGTCACTATCTAGGACAATGGTTGTGGACACTATACAATCCCAAAAAATGCTTTTGTGGTAGGAGAGTTACCACAATCTCCCAAGTCATGAGGACGACCACAATCAAAGGATCCTTCATCATCCCAAACATTCACAGCAGGCTCTTCCAACTTCCAAAGTTGGGGAGATCTAGGTCGAGAGATAATAGAAGAGGACCCATCCCATCTCCTATACCAAGAAAATAGATCGGCAGGTGATCTACCTATGGATGATAACAGTAAAGGCTTACAAATGATGATTGCCATGGGCTATGAAAGAAACAAAAAACTTGGACAAAATGACAATGGGCTTCTAATACTAATCATTCCTGAGACACAAATGAAAAATATTGGCCTTGGATGTACCCCTCTGAGTATAAACATACATGGCTGAAATCCCCTGGTTAAGACAGTCAAAACTCCTTAGCAAATGGTAGAAACCCTTCAATTACCTGTATCTATTGGTCTACCCTTAGACAATTTCACATTTGACATAGCTGATGTCTATAGTAGTAGTGATGAGGAAGATGCCATAGCTGACTTACATAGGATTTTTGAGAATTCTTCTATCCTCATGATTAGTACCATCTCATTTGAGTCAACCAGTCAAAACCATGAAATCAACCTAGTTTACCCCCAGCTCATCGATTACAACCAACGAGGACCGCCAATTCTAGACACTTTCAAAAATGATGAAGCACTCTTGAAATTCATGGGACTGCGGGATAATATTCCATGTGGTGATCATAAAGTAGGATTCATCATCAAATTGGACACACATGCATATTATGGGGAAGCAATTGAATCCCTCAGTTGCAAAAGGGAAAAACTGAGAATAATCTCTAGGTCCTTGATAATATTCCATGTGGTGATCATAAAGTAGGATTCATCATCAAACTGGACACACATGCATATTATGGAAAAACAATTGAAAACCACACCGTAGCACTCTCTGACCCAAAAATAGTAAAAAGAAAGGACACATCTGATGGTGAAAACCTATCTCAGGCACCTGAGGATGGGGGATTCAATCTTCCTCTCAGAGCTCTACATCAGGAAATGTTAGTGATTTGAGCCGAAAAGTGCAACCCGATCAACTTAGGGACATAGAAAACCCCACACATCACATTCTATGCTAAGTCATTACTATCAGAGGAACAAGAGCTCCTAGCAACCTTCTTATAGGAGGGAAAGGTCAAATTTTCATGGAGCTATGCTGACATGCCTGGGTTGGATCCAGAGATTGTCATGCACCATCTAGCAGTTTACCCTGAAGCAAAGCTTGTCAGGAAGAAACTTAGGAAAAAGCACTTTCAGATTGCTTTGTTAGTCAAAATGGAATTAAAGAAGCTACTTGATGTAGGGTTCATACAACCAATCAACTACCCAGAGTGGGTATGAAATCTAGTACCTATTTCAAAACTCGATGGGGGCATCCAAATCTGCACGGATTTCAGAGGCCTAAAAAAAGCATGTATGAAAGATGATTTCCCATTGCCTAACATTGACATGATTGTAGACATGATAGCGGGACATGAAATGCTTTCTTTGATGGATGGTTTCTCGAGGTACAACCAAATAATGATTGCTAAAGAAGACCAACACAAAATGACCTTCACTTGTCCATGGGGGACCTACTGCTAGAACATGATGCCATTCGGCCTAAAGAATGCTGGGGCCACCTACCAAAGGGCCATGACGTTAATCTTTCGTGACATGATCCATAAAATTGTGGAAGATTACGTTGATGACATACTAGCAAAATCTAGAAAGAAGAGAGATCACATAGCAACCTTGAGTGCTATTTTCGAGAGGTTGGAGGAATACAAGGTTTGTTTAAATCCAAAGAAGTGCATCTTTGGCATACAGTCAGGAAAGCTATTGGGATACATAGTGTCAATGAGGGGTATTGAAATAGATCCCACCAAGGTAAAAGTAATCCTCGAGATGGAGGCACCCAAAACATTGAAATAATTGAGAGGCCTCCAAGGAAGGCTTCAGTCTATCCGTAGATTCATAGCACAACTGGAAGACAAGAAAATCCCTTATTCTCACCTACTTCACAAGGGGGTAGCGTACAAGTGGGATGAAAAGTGTGATGAAGCCTTCAAGAAAATCAAAGAATAACTACTCACACCTTCGGTCCTCATACCACCAATCCTAAGAAAGCCACTAATCCTCTATGTATCAACAAAAATAGTAGCCCTCAGTGCTCTACTAGCTTAACATGATGAAAATGGGACAGAGAGGGCCATTTATTACATCAGCCGCACAATGGTCAGGCATGAGCTAAACTACTCATTCATCAAAAAATCATGTCTAGTAGTAGTGTTTGCTTCACAAAAATTCAGACATTACATGTTGGCACACAAAATCAAACTCATCACCAAGATCGACCCCCTAAAGTACGTACTATCAAAGGCAATGCTCATAGGAAGGATGGCCAAGTGGGTTATGATTCTATTTGAATACGACATCGAGTATGTTGAATAGAAAGCAATCAAAGGCCAAGTGATCGCAAATCAGCTTGTAGAAGCACCCATGTATTTAGAGAATCCACTCATATCAGAGTTTCCTGATGAATCCATCTTCAATCTCAACATATCTGACCACTGGAAATTCTACTTTGATGGTTCCTACACGCAACATGGATCAGGAGCCAGTGTCTTCTTCATCACCCCACAAGGGGACTGCATACATAGATCCTACAAGTTGGCATTCCCCTACACTAACAACATTACAAAATACGAGGCTTTAACCATATGTCTTAGAATAATAGTGCAGTGGCACATCATGGCCCTCAGGGTATATGGAGACTCCTAGCTGATAATCAATCAAGTGAACGATGAGTACTAAACAAAGGATGATAAGTTGAATCCATACAAAAAGTTGGTAGAGAGCCTCAAATAATTATTCATTGATATCACATTTGAGCAGATTCCCAGTGCAAATAACAGAGCAACAAATGCCATGGCAATGATTGGATCCCTATTGGACATCCCTCACAACGTCCCGAGACATGAATTCTTGGTAGAGAAACTTTTTGTACCCACATTCAAGGTACTAGAGTCAAAAAATTTGTGCGAAATCGTTGGTCCCAGTGATCCCTGGTACCATGACATTTATACCTACTTGAGAATTGGGGTCCTACCTGTTGACTTACCCTCAAGCCTAAAAAGAACCTTTATCAATAAAGCTTCCCAATTTGTCATCCTAGGAAATAATCTTTACTGTAGGAGCATAGAAGGAACCCTATTACGTTGCTTAAACGTTGAGGAGGCATTGACCGCCTTAACTAAGGTACATAATGGTATTTGTTGTTCACACTCGAGCGGAATGACCTTGGCCAAGAAATTGCTGAGGACAGGGTATTATTGGTCTACTATGGAAAGAGAAACACATGACTATGTCAAAAGGTGTCTACAATGCCAACAACAAGGGGATCTCATCCATGCACCAACTCAAGAGCTTCATCCCATCATCATACCATGGCCCTTTTCATAGTGGGGGCTCGATCTCATTGGAAAAATCACCCCCACCTCATCCAGTGCCCACAAGTTTATCATTACCGCCACTGAGTACTTTACAAAGTGGGTGGAAGACATCCCCATGACATACATAATTGGAAAGCAGATATCAAAGTTCATCCTAAACTACTTAATATGCCGATACGGTGTTCCCTAAGCTATTATCTCAGATAATGGGACACCTTTCAAGAATCAGGATGTTCGTGACCTTTGTGACAAATTCAAAATCTAACATCGCTTTTCTACTTCGTATTATCCCCAAGGAAACGACCAAGCAGAAGCCACCAATAAAACCATTCAAAAAATCCTCAAAAAGATAATCAACGATGTAGGTCATGACTAGCATCTGTAGCTAAATCTTTCCCTTTGGGCCTATCGAACCAACATCTGCACACCAACAAGTGCCACTCCCTTTTACTTGGTCTACAAATCAGAGGCCATATTACCCATCAAGATCAAGCTCTCATCACTGAGAATATCATTGCAAAACCTCATCACGGATGAAGAATACCGAGTATCAAGACTGGATGAGCTGGAGTTGCTAGATAAACAGTGAATAGCAGCATTAAACCACTTATAGGTGTATCAGAATTGACTCAAGCAGAACTATAACAAGAAGATTAGGAGCAGAACCTTCCAGGTCAAAGAACTTGTGTTAAAAGAGAATCAAAAGAATGTCCCAAACCTAGACGGAAAAGGAAAGTTTGAACCCAATTGGTTGGGACCCTTCATCATCACAAAAAGCTACAAGTTAGGGGTATATCGGCTGCCAACACCCGAAGGCGAGCCTCTGCAGGAGCCCATCAACAACTCGCATCTTAAAATTTTTTATGCCTCAATCTTTCAAGGTATAGAACCAAAAAATCAAAAAATCAAAAAATATCCTGAAAGAATGGTTACCCTGATGAAAACCTGGAAAACAGGCGTCTTGGTGACAACAAAAAATTAGAAGAAAAAAAAAATCCAAAATCCAAAAAAATCAGAAAAGGGATAAAAAATAGTAAAGAGAAAAAATCATCCTCTAGTGAAAACCACTTTGGTGGCACTTTGGACAAGTACCTTGGTGAAAACCTGGCAAACAGGCACCTTGTGTAAATAAGCACTTTCCATCCACCATGATCTTTATGGCTTGTTTTGCATCATCCATCCATCCATTACGCTTCCATCATCCATCACATTCCATATTTCCATCCATCATCATTCGCATCCGCATCATAGCTTGGTCTTGTGTTCATGTCATGATCCCTCCTACTACTACTTGGCCCATTCTCAAGATTAGTTTGTCCTTCCCTTATTGAAGTAGTCTATTGCATCATGCTGGGGGCATGTTCTCATCAGATAGGATTCGTGTATATTCTTGAAGTCATGAAAATCAGAAAATCCAAAAGCATCAGAAAATCAGAAAATCCAAAAACATTAAAAAATATCAAAAATAAAAAAAATAGGTCAGAAAGTCAGTCAAAAAAATAAAAAACAGAGTCGTCTTGTCGAACTATGGGTCTCTGAGCCTTGAATGTAGGAAAGTTTGATCTTTGATCAACCCCTGAGACACTTAGGTTAGTCCTTTAGGAGTCTGTCTTAATAAATTGGCAATCCATTTGTTCATATCTCATCAATAATTGAGTCTAGGTCAGTCGAACTACATGGTCTCTACATGTATAACGTAGGAAAGGCTAATCTATTGATCAGCCCCTGAGGCCCCTAAGATAGGTCTTTAGGTCAAAATCACAGAAAACCCCAAAACATTTGAAAATTTGAAAATCAAAACATTTGCAAAATCTTGAAAATACCAAAAAGATCCTCAAAATAGTTCAAAAAAATCCAAAAAATACAAATATTTGAAAAAATCCATCTGTCTCATCTCACTTTCACCCGCAATAAACATCACCCATAATAATCAATCATCAGCCTCAACCTTTGGTGAAACAACTGGAAACAAGTCTAGCAGTTCAAAAGTGAAAAGTCAAAACGTCAAACTCTCAAGTCTAGGTCAGTAAGTAAACGAGTTGGTCAACTCTTTGTGTCAATAGCCTATCATCCAATCAGTCCCATATCAAATCATTTGATATCGTCATGTCCTAGGATGCATCCTTCCTACAATGGACATCAACATCAGGCATCACCGTAGTTTAGTCTTGGCTAGCGGTATTGAAGAACATCAACTTGTTTGTTTACTTTGTCTTTCTCTTTGGATTTATCTTATTGCACTCATTCCAAGGACCTCTCGATGATGTCCAAACAAAGGATTTAGAGAGATAGGAATGGGGCAACAATCATTATCTTTTGTCTACTCTGCTTGTTGGATATTTTTGTAATATAACCTTGCTTATGTGTGCTTTGTTTAGGTGTAGGAAAGGTGTTTTAAGTATCTTGTTGACCACATAGGAAGGCTTGTTTTCCTATGTTTTGGTCTAAAATGTTTGGAATATATGAATTGCATTTTGAATAAAGTTTTGTACGCCAAGTGTGAACAAGAATACTCCTATCTGATTGTCAAGTCAAAGTCCATCACACTAGGTACAATGCTATCTTGGTTCTTTATACCTTGATGCATCATACCCCATGTGTAATCAAACATAAGGTAATTGGCCCTTTTGAAAATCCCAACTCCTTGGAAAATAATCATCATCATCATCATCCCGTGTCTTGTTGGAATCTCTTGCTTTCTTCTATCTTCTTTCACGCTAACATGGTACCATGACAGTTAATCACAAATCATTATCATTACTACATTCATCCTGCATCCACAAAACTATTAGCATATTGCATACTACATATCATATCACATAGAAAACATTAATCATTACACATGCATTGCATTTCCGTCCATATATAATATAGATTGGTTATTCTAAGCATCTCATAAACCATACATATGCATCCATTATATAAACACAAAAGCAATAATCCCATAGGATTATAAATATCTACATCATCATAGCATCATTTGCATTCATCATATCATAACATTGCATAATCATCCCATATCACATATAATAATCCATTACGCCATCACATATACATCATATATCATATATCAAAAGCATTCATTTGTATATCATAACCATCATATCATAACACACACACACACACATATATATATATATATATATATATATATCATTTCATAAAACATCATTTCAACATATCATATCATCACATCATCATCAGAGCATCATAAGTGCATATCATACATGAGAAAATTACACACATCTTATCATCCATCATAGCATAAAAATATAGATCTATTAGTCTAAGAATTTTCATACCATAACATTTTGCATACATCATGAGAAGTGCATAAGAAAAGGTATGAACAAAAAAAGAAATGCATCCATACATCATTTACATTCATCATATCATATCATCATCATAGTATACATCACCATATAGTGCATGAGAAAAGATAATAAAAAAGAAAAAATATTGGATCATCATAACATAAAAGATATTGAAAAAGAAAGCATCTCATCACATTTGCATCATCACATAGAACATCATGCACATCATAACATCACATAACATTATGGCATAAGCATGATATAAGAAAGCATCATAACATCATTGCATCACATTGCATAGCATATAGAAAGTAGAGGCATCCATAAATGCATAGAATTATAATAGAACACATCATATAGCATCAAATCAACATCATCTCGTATCATATATATCATCAAAATGTATACTATCATGATACAAAAAGAATTGGATCAAGTGTATATTAAATATATGAGTACAATCGGCCCATCAAGCTATCAAAAACGATCCCATCAGGTGCAAAAATAATCCTATCTTTGATCAAAACTAAAGCCTAACCCTACTGGCTGTTGCCCTTGCCACCTGCTCTCTCCCTGTGGTTCTCTGCAAGTTTTTGGCCTATCCTCTATGAAAAATATGGCACTCAGGCTGCTCTCAGCATGGCTTGGTAATAGTGCAACTTGTAAAATTGGCCTCTTGGATGGCCTCCTTGTATGATTGAAGTGACACTATGCTCTAGGAGGAGGATGCAAACATACTCTCAATCTGCTACCGTCTGCCCATCTCTGCCACTGCCTATAGCTCTGCAGCCTATCTCTATTGGACCACCTAGTCCTGCTCTAACCATAGTTGATCCCTCTCAGCTATCGGTGCTTGTACTTGGGCCTGTAACTACAAATTCTGGCCATCGTTGGGGTCTGGCTAGAGGGGTGGCTCTATGGGTGGTTGATCATGGCCCCCATCTCTTGGTGGTGTTGGGACCCTATCTTGTTGTCTTTGATCCTAATCCTGCCATCCTGGGTTTGGATCTTGTCTCTGCTGGCTCACCTATGGATCTGGGAGTGGCTAATCCTATGGCCCCCTATCCTGATTGGGTGATGGTCCTTCGCCTCCTCAGTCCCTGTCTTCGTCCCCTCGGCCTCGACTTGCCCCTCTGCCTCTGCATCGAGCAGATGGTGTCCCTAGAATTGTTAGATGAAGAGGTGGCCTAAACCAGTCTCTGTATGCCTACATGGTCCTTGCATTTGCCTGACCCTGGCCATAAGGCCATGGCCTAGCCACTAGCTGCATGAAACTCTACACTGCCTCGTGTGTAGGTATATAATGGCTCCAAGAGCTCTGGCTTGTAGTCCGTGCAAAAATGGCCACATACTAATAATTTGGCCTATCCTGTGCCTCATCAAACTATCTCTAAACCCTGCCTGGTAGGTACATCTCGACCATCGTGTCCTCCCTGCCCTGCATCAATTTGTCCTAGTGGGAAAATCAAAGTTGTTGCACATCGTCGAACCATGCAAGCCATCCAAGATATGGCCACCAAGTAAAAGCACACATATCATCGAGAACTCTCTTCCAATGAGGAATCCCATGCCGTCCTGTATGTGTGAAAGAAACACCTCCACAGTATTGCCAAACAACCAGATCATTTGGCTCCATGGTAACTAGAACATTTCTCAAATGGAGCATAACAATGTGCTCCCAAGTCCAGATGTGAAGCAATGTAACTCTAGCCCCAAGAGCTCGACCATCAAGGTATGTGAACTCGTGCAAATATTTGTACAGTGAGGCTAGAAGAACTGGCCCCCACGCAAAATGTGTTTGTCGCCAAACCATGTGCTCCCAAGTGAGCCCCCATCCAGGACTGAAGTATCGACCCCCCTGATCTGGTGCGACAAGACCCGATATGATGGTCGTAATAACAAGGTGGAAGGGTGACACAAAGAGCCTATAACGCTCTAACTTGATATGACCCTCACATAAAATAATCTGATCAAGGCCCATAACATCATAGCATGCCTCCCTCCCGACATCCACATCGTAAATCACCCACTTTCTGTAGATGGGAAATCTGCGGATCTACCACACGTCCTCTAGTGTGATCGTCACCTCACCTTTTGGGAGGTGGAAAGAGGATGTCTCGATGTGCCATCTCTCAGCGAGTGCCATCAACATACCCAAGTGGGACCAAACGGGCAGAGCATAAGTGATGTACCAAAGTCCGATTTTCCCTAGGTGCTATTGCTGCCTCTCAGATAGATCATATAAAATGTTGAAAATATCTCAGGACTTGTGCTCACGTGAGTAAAGTATCATTGCCTCCTCCTGCATCAGGAAAGCCATCACGTTAAAATTCATCAAAAAGAATCTTGATCCTGGCTTGTCTCGGTGTACCCCAAAAAGCTTCAGTGTCGCTGTCTGTGGGTGCGGTGCAGTTTGTGAACTCCAAACTGTGCCACTAAGAACTTCTTTGAACCTCAAACTTCGCCGTGACATCACAGTTTGGACATGCGGCCGAGTTTGACCTAAACCTTAATTTCAAAGAGAACCGCAGTGGTCCACTTTGCATATGCGGCTGGGTTTGGAATTTAAACCCTAATTCCAAACTGCACCATGGCATCGCTACTCATAATTGCGGCGCAGTTTGAGGCCGAGCGGCGCCATTTGAAGTTTTTAGCAGTGCAGTATGGAACCGCTCCTAAAAGTTAAGTTTTCTAGGCTAATAAATGCACGCGTAAATCAAAAAAAAAAGTTGGGTCAAGTTGACTCACGGTGGTCCCATGCTAGGAATCCTCTAGTGTGTCCGTACTCTGTCAAAAATGTGCCGAGGAAGCTGTCGTTGCACCATCTCTCCAAAGGGTCAGAGCTTAAATTTGCAAAATCTCTAAAGATTGAATGTGAAAATGAATTGGAAGTGGCCCCTCAAGGGCTATTTAAGCCTAAAAATTAGGGTTTTTTGACCCCGTTTAGCCGTCTTGTCAGGGTTTTTAACCCCTCGAGCTTGTGTTTGTCTGTTTGTGGGCCATTTTTTGCGTTTTATCTTATTTTTTGACCTTCTGGAGCCTTTTTGGACCTGACGAGCACCTTGTCCTCTTTTTTTCACAAGATTACCCATAAAGTTAAAATTTTCATCCGATCTCTCGAGGGGGTAGCATGTTAGCATGTTTCACCCACTAAGGTAGTAGTGGGGAAAGTTTTGAAATCAATTTTATTTTGTCTTTTGATCGAAACAGTTTATTCTTTGAACTAACACAACAATGCAATGCTTCAAAGAGGGGAGAAATGTAGACACGTAAAATGTATTGATTGGCATTATACACTGGATCTTGATTGCTAACATCATTTCAACCTGAATCATCCTCTTAGCTTGTCATCACTCTTCATCCCTTAATTAAATAAATAATCATTTATCTAATTAAGTCATTCTCTCTTGTTAATTAAATCAATCGATCTGATCTAATTAACCCTATATCTTTATTTAAATTAAATAATTCATTTTATTTGATTAAATCTCTAAAGTCACCCTATTAAATTAAATAAATTAAACCTTGTTTGATTTAATCCAACATCATCCCCTTTAATTAAATAAATCAAAATATTTATTTAATTAGTCTCTAAATCACATTCTTCTCATCTTTTGATTTAAATCAACCCATAAATCTAAATCAATTGGTCACATCATCTAATCCCTCATTAAATTAATTAACCCTTGATTAATTTAATTCTAATCCATGTCCCATCCTCTAGCTTTTGCCACTTGCACTTGAAAATACATTTAATTCATTTATTAAATCTCTATTTTCTCTCAACTTGGCATCTTTTAGAGAATATTCTTCCAAATTTGAAATCCCTCCAAGTGGAATTTGTCCTTCGAACAAGACATTTATTCCTTCTTTCATGTATTTATGCATTGAGCCAAGTGACATTTAAGACATTCTTTTTCCCTCTTACATGTCATTTCACTATTTTCAAATTTCAACTAATTGTATTTGTGGGCACATTCATCAAAATGTGCACATCCTTTGCCCATTCACATCTTGACAAGTAGCATTTGGCCATTGGTTGAAAGTTAGTCCCACATTGCTTCATTTTGGGAATTCTTCCATCTTGTATTTCTATAAATAAGAGGTTTCTCTCCTCATTTGATCATCCACAATTTGAGTAAACTTACTGTAGACACCCAAATTTGATCACTCCCATATGATCAAATTTACCCCTTTATTCATCAATTCTATCAATATTAATTTATTTAATTAATATTGCGCTTCCCACATAAGACTCTTAAAATGTTTAATTTAATAATTAAATACTTTATTTGGTGCCTTTATCTTCTCTAAATTAAATAAATACACCAATTTATTTAATTTAGTCATCCTAATCTATTGAATTAAAATCAATTTAAAATTCTTCTTTTCTCACTACTTGTCACATCCTCCATAATCCATCTCTAATATGAATTAATTTAATTAATTCATATTTAGGGTGTGCATCCTCTTAATCAAAGATTAATGTCACATCCTCCTACATTTGCCAATTGTCTCTAATCTTCCATTAATTATCATAATCAAGTATTTGCACAACTTTAATCAAAGTCATCAACCATTTTTGGCACCACTTTTTAGTCAATCTTTCTTTTTTTCCTTTTTGGACATTGACCCTCTTTCCCATGAGAATTTTTAATTCTCATTTATTCATCCTACGTCTCTCTCCTCCCCATATGAATTTTTAATTCACATTTTGTCTTTCCAAGGCTTCTAGAATATTTGACATGTCACCTCATGCACATGTGACCAATTCCCACCTTTTTGGAGACCCTCTCTTATCCTTTAGACTCTCCTAAGAATGTAAATTTTTAATTCACATTTATTTCTCCAACCACCTCTCCTTTTCCTATGGAGATTTTTGAGGAATTCCAAAATTCTTCAAGTATCCCTTTCACTCTCACTTGGGGACAACAAATTCCTTTTTGAGGAGATCTTCTCACTCCCCAAGGTACTTGGAAGGTACTTGTCCTTCCTCCACCTCATGTACCTTTTGGCCACCTCACTTGCACCTCATCTCCTCTTAGCCACTTCATTATCCACATGTCAAGATGTGAGGGCTTGTGAGTTATCAACCCACCATAGCCCTTCATCTTGACCTTGTTGGATGAATCTCAACCGTTGAATTCTCTAAAGAATTCAAATTCTCCTATAAATCTCCCCTCTTCAAGGGCATTTTCAACACTTAGCCATTTTGCAACTAAATGCTGTCATTTTGTACACTCATTTAGCCATCAATTTCATCCATTTTTATTTTTATCAAAGCACATAGTCAAATCCTCCATTTAGCCACATCAAGAGCCATCAAGGAGCATACAAATCAATCCAAATCAAGGGCCAACCAAGGAGTTTCAGTTGCAAGAAGGAAGGTATAACCATTTGTCTTCATTTTAACACATTCCTCTTTGCATTTTAAAAATTCCTTAGGCTAATCATGAGGTGTTTCATTATGTTTTCCATTGCATTTAATTGCTTAGAATAGGTTAAACATTTTGGTATCACATTTCTAGCACGCCCGGTGGGACCCACAAACGGGTTCCTATATTTAACGTTTGTTGTTGTTGAGTTTTTTGAAGGAATATGTTGCAGTGGGGTGACTATGCCCCTGGTTTTTCCGCAGTGGGGCAACTATGCCCTTGATTTTTCGCAGTGGGGCGATTACGCCCCTGATTTACTGCAGTGAGGCGACTACGCCCCCTCTGGGCTGAAAATTATTTTTGGCTAACACTTTTACTGCAGTGAGGTGACTACGCCCCCCCTGGGCTGAAAATTATTTTTGGCTAACACTTTTACTGTAGTGAGGCGACTACGCCCGCTGGGCTGAAAATTATTTTTAGCTAACACTTTTACTGCAGTGAGGTGACTACGCCCCCTTGGGTTGAAAATTATTTTTGGCTAACACTTTTACTGCAGTGAGGCGACTACGCTCCCGTGGGCTGAAAATTATTTTTGGCTAACACTTTTACTACAGTGAGGCGACTACACCCCTTGGGCTGAAAATTATTTTTGGCTAACACTTTTACTGCAGTGAGGCGACTACGCCCCCTGGGCTGAAAATTATTTTTGGCTAACACTTTTACTGTAGTGAGGCGACTACGCCCCCCTGGGTTGAAAATTATTTTTGGCTAATACTTTTACTGCAGTGAGGCGACTACGCCCCCTGGGCTGAAAATTATTTTTGGCTAACACTTTTACTACAGTGAGGCGACTACGCCCCCTGGGCTAAAAATTATTTTTTAGCTAACACTTTTTCCACAGTGGGGCGACTACGCCCCAGATTTACCGCAGTGAGGCGATTACGCCCCTGATTTACCGCAGTGAGGCGACTACGCCCTTGATTTACCGTAGTGAGGCGACTGCGCCCCTGATTTGCCATAGTGAGGCGACTGCGCCCCTGATTTGCTACAGAAGGGCGACTACGCCCCCTTGTCACCGTGAAGCAACTCATTTTGAAAGGTAAAACTATCATTTTGGCTTCAATTTTTTTTGCTATTTTTGAGTATTAACCCCCTAACATTGTTCTTGCAAGGATATTGGTGTTTTTTGCTAACTTTTTGCAGCATATTTTTGTGAAGTTGATGAAGAAAGCGGGATAAAACATCTAACATTTGCTTGCAGGGCTATCTATTCGCTCATACTTTTTAAAATATCCTTGCTGTTTGGCTTAATCTAAGAACATAGTTTAATTAGTGGGAGTAATACTCATTGCTTGTGGTGTCTATCTTTTCTGTTACCCAAAGGGAGCATTAGCTTGTTTTTGCTTTCCCCTTACACTTCATGTGAGCCTGGGGAGTAGTGAGAAACAATTAGTGCTTTCTTTCTAGTGGGACCTGCTTGGAGATTTCATCACCCCAAGGGACGATTCCAACCACGTGTACTAGCGGGGTATATAAAGGGGGGAGAGCGAAAGCTGTAACCCAATCTAGTCACGTCGTAATTGGCGGAGCGTCGAAACTAGGGTGATACCTAAATAGACGTGAAGAGTTGGTCTGAACCTTTCAGTATCTCGCTGGGGTTCCTGACTCACGCTTGTGACGGGCTGGTGTTCACGGTTGTGCCTCACGTACCGAGAGTATATTGAGGACTCCCTAGACACCTTGTGCATCCTAGATTAAGACCTCTTTGGCCATACCCTTAACACTAATCATAGAATTGTGTTTGCTTGAGAGTGTTTTCTTGTGAGAAACCAGTAATTTTTTTGACAAATTGGCCTGATCATTGTCATTTTAAGTCCTTGCCATAGTCATTTTCATCAAACCAAGTCCCGTATTTACTACAGTGAGGCGATTACACCCCTAATTTACCGCAGTGAGGCGATTACACCCTTGATTTACCGCAGTGAGGTGATTACACCCCTGATTCACCGTAGTGAGGCGATTATGCCCTTGATTTATTACAGAGGGGCGAATTTGCCCTCCTAAACACCTGGAATCACCCCATTTGGATCTGTTTAGCCTCTAAACCATCATTTAATCATTCCCAACCATTATCTCATCATCCCAAGCCTCTGTTTCGTCACTCTAAGTCTCCCAAAACCCCCATTTGATCATTTAAAACCCCCATTTTTTACCATTTCAAACCTTCACTTAGCCATTCCAACATTTGTTTGACTAAGTAGTCTTTCATCCTCCTCTCACTCGTTTCGAGTAATATTTCATCCATTCCAAGCATCCATCTCGTCATTCTAAGAGTTGTTTATCATTTCCAATCAATTATTTACTTGTTTCGAACCTAATTTTCCGCAGTGGGGTGATTACGCCCTGATTTTTTGCAGTGGGGTGATTACGCCCCTGATTTACCGCAATGAGGTGATTACACCCCTGATTTACTACAATAAGGTGACTGTGCCCCTAATTTATCGGAGTGAGGCGATTACGCCCTTGATTTACTGCAGAGGGGCGAATTTGCCCTCCTAAACACCTAAAATCACCCCATTTGGATCCATTTAGCCTCTAAACCATCATTTAATCATTCCCAACCATTATCTCATCATCCCAAGCCTCTGTTTTGTCACTCTAAGTCTCCCAAAACCCCCATTTGATCATTTTAAACCCCCATTTTTTACCATTCCAAACCTTCACTTAGCCATTCCAACATTTATTTGACTAAGTAGTCTTTCATCCTCCTCTCACTCGTTTCAAGTAATATTTCATCCATTCCAAGCATCCATCTCCTCATTCTAAGAGTTGTTTATCATTTCCAATCAATTGTTTACTCGTTTTGAACCTGATTTTCCGCAGTGGGGCGATTATGCCCCTGATTTTCTGTAGTGGGGCGATTACACCCCTGATTTACCGCAGTGAGGTGACTGTGCCCCTGATTTACCACAGTGAGGTGATTACGCCCCTGATTTACTGTAGAGGGGCAAATTTTCCCTCCTGAACACCTAAAATCAGCCCATTTGGATCCTTTAGCCTCTAAACCATCATTTAATCATTTCCAACCATTATCTCATCATCCCAAGCCTCCGTTTTGTCACTCTAAACCTCTGAAAACCTCCATTTTATCATTCCAAACCTTCATTTGGCCATTCCAACATCTGTTTGACCACGTAGTCTTTCATCCTTTTTAAATCTTCTGCCCACTCGTTTCGAGTAATCTTTCATCCATTCCAAGCATTCATCTCCTCATTCTGAGAGTTGTTCATCCTTTCCAATCAATCGTTTACTCATTTTGAGCTTTCAATCATTCATCCATTCTAAGCAATCATTAGTTTCGAGTGCTTGACCATTCATCCATTCCAATCATTTTCCCAAATCCAATCATCTATTTCCTCAATCCGATTATCCAACACCCCATTCCAATCGCCCGTCTCTTTGTTTTAATAGCCCGTTTACCCATTTAAAGAGTCCACCCCACTGTGGGGCGAATCTGCCCTGAAAAGGGGTGAATCTGCCCCTCCAGGAGGGCACAGATGCCCCAGAAGGGGGTAGAGACGCCCTAGGAGGGCAGAGACGCCCCAGAAGTGGGCAGAGATGCCCTAGAAGGGGGCAGAGATGCCCCAAGAGGGAACAAACGCCCCAGAAGGGAGCATAGATGCCCCAAGAGGGTAGAGATGCCCCAAAAGGAGGCAGAGACGCCCCAAGGGGGCAGAGACGCCCCAGGAGGGCACATATGCCCCTCTGTGAAAAATTTGAAAAACAAACATATCTAGTTCCCAAATTCGACTAGTGACACCAGTCCCATCATATCTTTCAATCCAATCCTAATTCCGAGCACTCGTTCACTCGTTCTTAGTATTCATTCATCTATTTCGAATCTTCTTCCCTTCGTTCTGAGAGTCATTCATCTATTCTAAGCACCCGTTTGTCGTCATCAACAATTTTATGAAAGTCATCATTTCATCACCAAAATCACATAAGTGCCACTTAGAACACCATTAGAGTCCATATCCAACATCAAATCATCCATCCCAATCATCTAGGCTTCATTTTAAGAATTTTGATTTTTGTGCTGGAACTTCCGGAGGCCATAACTTTTGACTCAGGTGTCCGTTTGAGCTGAAATTTTACGGGGGGTTGCGTTATGAGATGGCATGTGGATCCCCAATGACTAGAAGTCACTCGGACCCCATTTTTCCACATTTTCAAGGCCTCAAACTTTCATCTTGACCCTCAAAATCGCAATTTAGTGTTTTTTTCCATCATTTTGAAAAATCATTTTTGTTAATAACTTGAAATGCATGTCTCAAATTTGTGATATTAGTTGGAAATTCGTCCTATCTTTGTTTTGGGTATTTTTTGGGAAAAAATTGAACTCTCAAAAGTACATTCGTGAGGTTTCCTAAAATGGAAAAATTTGACAATTTTTGAAAATTGCCAAATCTGGAAAAATCTGATTGTCAGCACCTTACGTTCTTTAAACCCCAAAACTTGGAATAGAATCAATCCCATCACATCCTCCAATCATTTTAAGCTTCAACCCAATCCTAATTTGATCTTTAATCTAATCCCAATATGAGCTTAACCAAAACCTTAATCTAAGGTTTAGTCATTTCAACCTTTCATTCATCCATTCTGAACAGTTGTTCTCCCTTTTCAATCATCTATTTACTCGTTCCGAGTAAACATTCATATATTTCCAACCTTCATCTATCATCTCAAACTCTCGTTCTATCATTCCAATCATTCGTTTACTCGTTCTGAGTAAACATTCATCCATTTTACACCACATTTCATCATTCCAAACTCCTATTCAGTCGTTCTAATCATCCGTTTACTCATTCTGAGTAAACGTTCATCCATTTCACACATCCTTTCATCATTCTAAACTCTTGTTCTATCATTCTGATCATCTGTTTACTTGTTCTAAGTAAACATTCATCCATTTTACAATGCATTTCATCATTTCAAACTCCCGTTCAGTTGTTCTGATCATTCGTTTACTCGTTCTGAGTAAATATTCATCCATTTCACACATCCTTTCATCATTCTACTCATTCTAAGTAAAAATTCATCCATTTCACACCTCCTTTCATCATTCTGAACTCTTGTTCTATCATTCTGATGATCCGTTTACTCGTTCTGAGTAAATTTTCATCCATTTCACACATCTTTCAATCATTTTGAACTCTCATTCTACAATCCTGATCAATCATCTACTCGCTCCAAGTAATCTATCGTTCATTCTGAGCTTTCATCTTCTCGTTTTGAGAACCATTCATCTATTCTTAGCAGTCATTTACTCATTCCAAATAATCATTCATCCATCCCGATCAATCATTTACTCATTTTGAGTATTTGTTCATCCACTTTCTTTCATCCATTTCTCCAATCGAATCATCATTTCTCCCATCCAAATCCCTTGAACTTCATCTCGGGTTATTATCCAAATTGACCTAAGTGTTTGATCTGATCATCCTCATCAACATCCGCTTAGGATTGTCATCCATCTTAAGATAATCATTATCGTCGGCCCAATCAATCCATTTTCAATCTCAAAGTGGATTCGGTGCCGTAATCATCCATTTATCCTTTTATCCAATCAATCAGTATCCTAAGTCATCTAAGATAATCTTTGAACAGGATTTGCAGCCTCTTTCATCATCTTATCCTATCCATCAATCAATCTTATCATTCATCAATCAATCCAATCACATCACCTTCGACCCAATCAATCTACTTCTATCTTGAAGCAGATTCAGTGTCGATCATCAGAATCAATCCCATCACATCATCCAATCATCCTAATTTGAGCTTTAGTCCATTCCCATTCTGAGCTTGAGCAAAATCCCGAGTTGAGCTTTAGTCCATTCCCATCCAAAATCTTTGATCCATCTTCTTTATCCTTTCATCGTCATGAATCCTTATCCTCCATCAATAGTGGTCAAGGGAAACCCTAATTACGTTGACAATGATAACGAAAGTCTTGTCAATCAAGAAGAATGTGACATAGATCCCCTTGACACTATCATTGCTAGAAAGCTTTCTCCACCCATTTTCCAAAATCCAATCACCCCCTCAAGTTATCCTGTTATGTCTTCATCCATGCCTAATCATGTTGCTTATGCTACCTTTGACAAGGGATATCCGTCATATCCATCATACCCTTCATCTACATCATCCTCTTATCCAAGACCCGCATCCTCTTATCCTAGTCGACCATCTCAATACCCCTATCTTAATCCCCCATCCACATCCTCCTATCTAAATCCTTCATCCGCATATACCCACTACCCTAATCTTCCATGCCAATCTGCTCACTCTAATCCTGCATTCGTACCTTTGTATCCTAATCCAACATCCACATCAACTTATCCTAATCCAACATCCGCCATTCAATATCTCCATCCGCCACCTCAATCTTTCCATCCTCATCCACCATCCCCATACCCGTACTACAATCCACCACCTGCATCCTCATGTCCTAATTCACCATTTATTAACCCTTCATCTAATCTTAACCCCCCATCTATTCCAAGTTTTACATCCAATCCCATTCCCCCATCTATTCCAAGTCTTGTATCCAATCCCATTCCCCCATCTATTCCAATTCTTGCATCCAATCCCGTTCCCCCATCTAATCCTAGTTCACCGATCCATAATCCTTCATCCACTCCTACCACGCCATCTCAGCCTAGAGCATTCAAGTTCTTCACTCTAGAAGTTCTCCAAGGACTTATAACAAAGAAGACATCTCCCACTCCACACCTTGAAGTTATGGAATCATGCCATCCCAACCCATCATCCATGATCATTAGAGATGAGACCCTTCTCCACCCAACACCTATCATTGATGGTACCACCCCTAGCACCACTCAAACCATCGAAACCATCACATCCTCTGAATCCATTGAGCCCCCATCTCCTACCATCACATCCTCTGAATCCACTGAGCCCCCATCTCCTACCATCACATCCTTTGAATCCATTGAGCCCCCATCTCCTACCAGCACATCTACCAAATCCATTGAACACCCACCTCTTACTCTGAGAGTTGTCGAACCCATCAAAAAAACCCTAATCCAATCCACTTCTTCCACTCCTAGTGTCACTAAAATCCATTCCCATGAATGTTTTGAATTTTCCATCCCTCCATCTTCCCCACTTGAAGAGTCCCACCAAGACTCCATTATCATGCCTCCCGCACACGATGAGTCATGCCAAGAGCCTAATCCAAAGCATGTCAACATATCCCCTTCTCTAGATCAAGATCCTACCATCTCATCTAGTCCACCTCAAGATCACAGTCCCCCATCCATTCCATCCCATGATCCCCTTGTCATTCAAGCTCCCACCGCTCCATCTCCATTGCTTGAGCCCACTACCACAACTCCAGATCCTATCATATCCCATAATCCCTCTCCTGATATCACCCATCCAAATGTTGCTAGCCCATCATCTCCCTCTCATGATCCCCCATCATCGCCTAAAACTGCTATCCCCACACCACTTGCATATCCCCTTGGTACCCTCACATTCTTCCATGGTGGCCTCCTCATAGAAGAAAAACACAGTGTATATACCACCCATCATCCTCCACCTAATAATGGACTCACATCATGTTTTTAGAATAACACAAATCCTATCATGGTTCGCATGCTCAAGAAAATGAACTATCAAGGAAGAGGTCTAGGCATTCATGAGCAAGGTATTTTAGAGCCCATCCAAGTCAAAGAACAAATTTGCATGCAAGGTCTTGGACCTATTTCCCAAGACTCACAATCTAAAGATGTTGGTACAACCTCTAGATGTCCTCAACGAGCCTTTTCCAAAAGAAATGTCGGCTCTTCCCATCGACCCACTAGATCATATGCTGCCATTCCTCCTCCTCTATTGTATCGCCTCAAAACAACTATCCATATTCCCCCTTCATCTACTCCATCCATTTTGGGTCCTTACATCCCTCCATCCACCATATCCCATCCTTCATTTACTCCATCCATCTTGGGTCCGTATATCCCAAGCTCACCTCCTTCATCTCATCCTTTCATCCATCCAACACCTATCCATTTCATCCATCATAAACATCCCTCTCACATGTCCCCTAATTAGGATCAACAAAGGCACATACCAGCACATCCTCCATCTACACGTAATCCTACCTTCGTCGCTCCACATCATCCATCTCCTCGCACCCATCCCATTGCTACCAAAAGAACTTTGGGTATTAAAACAAGAATGTATCAATCTAAAGACCCACATGAATCTAAAGCTTCTGATGTCCCCTCCAAAAGACATGGTGAAGAGAAGAAAAATCTAAATCTAAATCCACATCAAATCTGTAGGCCACAAAGGCCCACCAAAGCAAAGATCAAAACCATGTGGATCCCAAAGAAAAAAGATGCAATGCCATCACATGAAAAATCTGTAAGAACATCCAAAGTCACTAATCCAAAAGCTAATCATACACCCCTTTCATCTCCTAAGTCTGTTTTGGGTCCCTATGTCTTGAAATTCACCACCCCATCTCCTCCATTATCCACACATTCTCCATCCATTAATCCTCTTATCTTTTCACATCCACCACCACATGTGCCAATGTTGGTCCTGAACACATATCCCCATCACATATCCACCCCATCATTCCATCCATACCCTTTGCAGCATCCCATCCATTATCCCATGTATCTCCCCTCTCAAATCCCTCTAATTCATCCTCTTGCATAATCCATTTATCCTAATAAGGTTGTACTAACATCCAACAATCGCTTCAAACATGGGCTCTTACTAACTCGTATGGAACTTGATGCTTGATTCCTTCATCCATATCCTTATCGCATGTATTCTAAATCCCCTTATCAACATTCCTATCCTTATCCATTTTCATCCCCTTGCTAAATACAAAAATCCAAAAAAATCCAAAAATCCAAAAAAAATAAAAAAATCAAAAAAATTAAAAAAATAAAATAGTAAAGAGAAATAGTTTGTCCAATGGTGAAAACTTGGCAAAGAAGCGCTTTGTATAAGTACCATGATGAAAACCTGGCAAACAGGTGTCATGCATAAATCCCCATTTGCACTTGGGGGCAGCTTCCTGATATGCATTCCCTCCATCCGCTATGCTTCCAGCTATGCGTCCTCTTCATAAATCCCCTCCATCCCACCTATCTTCCACATCCTACTATCATATCCCATTTATCTCCCATCCCTCCATCCTTCTTGTGATCTTGATCAAAACAAGGGCACCTATCTATACATGCTTTGGCCACCTCTTGGTATACATTCCCTTCATCCATGCTCTGTTGTATTCCTTGGTCACCCATCCTATCCTCCTCTAGTTATCTCCTCTTCCGATCTCTCATCTCCTCAACAGCCACCGCCCTGGCTATTGCTGCATCCCTCTCCCTCTGTAATCCATGCATGTCTCTCCCTATCACATCACTGCCCTGCATAGACTGCCACTGTGCCACTGCTGCATCCCGCTCCCCCTGCAGTGTCTGCATCTGTACCTCCGCAACATCTCTCTCCCTCTAAGCGGCCTGACACTGAACCACTACTCCATCCCTCTCCCCCTGCAGCTTCTGGACTCTCAACACTGCTGCATCTCGCTCGCCCTGCAGTATTAATACCTCTGAGGCTGCCTCCTCTCTCCTCCTCTGAAGAGAACGAATATGTGCCTTTGTCAACTCTCTCTCATCCTGCAGTACTTGAACTCGCGCCTATGTTGTATCCCTCTCTGCCTCGACTGCTTGTACCCGCGCCTGTGCTACATCTCTCTCCACCTGCATAATACGAACCTGCTCCCTCACCTGTCTCTCCTCTCCCTCTTCTTCACCCTTTCCTCACTTTCTACAATAACAATGAAGCAAGGTAGTTCTTCAAATTACCTTTTAACCCCTCTTTTCCCCCCTTTTCAAATAAAAGGTATTTTTTACTTTTTATTTATCTTTTTTTTTTCCTTCCAATTAATCCCCTTTTTTCCCGGAGCCGCCATTTGCAAACTGTACGTCCAATCAACTCCATTCAAAAGGAAAAGTTTTTTAGTTTTTCGCCCTCTATCCAATAGTCTCCTCCATTTCTTTCTATCAAGAAGTCATCCGGGGCCCCCTTCTTTCTTCCCCAACTGCCCTCTCGAGGGGGCATACCCTATCACTTTCTTCCATCTATTTGAAGCTAGGCACTGGGGCATCCCTCTCCTTCTCTTTCAGGCTGGGGCATCAATCCCTATCACTTTCTTCATCCCCGACATTTTATTTTTCTTCGAAACATTGTTATTTTAACAATATTTTGAAGAGGGGCAAAATGTAGACACCCAAATTTGATCACTCCCATATGATCAAATTTACCCTTTTATTCATCAATTCTATCAATATTAATTTATTTAATTAATATTGCGCTTCCCACATAAGACTCTTAAAGTGTTTAATTTGATAATTAAATACTTTATTTGGTGCCTTTATCTTCTCTAAATTAAATAAATACACCAATTTATTTAATTTAGTCATCCTAATCTATTGAATTAAAATCAATTTAAAATTCTTCTTTTCTCACTACTTGTCACATCCTCCATAATCCATCTCTAATATGAATTAATTTAATTAATTCATATTTAGGGTGTGCATCCTCTTAATCAAAGATTAATATCACATCCTCCTACATTTGCCACTTGTCTCTAATCTTCCATTAATTATCATAATCAAGTATTTGCACAACTTTAATCAAAGTCATTAACCATTTTTGGCACCACTTTTTAGTTAATCTTTCCTTTTTTCCTTTTTGGACATTGACCCTCTTTCCCATGAGAATTTTTAATTCTCATTTATTCATCCTATGTCTCTCTCCTCCCCATGTGAATTTTTAATTCACATTTTGTCTTTCCAAGGCTTCTAGAATATTTGACATGTCACCTCATGCACATGTGACCAATTCCCACCTTTTTGGAGACCCTCTCTTATCCTTTAGACTCTCCTAAGAATGTGAATTTTTAATTCACATTTATTTCTCCAACCATCTCTCCTTTTCCCATGGAGATTTTTGAGGAATTCCAAAATTCTTCAAGTGTCCCTTTCACTCTCACTTGGGGACAACAAATTCTATTTTGAGATCTTCTCACTCCCCAAGGTACTTGGAAGGTACTTGTCCTTCCTCCACCTCATGTACCTTTTGGCCACCTCACTTGCACCTCATCTCCTCTTAGCCACTTCATCATCCACATATCAAGATGTGAGGGCTTGTGAGTTCTCAACCCACCATAGCCCTTCATCTTGACCTTGTTGGATGAATCTCAACCGTTGAATTCTCTAGAGAATTCAAATTCTCCTACAAATCCCCCCTTCTCAAGGGCATTTTCAACACTTAGCTATTTTGCAACTAAATGCTGCCATTTTGTGCACTCATTTAGCCATCAATTTCATCCATTTTCATTTGTATCAAAGCACATAGTCAAATCCTCCATTTAGCCACATCAAGAGCCATCAAGGAGCATACAAATCAGTCCAAATCAAGGGCCAACCAAAGAGTTTTAGTTGCAAGAAGGAAGGTATAACCACTTATATTCATTTTAACACATTCCTCTTTGCATTTTACAAATTCCTTAGGCTAATCATGAGGTGTTTCATTATGTTTTCCATTGCATTTAATTGCTTAGAATAGGTTAAACATTTTGGTATCACACTTACTATACTCAATTTCATCTTCAAGCACATCCATCTTCATCCATTTTATCAAGTTTATAGCTAGATTATGCAGATTTTTCATCATGGAGCTCAATTGAATCAACATCAAAGTGCATCACTCATCAACATTGCAACATAGGAGTTGGAAAAGGGCCAATTTTCACATCAAATTGGCACCAATTCCCCCATGGGATCAAGAGCTTGCTTGCTTAATTAGGATTTCATTGCTTTCTCATTGTGTTCTTCATTTTATTTCCTAATTTGAGCTTTGCTAATGGATTTCATGGGGAATCTTGTTTCTCACTTGCATTTGATCTAACTATGTGTTTGTTTATTATGTTATGCAGGTGCTAGGATCAGGGTTCTACAAGTCACATTCAAGAGATTTCTCTTTGAAGATGCACTTGTTTCTTTCCTTCCACAAATGCCACACCACCAAAGAAGGTGCTAGTACCAAATACCATGCCAATAGCCAAACTTGTTTGCAATCAACCAACTACTCATAAAATATCTAAGTTTGTCCTGCCTAGGTCCTTGTAGACCAAAGGTCCCTTGTAACCAATCCCAATAGGAGGCAGCCATGGGCCATGTGAGAAATAAGTGATCCACATCCTCCACCTCTTGTTCACATAACATGCATCTAGATGGGCCAGCTATCCCAATCCTCCTTAATCTTTTTCCTGTAAAAAAATGATAATGAAGGGCTACCCAAAGGAAAGCACCAGCTTTGGGGAAAACTTCATGTTTCCAACAAAGGGTTGCCAACCTCGCTTTATCTTTGCATTGGGGAATTTGGATACGGTATCCCAGCTTGGCTGAATATTCTCCTGATGCTGCTCCACACCAGATAATAGTATCTTCCCTATTACTGAACAAGATCATCCTATTGGTTAATTCCTAGGCGACAACATATTTCAAATCTTGCGGGAGTGGAAGGCAGCCAACATCTTTCCATTTAGTTTGACCATTACCCAAGTCATCGCTGTTATACACATAGTTTGCCACCTTGTCCCCGAATTCCTCCTAAAGTCTGTCCACATATTGCCTCAGCTCAAACATCTCTATCAGACTTCTGTGGCCATCCCAAGAGTTAGACAAGAATAGTGCTTTTCTTCCATCCCTAATTTTCCATGATAGGTGTGTTGGAAATATGTGCCTCAAACTATACACGCTGAAACTTCCATTAGAGCTAAGTCGGTGTGACATCTTCATTGTCTGGCCATCTAGAAGCTTGATTCATTCTATTTTGAACAGGTCGCTATGACCTTGCAAATGTCTTGCCAAAAGGTTGCACTATGGAGTCTATCGCTGTGACATAGTGTATTCATTATGACCTCATAGCGCTTGGGAGGCCTTTGGCCGATAGGCCATTCAATCGTATTTCGGGGAGACTCTTGGTGACCATGATCTTCGATGTAATACGGCAGCTTGGTGAAGCATCTTAGCGAAAGCTAATGTCTCACCGACAGGAATACTGCTGGTGCCTTTGCCGTAATGTATGGCTCGGTGAGAAGTCCCAGCGAACGGAGAAAGTCATGCCGACGGGGAAACATCCATACGTTCTTCAGAGTAACTCAAAGCGATCGGAGAAACCTCTTAGCAATGGTAAATGTCTTGCCGATAGTCGATGGCTATCAGGGTAACTCTTGGCGACAGATGAAGCTTTTGGGGTAAGTCATAGAGCTCGGTGAGAAGTCTTAGCGAGAGCTACATGTCTCGCTGACATTGTTTTATGTTGGAGTCTTCGGGGTAACATATGGAAATCGGTATGTTCTCTCAGTGAAGGGAAATGTATTGGCGACAGGTGAACACTTTGGGGTAACCTTTATGTCTCGGAGAAACCTCTTGGCTATATTGGTATGTCTTGTCGACTATCTTTTGGAGCTTGATATGACTTGTGTCTTTGGTATACCTTTGGTGACTCGCTATGATCTCCTGGTGAATGCGATAGGCCTGGGCGACTACTTGGTGACTCGGTGTAACTCATGGAGCTCGATAGAACATCTTGGCGACTATGGTGACTCTTGGCGACATCGATATGAAGGTTATTAGGCATCGGTGAGACATTGTTAGTGTCTCACCGAGATGCCAACACAGAGCGAATTCTGTTGACCGTTTGACCGTCCTATGTGGAGTCTCATTGACGAATAGGAGGAGCCGAATGGGAACAGTTGGAAGACAGTTAGTTGCGACGGTTCTGTGAGGAAGTTTGACAGATAGGGAACACCATGGATATACTCTGAGATTGCAGATTGTGATCGGGTTGGATTATCAATTGATTCGTTGGTTGAATCAACAGGTTGTTGAGTGATTGTGTCAGTGGATGAATTCTATAGACTGTAACATGAAGATTCCTATACAAGAATGTTAATGGTGAATGTTGCTATATAATGACACCAGAAAGATAAGTTTGGAATTTTGTATGTAATTTCATTACTGTAATACAAAGTGATCTCTTGGTGTGGTGGGTTTTTCTCCTGTAAGGGTTTTCCCACGTATATCTAATGTTCATGTGTGATTGTCAAATACTCTGTTTCTGTTGTCTATTTCATAATGCATCTTAATTAGACTGTAATTGTAAATTTTAAAGTGTATCTACATTCTTTCCTGAGGTATTGATGTTAGGAGAATTGTTTTCCACATCTAATTTTCCTTACAAGTGGTATCAGAGCCTTGCCAGTTGTGTTATCCTTGTGGGTACGTTGGGTTTTTTGAGTCAGTTCTATTCAGTGGGAGTCTTGTAGAAATTTTTTATTTCTAATTACAGGTTGAGATGGCTAGTACATCTAGAAAGTTTGAAATAGAGAAATTCAATGGCAGTAACTTTGAGTTATGGAAACTCAAGATGGAGGATCTTCTTGTTGACCGTGATCTTTGGATTGCTGTGGCTGGAGTGAAACCTACAGGCATGAAGCAAGAAGATTGGGACCTTGTAGATAGGAAATCTAAGGGGCTGATAAGGCTCTGTTTGGTAGACTCAGTGCTTCTAAATGTGCATGAGGAGAAGACTGCATCTTCCTTATGGAAGAGACTGGTGTCTATTTATCAGGGGAAGTCCTTGGTGAATAAACTATTCCTGAGGAAAAAACTATACTCTTTGAGAATGCAGGAAGGAGGGTCTATAGCTGATCATTTGAATGCATTTAACATGCTGCTTGCTCAATTGACATTTTTTGGTGTGAAGACTGAAGAAGAGGATCACTGTAAGCTTCTATTGTGTTCTTTTCCAGACTCATGGGATCATCTGGTGATGGCGATTGGGAGTACAACATTCAGTTTCAAGATGGAAGATGTTGCATCTTTGCTGTCAGAAGAGATGAGAAGGAAATCTTCTGAGATGGTGAAGGAAGCTCTGATTGTCAGAGGAAGACCAAAGGAGAAAGGAAAGAAGAAGGACAAGAAGTCCAAATTAAAATTAGAAGGGAGATCAAAGTCTCCTGGAAAGAAGTCCAAGGTGAAGTGCTGGAACTGTGGGCAACCTGGTCATGTCCGAAGGGATTGTAAAGAGGAGAAAAAGAAGAAGAAGGGCTCTTCCGATAATGGTTCTTCTCATAGTAATGGTGACGCCTTCATTGCAGCCTTGGCTACACATGCATCAGATGATGTCTAGCTGATTGATTCTGGAGCATCATTCCACATAACATCTCATAGAGAGTGGTTCACAAAGTATGAAGAATACGATGATGGAAAGGTGTACTTGGTGAGTGATTCAACTTTGGAGATTGTTGGCCATGGAAGAGTCAAGATACAATTCCCTGATGGCAGAGTAAAGAGAATAAATAATGTTATGCACATACCAGGTCTGGCTTGAAATCTATTGTCTGTAAGTATGATAAATGATATTGGTGTACAAGTTACGTTCTTTGGAATTGGCTGCAAGATGACTAGAGGTTCAATGGTGCTGGCTAGAGGTGCTCGAATTGGTACCCTGTACAAGCTGGATGCATAGGCTGTTTAATGTAACAGTGTCTCTCGAAAGTCACTAAAAGCTGCTCATGGAGGTAAAGAGGGAAATATCCCTAATTATGTAAACTCTATGGAAGTAAAACTTCCTGTAGAGAAGACTATGCTTTGGCATCATAGGTTAGGCCACATAGGAGAAAAAGGTTTAAAAACCTTGAAGAATAAAAACCTGGTTGAGGGGCTTGAAAATTGTAATCTTGAATTTGAATTATGTGAACCTGTATATATGGAAAGCAGCACCATGTTTCATTTTATTCCAGTCCTCATAAATCTTCTGGTTTGTTAGACTATATTCATTCGGATGTGTTTGGTCCATTAGATGTTCCTTCTTTGTCTAAGTCAAGATACTATGTGTCGTTCATTAATGATTATTCAAGAAGAGCATTCGTTTATTTTTTGAAAAGTAAATCAGAAGTGTTTAGTCGATTTAAGGAATTTAAGAACCTTGTTGAAAATCAGACTAGTAGAAAAATAAAATGCTTAAGGACTGATAATGGTGGTGAATTCTATTATGATGAATTTGAAAGATACTGTAAAGACCATGGAAGAAATCCAAGCAGAATGAAGTTGCTGAGGGGTTCAAGGACAGTGACGGAGAGAGCACGAAGTATGCTCAGTAGTGTTGGATTGGAGGAGAAATTTTGGGCTGAGGCTATATCTACTGCATGTTATTTAATTAATCATTCTCCAAATTTTTCTCTTGTTGAGAAAACACCTTTGGAAGCATGGTCTGGTAAGAAGCCCTCCTTAAGACATGTTCATGTTTTTGGCTGTGAGGCATATGCTCATGTGCCAGATGTGAAAAGATCTAAATTGGAGAACAAGGCTATCAAATGTATTTTTATAGGCTATAGCGCTGTCATAAAAGGATACAAGCTTTGGAATCCTGATACAGAGAAGGTTGTATACAACAAAAGTGTAATTTTTTCGTGAGCTGAAACCTTCCACTTTGGATCTGCAGTCAGAGACAAAGTCAGATAAAAATAAGGATGTAGCATTAATTCCTCCTACACTAGAGAAAGAGGAATTGGAAATTCAAAATGTACCTAAAATTGAGGAGAGCTCGAGTAGTTCTAAAAGTTTTGAAGAAGAAGAACCTCAGCCTCAACAAGTGAGGAGGTCAACTCGAGAAAGAAAACAACCAGATAGGTATGGGTTATCTTTGATAGATTCTACTTGTGCCTATGCTTTGATTTCTAGTACTGATGAGCCTAGGACTGTGAAAGAGGCATTTAAAATATCTGATTCAGATTCTTGGTTGGAAGCCATGGAAGAAGAGATGGCATCATTAGATAAGAATGAAACTTGGAGTCTGGTGCCCTTGCCTAAAGATAGAAAGGTTGTTGGTTGCAAATGGGTATTTAAGAAAAGCATTGGTCTGGATGGCAGTGTAGAAAATTACAAGGCAAGACTGGTTGCAAAGGGTTATTCCCAGGTAGAGGGAATTGATTATGGGGAAATATTTTTTCTTGTAGAAAAGCTAACATCTATCAGATTTCTATTGTCACTTGCAGCTGTGTATGACTTAGAGGTCAAACAGATGGATGTGAAGACAACATTTCTTCATGGTGATTTTGAAGAAGAAATCTATATGTCCCAGCCTGAGCACTTTGTTGAAAAAGGTAAAGAAAAACTGGTATGCAAATTAAAGAAGTCTATGTATGGGTTAAAGCCGTCACCTAGAATGTGGTACCAGAAATTTGATACATTTGTATTGTCTTTGGGATTTGTGAGATCAAAATCTGATCACTTTGTATATTATAAAGCTGAAAGTGATCAAGTATTAGTTATTGCTCTCTATGTTGATGATATGCTATTCATAGGAAATAGCAAGCTAATGATTTTTGATCTTAAGTCTCAGTTGTCTGCTAAGTTCGAAATGAAGGATCTTGGTGCAGCAAGGTATATTTTGGGGATGGAGATAATCGGGGACAGGAAGAATAGAAAGCTTTGGCTCAGTCAGAGTAAGTATGTCAGGACTGTTCTTGAGAGATTTTGTATGAATGATTACAAACAGCTAGTGGTTCTAGTCATGCAGGGAACGGAACTATCTATTGAGGACTGTCCAAAATCTCCTACTGAGATGGAGGACATGACCAGTGTACCCTATGCTAGTGTAGTAGGCAGTCTTATGTATGCAATGGTTTGTACAAGGCCAGACATTTCCCAAGCAGTGGGAATACTTAGTCGATTTATGGCTAATCTAGGAAGAATGCATTGGGATGCTGTGAAGAGAGTGTTTAGATATTTGAAGGGTACTTCAAATTTTTCTTTGTGTTACCATGGGAATTCGGTTGAATCACAGAGGACTCTCAGCATTCGTGGTTATGTAGATTCTGATTGGGAAAGGGACATTAACAGTAGGAGGTCCACCAGTGGATACATTTTCATGTTGAATGATGGTGCAGTGATTTGGATGAGCAAGCGGCAAGCTATAGTCGCTTTGTCCACTATGGAGGCTGAATACATGGCAACTACTCATGCTTGTAAAAAAGTTGTATGGTTGAAACATTTTTGTTCTAACATTGGCTTTGATGCAGGGGAAATAACTATTTTTTGTGATAGTCAGAGTGCAATTTGTCTGGCAAAGAACCCTACTTTCCATGCGAGGATGAAACATATAGACGTACAGTACCACTTTGTATGAGATATGGTGGAGGATGGAAAGGTCAGTTTGGAAAAGGTTGATACTCTAGAGAATGTTGCAGATTCATTGACAAAGCCAGTGAGCACAGATAAGTTCAGGTGGTATGCCAGTTCAATGGGCCTTAGTGCCCATGATTTTTAGTAAGTTATGATGTGCTATGGAGGTGCCTGTATGATCTTCGTCAAGTGGGAGATTGTTGGAAATATGTGCCTCAAACTATACAGGCTGAAACCTCCATTAGAGCTAAGTCAATGTGACATCTTCATTGTTTGGCTGACTAGAAGCTTGATTCATTCTGTTTTGAATAGGTCGCTATGACCTTGCAAATGTCTTGCCAAAAGGTTGCATTGTGGAGTCTATCGCTGTGACATAGTGTATTTGTTATGACCTCATAGCACTCGAGAGACCTCTGGCCGACAGGCCATTCAATCATATTTCGGGGAGACTCTTGGCGACCATGATCTTCGGTGTAACACGACTTCTTGGTGAAGCGTCTTAGCGAAAGCTAATGTCTCGCCGACAAGAATACTGCTGGTGTCTTTGCTGTAACGTATGGCTTGGTGAGAAGTCCCAGTGAACGGAGAAAGTCACACTGACGGGGAAACATCCATACATTCTTTGGAGTAACTCAAAGCGATCAGAGAAACCTCTTAGTGATGGTGAATGTCTTGCCGATAGCCGATGGATATCAGGGTAACTCTTGGCGATAGATGAAGCTTTCGAGGTAAGTCATAGAGCTCGGTGAGAAGTCTTAGCGAGAGCTACATGTCTCGCCGACATTGTTTTATGTTGGAGTCTTTGGGGTAACATATGGAGATCGGTATGTTCTCTTAGCAAAGGGCAATGTCTTGGCAACAGGTGAACACTTCGGGGTAACCTTTATGTCTCAGAGAAACCTCTTGGCGATATCGGTATGTCTTGCCGACTATCTTTTGGAGCTTGATATGACTTGTGTCTTTGGTATACCTTTGGTGACTCGCTATGATCTCCTAGCAAATGCGATAGGTCTAGGCGACTGCTCAGTGACTCGGTGTAACTCATGGAGCTTGATAGAACATCTTGGCGACTACGGTGACTCTTGGTGACATCGATATGAAGGTTATCAGGCATCGGTGAGACACTGTTAGTGTCTCACCGAAATGCCAACACAGAGCAAATTCTGTTGACCGTTTGACCATCCTATGTGGAGTCTCGTGGACGAATAGGAGGAGCCGAATGGGAACAGTTGGAAGACAGTTAGTTGCAATGGTTTTGTGAGGAAGTTTGACAGTTAGGGAATGCCATGGATATACTCTGAGATTGCATATTGTGATCGGGTTGGATTATCAATTGATTCGTTGGTTGAATCGACAGGTTGTTGAGTGATTGTGTCAGTGGATGAATTTTGTGGACTGTAACGTGAAGATTCCTGTACAAGAATGTTAATGGTGAATGCTGCTGTATAATGACACCAAAAAGATAAGTTTGGAATTTTTTATGTAATTTCATTACTGTAATACAAAGTGATTTCTCTTGGTGTGGTGGGTTTTTCTCCCACAAGGGTTTTCCCACGTATATCTGGTGTTCATGTGTGATTGTCAAATACTTTGTTTCTATTGTCTGTTTCATAGTGCATCTTAATTGGACTGTAATTGTAAATTTTAAAGTGTATCTACATTCTTTCCTGAGGTATTGACTTTAGGAGAATTGTTTTCCGCATCTAATTTTCCTTACAAGGTGGGATGTAATTAAGGGTCTGCAAGTTGTTATGTATTTCCAAATAGCCGATCCACCTTCAATTTTGGAAGTTGTTAGTATTTTGGACGGCTCCTAGCTATCGAGATATTTGCTTTGCAACACATGACACCACATCTTCTCAGGGGTCTTGTAAATCTTCCAAATTAGTTTGGCACCCAATGTCAGATTTTGAAATCTAATCTTCCACAGCCCAACCCCATCATTGTCTTTTGATTTACAAGTTGTTTCCTAGCCAATAAGCAAAATCCTTTTTACATAATTGGAGCCTTCCCATAGGAAATTCTTTAGAATTCTTTCCAAGTCATCTTCTACCTTTGTCGGGGCTTCATAACATGACATGGTGTAGATCGGTATAGCAGACAGTACCGCCTTAGCCATGGCAATTCTCCTAGCAAGGGTGAGACATTTTCTCTTCCATGCCATTGCTTTGTTTCTACACTTCTTGACCACTTCCTCCCAATGCTTGGATTTGCACATGCCTTCAAATATTTTTACCCCTAATAATTTTGCTGGAAATTTCCCCGCTTGAAATCCCAATATTGAGGATATGGCTTGTTGAAGAGATGACCTTGTATTGAAGAAATAAATGCACGATTTATCCTTATTCAAATTTTGACCTGATTATTCTTCGTAAGCATCTAACACCTTTTTAATACTTCTTACTTCTCTTATACTTGCCTCTCCAAGCAAGCTAGTGTCATCAGAAAATTGCATGTGTGTGATTGGTTCCACATTGGGGGCCACCCGCACTCCCTTCCATTCCAACCTCTGACAATTGTTCTTGATGACACAAATCAGGGATTCAACCATGATTATGAATAGGAATGGTGAGATTGGATCACCCTGTTTGAGAGCATTAGCTACCTGAAAGAAGCTGTGCAAAGACCCATTTATCAAAATTGAGAAACGAACAATGGATATGCAAAATTTTATAAGATCACACCATTGTGATTTGAATCCTAATTTCTCCATAACCTTGAAAAGGAAGCTCCAATATACCTTATCGTATGCCTTGTAGACATCTATTTTGATCATCATCCCCACCTCCTTACTTGTTTTGAGTGTGCACGCTACCTTTGAAAGGAGCAGTATGCTGTCAATTATTTCCCGCTTTGGCACAAAACCATTTTGTTCAAGTGATACAATTTTCGCCATAACCAATTTGAGCCTGCTTGCCAACACTTTTGCTATCACCTTATCAATCGTATTGCATAATGAAATGGGCCTGTAGTTGGTAAAGGACTTGCAAACCTATTTTTTTTGGGATCAAAGCAATCATAGAGTTATTCAAATCTCTCACAAACCTTTTGGACCTTTGAAAATCTTTGAAAAGATTTCATAGGTCATCCCCCACAAAGTTCCAACATGACTGAAAGAGCCTTGCTGTGAATCCATCCAGCCTTGGTGCCTTATCCAGATGTAGCTGAAATAGAGCCACCTTGACCTCTTCTTTTGACATTGCTCCACAAAGCATACAATTGTTGGCTTCACTTACCTACTTACTTATCCTATCGAGGATGCTATCGTCCAACTTTTGCATCCTTTGGTTTCCAAGTAAGTGCATAAAGAATTCGACCACCTCCGAACCTACCTCTGACAAACCTCAGGAATTATGTCCCCTCATAGTCATTATTTTTCAATCTTATTAGCTGCCCTCTTGGCTAACACCGAAGCGTGGAAAAACTTTGAATTCGAACCTCCTTCGTTAAGCTAGACTTCTCTTGATTTGTCCCTCCATTAAATTTCCTCCCTTTTAAGGAGCTCGGTCAACTTGGAGTTCAATTCTTTTTCTTTGTAGAACTCATCATTTCTCATACCTTCTTTGATTATTTTTTCATTAAGGGCATCCAACTTGTTTTCCACCTTAGCTTTCTCCACAAAAATATTTTGGAATTTTTCCTTGTTCCATATCTTTAGCTTTTGTTTGATGAAATGTAGTTTTTTGAAAATCCTTAAACTGACCAAGCCCTTGACTCTGTCATCCTTCCACCAATTCTCCAGTAGGTCAACAAGACTACTGTCCTACCACCACATGTTTTGAAATTTAAAGCTTTTCTTTATCCCTTCTGGTTGGTCAATAATTGTTAGTTCCAATGGGAAGTGATTTGATATTGACACAGGTAGTATGGCAACATGCACGTGCAAACCAGTTTCATTCCAAGCCAAGGAAATTAGAAATATGTCCAGTCTTTCAGCAATAGTGGTGAAGTCCTTCCGCCTATTGGTCCAAGTGAAGACACCATTCTCTATTGGACAATCGATAATACCAACCTCTGCCACAAAGTTTCTGAAATTGATGGAGGCATGAGAGACACGACGTGTCCCACCACTCTTCTCAGACAACTCGAGGATGGCATTGAAGTCCCCACCAATTATCAAATTCTCCCTAAGGAAAGGTCGAGCAAAGTCAAGCACCAATCCCCAAAGAGCTGCCTTCTCCTCCATTTTTGTCAGACCATAAATATTGATAACCATGAAGTGACAATTCAAACCAAGATCGTATACCTTCATTGCCAGCCAATTAGCAATGGATCCAATTACCTCCACATATACCATATATTTTTTCCATAAAACACCCAAGCCACCTGCAACACCCAAAAAATATTGAAAAAATCCATTCAATGACCGACAATACTTTACGAACTTCATACCTTCTTCCCCTGACAACTTAGTTTCTTGTATCATGATTAGATTGCTTGTGTTTTTCTGTACATGGAACCTGACTAGGCGCTGCTTGTCAGGGGCCTTTAGGCCCCTAACATTCCATGTGGTTATCTTCATTGTTTCCCAAGGGAGGGATTTCCTCCCTTGGTACTCAAGAACTTAGTAATGCTAGGGTACTTCTTCAAAACAACCTCCTCTTCCCTCAATTTCTTGAATGATTTTCTACCCTAGCAGTTGCCCGATGTGTCAATTTTTCCCACACCTAGATGTTTTGCAACCGATTGTGAAATACATCTATCTTCAATGGTGTCTAATGCATCATCAGAATCAACATTTGAGTTGAGGTTTGTGCTAGCCAATGAGGCAACCTCCTCAGCCTCTTCGGGTGCACTATCATGATTATTCACCAAACCTAGGGATTTAGGCTATGGAGCCTCCCAAGGTTCTCCCTCCTTTACCACATCTGGGATTTTCTCAAGGGGCTCTCCAATCCTCCCACCATTTGATACAATCTCCTCCTGATTTTTCTTCATTTCTGGGGCAACATGAGAGGGCCTCTGATCAACTAGAGGCTTGTCCTCAGGTGTATTTTTCCGCCAGGTGCCCATCCTTCCATTGGAGCATTTTGATTCTTTGTGATCCCAGGTGCCACAGTTGAGACATAAAACTTTTGATTCCTCCACTTCTATTTCCTGATACCATCAGACCCCCTCCACAATGAGACAAGATTTCTTAGGAATGTTGTCAATTGCTGTGAATTTCAACCTGCCATATTTGTAGAGATCCCCTTCCAGTATACTCATATCAATCTCCATTAGGGTACCCAGTGATCGACCAATCTTCTCCAGACAATCGCCAGCCGAATATTCCATCAGAAGGTTGTAAAGCCTGATCCACACTGGCTGATCATACGGTCTCATCTTTACTAGGTTGAAAATGTGATGCCATGGCTACATATAGAGAGGGAAGCAATTCATGAACCACATATCACCCTTTGTGCACCTCCTTACCACCAGGAAGAAGCCTTTTGGTAGGAACCTTAACATGACTTCCATTTCCCAATTTTCTTTGATCCAACCATTGATTGTGGCTCTATTTGGTCTACCCCTGATGAAACGGCATATGAATGCAAAGTCTCTTTAAATAGCCAAGTTTTTCCCGATTTTGTCTGCTACATCCATTTCCAACACTCCTTCTTCAGTTGCCAGGTTAGGGCATAGTGCCTCCATCATTCCCCAACTATCCTCTGGCCGAATCTTAGACCCGGTATTCCATTTCCTATGGGGTTCATTCTGCCAGCCCTTAGTTTGCCCCACCATCCATCCTTTATGCCTCTTCCTCAGTTTTTTCCCACAAGTTATGAATGGTCGATTCAAATTTTTGAATTGTTCCTGCGATAGAGAAAAAGCACCATGGTTCCTCTTGGTTGTGTCCACACCTTTCTTTGAGGCTTCTGATTCAGGAGTGTCATGCCTTTTATGGGTTGGAACACAACCATCCTTGTTATTTTTCACTTGCTTCTGGTAGCTAGGGTGGCACTTGTCTTTCCATCTCCCACCTATAAATATCCATTGGGGGCGATACTCCTGTTGTGGTCCCAACGACCTATCCACAACCACCTCATCCCCCCATCGATGCTTCTTGCTGAACTTGCTTCATAGGTGCTCTCCATTGCTCTTCGGTGGCTCACCATTCTTCCCTGCATCACCTGCCTTTGCCCTTGTGCTTACGTGCGAGCCTGCCCTGCCTTGCGCCATTTTTAAATAAATTAAGTACATCTATCTTAAAAATTGGAGACATATATATATTTTTATCTCTCTTTTATTCTTCTTGATTAGTTAAATAAATCCTATTTATTTAATTATATCTTTAATTATTTAATTCTCCACATTCACACTTTCTAAATTAAGAAATTACTTTAATTATTTAATTATCCGTCTTCTCTCAATATTATCCATTAATCATGAATAAATACAAAATATTTTATTTATTTATCTAATTCCTCAAATAATTAAATAATTTAATTAATTAATTTTTTTTAGTTAAATGCTTCCTAAGGGGGCAACTCCCATGAAATTGAATAGGAATAATTAATTACATCTAGCCCTATGGCTTTTAGTTTGAAACTACAGAAATCCAGCTCCCGCATGAGCTGTCTCCAACTGGTAGGCGAGCAAAGCCATTAGGAAGAAAGAAATGCAAACAAAGCAAGCAGTGAGCCAACAAGTAACTTCACACTTACAACATCCATTTTTGAAATAGTTCATTAAATCATCAAGTCCTTCTTTATGCCTCCAAGAGACTATTCAGAAGCCCAATATCCCCATAGAAAACTTTAGAAACTCCCAAAGAAACCCCAATATTAGCCAAGACATCGACCACCATGTTAGCTTCATGGTATACATGAGTAATTGTAAAGTCTACCAGCTCAGTTAAGCTCTATTGAATTTTTGAGACAAGACCCTTTACCTTCTAGTTCAACACCATGTTCTTTCGGACAACGTTAATGCAAATCATGGAATCGCCTTCAATATCAATCTCACGATAACCTTTTTCAACGCACAAGGAAATACCACAAACCAACACTTCAAACTCTGTCACGTTGTTAGTCACCTCCCTAATACCTTTAGTGATCACCCATAGACACTCCCCATTTTCATTCCTTATGATGGCACTGCACTTGGCCAATCCAGGGTTCCCCTTTGATGCACTGTCGAAATTCAATTTTACTCTACCAGGCCTTGGATTCTTCCACTGAGCTTCTCGTCTTTTCTTGCAAGTACTAGATCCCACCATCATAGGTGGCTTCCAAAGTTCCCATTTCTTCCTTAACACACTGTCCTAGGCTGTGAACTTTGAATCTTTCCTTGGATGGAATTTTGCATTTGTCACATCGAAGATGCTAGCTTCCAACCGATAAACCAATTCAAACACCTCAAGAATCTTTTCATTGAAAACTCTATGGTTTCATTCCTTCCACAAGTTCCAGACAAGCATAGAGGGAAAACTGACCAAAACATCCCTCCACAGATCACATCCAAAGGTTCTTGGCCATCTCATCAGGAAGTCCTTCAAATCTAGTTGTCTTAGAGCATACCAACCCAGGGACTACATCAACCAATCCCAACAAGTCATAGAAAAGGGGCATGTAAGTAGCAAGTGGTCAACGTTTTCCTTTGCCACTCTACAAAGCATGCAAATTGAAGTGCCATAAATCCTATATCTGGCCAACCTTTCACCTGTTGAAATCTTCTTATGAAGCGCAACCCACAAGAAGGCTCCAACCTTCGGTCGAAGATGTGAATTCCAACACAGCTAGAATGGGCACCCTTCTTGCGTACCCTGTACATGCTGAATCTCATAGCCCAGTTTTACTAAAAATTCCCCTAACCACAACCCACACCATACTATCTCATTTGCCTCCTATGTTAATAGTACTTTTCACTCACCCAGAATGGTTTTCAATTTAGTTTGATCTTCAGCTGGGATGTGGAACTCATCGCTGTCAATCTAGCGGGCAACTCCAGACCACCTCGATCAGAATTGACTCGAACGTAGTCCACCACTTTACATCCATGACTATGAACCACTTCCACAATCCAATCATTTGTGCTAAAAAATGAGTCAAGCCATGGGAGGCCATTCCACGAATCAATCCAAAAATTCACTGACCTCTCATTCCCAATCCACCATAAAATGTGGTTAGTAATCAATCCCTTGCTCTGCAATATGAACCTCTAGACGGCTAAGCTGCCTTCAGAATTTTCCATTGTCATAATGCGAGTAGGATCGTCGTTGTCCAAGTATTTTCCATGGGTAATTCTACACCTTAGTCTGTTGGGTTCCTCATAGAGTTTCCAACTGAGCTTGACACCCAAGGCATTATTCAAAATCTCCATCCTTGGTAGCCTAGCTCCCCCATTTTTCTTGTGCAAGCATGCAATTTCCCAACTAATCAAAGGAATCCACTTCACCTCCTTATCACCTTCCCACATAAACTTCTTCAATAGACTTTCAAGACTTCCGCAGGCTTTAGCCAATATTTTAAAGCAAGACATGACAAATATGGGAACAAAGGAAAAAATTGATTTAATCATTTGTATTCTACCTACAAATGATAACCACTTGCATTTCCACACCTCCTTCTTCATCCTACACCAATTCAGAACATCCTCCCAATGAGAATATTTGCACAATCCCTGAAATAAGGGTGCTCCCAAATGCTTCAAAGGAAGAGAACCAATTCCGAAGCCAAGAATCTGTGAATTTTTCTTTTGTATAGACATCTTGGTATTGAAGAAATATATTTCAGATTTTCCTTGTTCAACACTTGACCTGACGTAGCAATATATTTATCCAAGGCTCCCTTGATAACCTCTGCCTCCCTCAATGAAGCTTCCCCAAAGAGCGTAGTGTCATCTGCAAATTGATTGTGTGTGATATTTTCAACCCCATCCACCACTTGGATACCACACCAAACTTGTGTTTCTCTTAACCTACAAAAGTGATGCCCCATGGCCTCCTCTATGATGAAAAAGAGAGAAGGGGATAGCAAGTCGCCCTACCGAAGGCCATTGGTAGCACTGAAGAAGCCGCATGTCATCGATCCATTGACAAGAATGGAATACCAAGGTGAGGAAATACACCAGCTAACCATTTCTACCCATTCAGGAGAAAAACTGAATCTTTCCAAATTTCTAATAGAAAGTCCCAGTGGACCTTTTCATATGCCTTACTGACATTGAGCTTGCTTGTTATGCCCTTCAACCATTCTGAAGTAATCAAGTGGACCACCTCCACCATTGTGATTATGCTATCAATTATCTCCCTTCTAGGTGTGAACTCGTTTGCTCCACCGATATTATTGAACCCATCACCTTCTTCAGCATGTTCGCCATGGCTCTTGCCAGAATTTTGTACACACCGTTGCATAGAGATATAGATGATAATCAACAAAAGAAGAGAAGTCCGATTTTTTGGGAACCAAGGCCACCACCATATTGTTGATATCTTTGACGAATTTCTACTTTTTCCTAAATTCCTCCATAAAATTCCATGCGTCCTGACCCACAAAACTCTAAGATTTTTAGTAGAATTTTATAGGAATCCCATCGGGCCCTGACGTCTTGTCAATATTTAGCCCAAAGACTGCATCCTTGACTTCCTCCATGGTAAATGGTATGCATAACATCATGTTGTTGATGTCCCCAACAATATTTGGGATGCAATTTAGATACTCCTTGTCCCACCCTGGCTGCAAGCTAATTGGAGAAGCAAATCACTTCCTTTTCTAGGCCCTCCATGTCACTTACTATGGTTCCATCGGCTAATCAAATGTTGGCAATCTTGTTTCGGTCTCTTCTCGACCAAGTGGCAGCATGAAAATACTTTGTATTTGTGTCTCTGTCCTTAAGCCAAGTTTCATGAGCCTTGTCCTTCTAGTACAATTCCTTGCAAGCTAGAATCTTTGAACTCCATTCTTTTAAGAAATTTTCTCTCTTGAACTCTTTTGTAGTCATGTCGAATCTGATTACTTGTTCATTTAATTGTTCCAACACTTCTTCTACTTTGGCTTTCTTGATAAAGATATTTTTTAAAATTTCTTTACTCCAAACCTTCAGCTTGGGTTTAATGTACCCTAGCCTTTTGAAGAGCCGAAAGCTAGCTGAACCCCCATAGTTGATTCTCTCCTACCACCATGATTCCAAACTCTCCAACAAACTCGCTTCCTGCCACCACATCAATTCAAACTTGAAGAACCCCTTGGATGGTCTCTCACTTAAGGTTAGTTCCAAATGCACTGGGAAGTGATCGAAGACAACAATGGGGGAGATAGAAGTAGAACAGCGTAACTCATCTCTCAACCAACTGATGCCAAGGAAAAAATGGTCCAAACACTCAAAAATGTTGGTGAAGCCTAACCACCTATTTTTCCATGTGAACGAACCATTTCTTGGTATGCAGTCAACTACTGATAAATAAAAAATGAAGTCCTAAAAATCCTCCATCACCTGATTTACCTTCTATAGCTCACCACTCTTCTCATTTAGATTCAAAATGGCATTAAAATATCCTCCCAGAATAGCCATTTAACCACCTAATTTTGCCACTTGCTCCTTGATTTCATTCCAAATTATTTGCTTCTCATCCAATTTTGTTGGCCCATACACATTGAATAAAGGAAAGCCAAACCCATTCACCCAACAAGTAACCCAACACAACATCCAATTGGGTCGAGCCTCCAATAATTTTATATCCACCAAGTTAGGAGCCTAGAGGACACCCAAGCCCCCAGCCGAACCCACAGAGTCACTAAAAGTGCCTTTCCAGATTTTGCAATATTGAACAAACTTCTTTCCAGCAAGAGAGTCGATCTTTGTCTCCTAAAGTAGAATTATATCAAACTTTATTCTATCTAAATGACTCTTCACCAAGTGTCACTTGTTAGGAATTTCATTGTTGTCCAAGGGAGGTCTTTGCTCCCTTGGATGTCAGGTAATTCTTGATGCTTTGGAATCCCTTCTCCCTAGCTTCCTCTTCCCTCTTTTGTTAGATTTTCTCCCCTATGCTTCTTCAGTTTACCCAGATACGAAGCAACTGATTAGCTCAGGCACTTGGGCTCAATAATGTCCAAAATATATTCCTCATAAAACTCCTCATCCTAATCTGAATCATCGCATCCTGCCCAGTCACACACTCCACTGGGCACATAAGGGACAATGGCTAGCTTGGTATCAGCTAACTCTTCCCCAAATGGAGGATCCGCGCACTCCCGAGGAGAAGATGTCAGGGGTGAATCCAACCTAGAATATTCATTGATATTGCTTGGAATTAAACCAACCTTGTAATTGTTCTGATCCACATTCGAAGCCACCATCATGCTAGCCAGAGCATGCACCCCTGTTGAGCCAAGAATAATTTAATTAATTTTTTTTTTTAGTTAAGTTGTGGACAAGGGGTCCACTCCCATAAACATAGTACAAAATTATAGATAGGCATGACCCGAATGGGTGTGCACATTTACAACCACAACAAATAGATAAGAAGTTGGCACTAGATTCCCCAAGAAGAGCTCGTAGCACCCATATCAACCATGCCATGCCCAAGCCAAACAAATCGCTCATGGCCCAAACGTTGAAGAACACTCATCATCCAACACTATCAGGAAGCTCCAACGCAACTTCCATAATTGTAATACCTATCTAGGATCCCTTGAAGATCAACCTCACATTTAGACCCAAAGACAATCTTCTTAGTGTCATCTATTGACACCCCTGGTTTGCCAAAAAATCTGCCACCATATTTGCTTCACGATAAACATTCTTGATGGAGAAGTCTTCCAGATTATCCAGAGAATCCCAGATCCTATCGACCCACCCCTGAAGCTTCTAGTTTGGGATCCTTTTTGATTTTACAATGTTAATACAAAGGAGGGAGTCCCCTTCAATGTACAACTTCTTTATGCCAGTGGACCTACACAACCATAATCCATGAGCGAGTGCCTCAAGTTCAGATTCGTTGTTGGTGGCCCATCCAATATTCCTCAAGAGGGCCCAAATTATTTGTCCCTTGTCATTCCTTAGAACACATTTGATCCCAACCTTCCCGAGGTTTCCTTTGGAAGCCCCGTCAAAATTCATTTTCATCCTTCCAGCTAGGGGAGCTAGCCATTTGGCCTTCAAACGAGCTCCCATCGTTGATTTGATTTCCTTGGGGATTTTTAATCCTAACCACTTGTTGTGAATGGAGTTATCCCAAGCACATAACTCACCTTCATCGAAGGATATAATTTTTGCATTCATTAGCTCACATAGGCCAGCCTCAATTTTCTGTAGGATAAAATCAACACTCTTTTCTTTGTTGTAGAACACTCTCCTATTCCTCTCCTTCCACACTTTCCATGCCACCATAGATGGAGCATCCCATCAAAGATCAGCCCAAACTGAGTTCCTTTTAAGCCTTTCCTAGCTATGAATCGACTCAACTAAATCATTGTGCCTCAGTCCAAATCACCTACAAATTCTGAAACCAATCCCAACATTGAGAACTAACAGGGCAGCTCACCAAAAGGTGATCCACCATTTCCTCATTAGCCTTGCAATGGAAGTAGTTACTAGGACCAAGAAAACCAAGATGTTTCGGCCTTTCTATAGTCAGAATCCACTTGTGCATAGTTGTTCACAGAAAGGACCCCACCTTAGGGAAGATCGATTGATGCCAGCAAGCCCAAGCTAGCCATTTGTTAATATGTTGAGTTTCCCCTTGATAAAATAACCTTGTCAGGCCAAGTATTCTCCTGATTTGGAACCACTCCAAAAGATATAATCCTCTTTATTGCTTAAGTACAATTTCCTTTTGCTAATCTCATCTCGAAATTTCTACTTGAAATAATTGGAGAGTGGCAAGCCATCCACACTCTTCCAAACATACTCCATACTTGATTCAGAATGACTAGGGACAATGTAATCCACCATTTTTGAGCCAAACCAGGATTTAACCACCTCCATTTCCTTAGCTAGTCCGGGGACATCTCACATAGGAATAATCCCATTCCATGATTCCTCCCAAAAAATTTCCAGCTACCTGTTATTGATCCTCCAAGAGAGATGGTCAACAATTATTGGTCTACATTCCCAAATAAAGCGCCACACAGCTGACCCAACCCTACAGTTAGCCACTATCAAGATTCTTACTGGATCATTTATGTCAAGATATTTTTTGTGTAGGACCCTGTACTAGAGTTTGTGAGGTTCTTGGTACATTTTCCAAATCATTTTTGCACCTAGAGCCAAGTTTTTCATTATAAGGCTTCTCAAACTAGCACCCCCTTGATCCTTACTCAAGCATGCTTTGTCCCAACCAATAAGTGGAAATTTCTTATCCTCCTTAGCCCCTAACCATAGAAAATTCTTCAGAATTCCCTCCAACACACCAATCACCTTGTAAGTTAGGTGGAAGCAATACATGACAAAAATCAGTATGGCTATGAGAACTGACTTGATCATTGTGATATTCCCAACTAATATTAACCATTTGCATTTCCAAGTGGAAATGCGCTCTCTGCACTTCACAATAACATCCTCCCAGAGAGAAAATTTTCTTGTGCCACTGAATAAAGGTGCCCCCAAATATTTGGAGGGAAGAGACCCATTCTGGAATACAAGCAACCCAACTATCCTCATCTGCAAAGACACTTGTGTATTGAAAAAATAGATCTCAGATTTGTTGATATTGAAGAATTTCCCCAAGACCCGAGTGTATCTTTCCAAGATGGCCTTGATCCCTTTAGCCTCATTCGTTGAAGCTTCCCCAAGCAATGTGGTATCATCAGCGAATTGGATGTGTGTTAAATTATGAATGCCAACAACAACCCTCACCCCTTTCCACCTGTTAGCATTGTGCTAGTGCTTGAAAGCACACCCCATAGCCTCAGTCATGATTACAAACAAAGCTGGGGATATTGGATCATCTTGCTAGAGTTCATTGGAGGAGCCAAAAAACTGGAAAATGGAGCCATTCACCGAAATTGAAAATATAGCCATGGAGATGCATTCAAATATCCAACGAAGCCATAGCTGGTCAAAACTAAATTTCTCCATAATCAACACCAAAAAATACTGTTTGACCTGATCGTAGGCCTTGCTTTGTTGGCTAAGATAATGTTGTCCATGATTTCTTTACCAAGCATGAAACAATTTTTCTCTTCAGAGACCACCGAAGGAAGAACCAGTTTGATTCGATTGGCAAGGACCTTCACAAGGATTTTGTAAATTATATTGCAGAGGGAGATAGGGAAATAGTAAAAAAAGGAATGGAAGTCATCCTTCTTCTGAATGAGAGCTATGATCATGTTGTTGATATTCCTGAAAAACCTCTTTTTTAGTCTAAAATCCTCCACAAACTCCCAAATGTCAATCTCCAGAAAATTCCAACACTTCTAATAAAATAGTGCTATAAATCTATCTGGACCCAGGTCTTTATCCGAGTGGAGCTAAAATGTTTCCCTTTTAACTTATTCCATCGACAATGGGGTAGTCAACATGATGTTCTCATTAGTGATACACCACGGGATGGAGTCCAGGATTTCCTCTAAGTCCAGAGCATCCGCTGCATCTAGTGGGGCTAGTAAATCCTTAAAAAAGTTGACAACAACTTCCTCAACCTCCACTTGGGAGGTAGTCACCCTCCTGTCATCCTGCATGATGTCCTTAACCCTATTGAGGCACCTCTTAGCTTTGGATGAAGCATGAAAACCGTTAGTATTTTTGTCACCTGCTGCAAGCCAAGTTTCACGGGCTTTATCTCTCCAGAATAGCTCCTCACAAGATATAAGCTCTGAATGTTCTTGTTTGAGTTGCTTTTCAAGTTCAAAATCCTCATGGCACATGCCATATCTAATGAAATTCTCATTCAACACCTCAAGCTCGGCCTCCACCCACTCTTTTTCTTTAAAAATAGTTTTGAAGGAATAGGTATTCCAGTCTTTTAGCTTTGCTTTGATGTATTGGAGTCTTTTTATGAAGCATAAGCTAGGGGTACCTATGAAATTCCTGCACTCCAGCCACCATTGTTCTAGCAAGCCAACCATCTTTGAGTCACAGAATCACATACTCTCCACCTTGAAGTAGCTTTTGGTTGGCGCCTAGGAAGGAGCGACCTCAAAGGAGATAGGAAAGTGGTTAGAGACGAAGAAGGGAATGATCCTAGACTCCAACACAGCCTCATCCTGCAACTAGTTTAGAGAAAACAAAAAATGGTCTAGCCTTTCCGAGATGGAAGTGAAGCCCACTTGCTGGTTAGTCCAAGTGAATTTTCCATTGGACAGGGAACAATCACAAAGCCCAACCTCCATAATGAAATATTCGAAGTCCAAATTGGCCCTGCTCAACACACACTATCCCCCACTCTTCTCATTGAGGTCCCGAATGGTGTTAAAGTCATCACCCAGGAGGACCCTAGCATCCCCCAAAGATTGGATCACACAGGTTAGATTAGACCAAATGGCTCTCTTATCCTCCATTTTGATCAATCTATAAATGTTGAATAGGTGAAACTTCAAATTCAAATCATATAGTCTTACTTTGCATGCCATCCATATGCACTCTTTATGCCAAACATTTAAGGAAACTATCCTCAAATTCCATAAGATGCCCAAGCCCCCAGTAGAGCCGATGGTATCTTGGAAACAACCTTCCTAGAGTTTGCAAAAGGTCAAAAAGTTGACCCCTTCCCCAGCGCAAATCTTGGTTTCTTGCAGGAGGAAGATGTTAGCTCTTAGGTATTCCAAGTGACGTTTCACTTGGTGCTGCTTGTCAGGGGGATTAAGGCTCCTGATGTTCCATGAGATGGTATTCATTGGCTTCCAAGGGAGGCATCTCCTCCCTTGGATCTGGTCAAGTATGTTTTGATGTTGGAAAAGCCCTTCTCCGCAGCCTCGTCCTCCCTTTTCTACTTCAGCGACTTCCTCCTAGTCCTTTTGCCTGATTTCCTCCCATCATCTGGTATAATGAAGGCAGATTGCATATGGTCCTAGGTTCCATAATTCCAAGATCATCTCTTGTAGAGGCCTCACTTTCATAGCCCGAGACTTTGATTTCACCATCCTTAGGGGGCTTGATCGCAGGGGGATTTGGCATGGGAGGCAAACACTTCATTGAATTCGAGTCCAAGGTGGGAACCAAATTTGAACCTGAGGGATAATGGTTTGTCTTTGGGTTGTCTCGAGTAGCCATCATAAGATTTGATGCCCTAGTCGGGCTTTCCATGAGCTGCCCATTCCCGCACACGGTATCTCTTTGGAGCTCAATCCCGGGCTTTGGCAGGGCAGGAAATTCATTGGCATGCTTGGGTGGGAGAAGTGAAGGCGGGAATGCCTTCTTAGGGGTCCGGTGTTGGCGAGGTGACCGTTTACAATCTGCCACATTGTGGTTCCTTCGCCCGCATTTGGAGTAGAAAAAATTCAGCTCTTCAACATCTAGGGATTGGATCCAAACTCCTCCGAGCGATTTCAGAATAATGCTCTTTGGTAGCTACTAAATAGACAAAATCTGGAGTCTAGCATAGAAGACCGAGACACCATCGCCAAGGTCAACATCAATCACTCATCCAAGCTTGTTTCCAATATGATACATACATTCCCCAGACCAATATTCCAATGGGAGGTTGTAGAGGCACACCCAAGTGGGACCATCAGTCAGGTGTGTTGCCCTTGGGTCAAAGTTTGGGGTCCATCTCTAAACAAAGACAAAATCCCCATCAATTTTCCAATCCAGCTTCTCTACTACTTTGTCTTGGTTATCCCCCAAACCAAAGTCCATAATGAAAAATCCTTTTGGAAAAATGAAGAACTTTTCCATCCCCAGCCATTATTGGTTCGCCCAGCTTCAAATCTGGTTCATGCTTCGCTATTTCTTGCCTAGAATGCACCCTATGATGGCCGTACGACTCAGTTCCTCCACATCCCTCAACACCACTTCCCCCAAATCAATGCTTGGCAGGTTCTCAATCTCACCAAACTCAGAGGGGTCATGCCCTAGATTTGCATCGACTGCGCCAACACCTGCGGTATTCGCACTCGCACACATTTTCGCTCCTAATACAACCCAATATTGAAATGTTAGGGATAATTTAATTAATTATTATCCTCTCATACAAATCTAAATTTATCTTCTAACAGACACTTTCTTTCACTTCACTTCTCATACAACTAGTTAATTCACACTCAGTTTGAGTTATCTTCCACATAATTAAATAAATTTTATTTATTTAATTATGCCACTAGTTATTCTTTATTCTTCTAATTTAATTAAATAAATTATTATAATTTATTTAATTATTTATCATTCACTTATTCTATAATTAAATATTTTTTTAATTATTTAATTATTCATTCACCATCTCCTAAATTAAATAATTATTTCAATTATTTAATTTATCTAAATTTATCTCTTCTTTGGAGAAATAGTAGAATTAACTTGCGTCGATGGAGGCCAACGGTCCTCTGAATGCATAGGTGGAAGGTAGGGTTTCTTCGGATCTAGCTTTGGGAAGGTTGTCTTAGGAAATATGCAGTGGTTTGTAGGTTAATGGTGGGAGTGTTGGAAAAATTAGCCAGGGAAACGGGCCAAAGACTGTTGCATTTTCTTTTAACCTAAACAATGAGGGTTGTAGGTTGCAGAGTGACAATCAAGTGACAAAAGAAGACCCGAGGAATGGGAATGTAGCCACATTGGTGGTAGGGGGTGGGGGTTTTATTAAAGAATCAAAGGCTCAAGGTATTGGGGAGAAACAAACTGGGCCTTCCCAAAAGTTAAAGCAATCTTATAAAGTAGCGATAGGTAGGGGAGGAGAAGATGCACACTCCTCTTCCAAATCACTCACAATGGATCTAGAAGATGATCTGGATCAAGAAATGTATTACAATGAAAAATTATTTTTTGGGCTAGGTCTGATCAAGAGATTCAAGGGTTTTTGACAAAGCCTAACTGATCTACATTAGTGGATCTGCAACCATTGGAATCCTGTTCTAGAAGGGTATGTTCAAATTTATCCCATGGAAAAAGGTTTCTTTATTGTTGTTTTTGAAAAGGAGCAAGATAGGAATATAATCCTAGGTGAATATCATTGGGATTGGGAAGAAAAGCATGCATTAATGTTAAATCCATGACACCCAGCTTTCAATCCAACTACTAATGTGTTTGAGAGGGCTCCTCTATGGGCGAGGCTTCCTAAATTTCCTCTACATCTTTGGTTTGATTCTTATTTGGAAGTTGTAGGAAACTCTCTAGGTAGTTTTTTAATGGTGGATGAGGGCTCTTCAAATCTTATGCACTCAACTTATGCATGTATCTTAGTCGAGATGAATGTAACTAAGGTACCTCCAGAGGAAATTCAGATAAATATTTGAATGAGATGTTGGGTGCAGCCCTTGGATTATGAAGGGGTACCCTTTAGATGTAGAACTTGCTATAGAATTGGGCACCTGGCTACTCAATGTGTCAAAAAAATCTGCTTCCTAGAGGAAGGATGTGACTCCCTATCACTATACAGTGGAGAAATAGGTGGAGAAGCAAGTCAGCCCGCAACCGAAAGACAACGAAGATGAAGGATGGATTTATGAGGTATCGAATCAAGTTGGGAAGTTGTCATTGAATCATGTTGGAAGGGTGGAATAGCAACAGCCAAATGTTACCACAACACAGGAAGGGAGCCTGGTTAGGAACATTGAGAATTTTGTTTTGAATGGAGGTGAAAATGAGCAGAGCTCCAAAAATGGGACCGCAACACTAGAGTGTCATGAGAAGAAAGGTGTGGTTAGATCTCAGGAGAAGGATTTTGGGAAGCAGAAGGTGGAAGACTAGAGCCAGAAAGTAGTTAGCAAGGAGATTGAAGCTTGGAATAGTCAGAGTGATAATTCTTTAGTTTGGTAGAAGGAGGTTGCAAGGGTGGAGGATGGTTGGAAAACAGTCAAGGGGAAGAAAGCTAAGAAGGATGGGAAGAAAGCATTTGAAATGGTCGTCTGTTCACAAACTAAAGGAAGACCAAACATAGCTTCAAACAGTTAACCTGTCAATAGGTTTTGTAGGGATTGTTGGCTCAAAGCCTATTTTTCTAATGTTGGGAAGTGTCATTGGTAATTTTGAATTTGCTTGCTGCAAAAATTGGGGGTAGAATTAGAGGTGTTTTTTTTAAGGAAATGTTGGGGTTTGGAAGGTTTTTTTAAATGATGTTAAGAAAATAGCCTTGTAATCTTTAATTTCTTTTATCAATAAAATCAACTCTATTACTGACCAAAAAAAAATGATCTCTTCACTAAATAAAAGAAATTGTTCATTTTATTTATTTAGCTAATCTTGCACATTCAATAATAATTAATTATTTTAATTAATTATCTTATCATGCAAAAATCAAACTCATCTTCTATCTCAATCTTTCTCCCACTTCATTTATCATCCAATCAATTAACTCTAAATTTAGTTCACATGACTCATAATGCATTGAGTTAAATAATTTGATCTAAATATGTTTTAATCAGTCTTGATCATTGATCTTATTTAGCACCTCTTAATCTAGATCATTCATTTGATCTCAATTCCTATAAAAGAAAGCTATCACATTCATTCCAATCAAACCACAAACTTTGGATATTTTGCATCATTGCTACTATACTTCATTCTTTTGAGCTTAAAGGCAAAAAAAGTTGCATATCAAATATCTAAGAGCAAAGAAAAGTGAAGAAGAACTATGGGAGTAATATCATGTCAACACGATAAAGGTAATGCTTGATTTATTCTAATTTTATCGTTGTTGTGTGTATGCCCTAGTGATGGCGGGGTAGCATGGTGGTTTTAGGAAATGAAGCATGTCATAATAATATCATAATAAATGATGGACTCAACCAAGAGTGCAAGGAACAAATCTAGGTGATGACAACATCAATTCAAGGCATCTAGGCCCAAATTTAGTTGTTGACATGGTAGGGCCTACCTTTTTCATTTGATGGAGGTAATAAGGTTCTTCCAATGACTCATCTTCAAAAGTAAATCAAGAAGAAAATACAAGATGTGTTTGAATTAGATGGACTATCCCCTACATTAACCACAAAGGATATGTTGGATTTTTTGAGCTACTAGAAAAATTGAGGATATTGGTGGGTACCACAACTACTCAAGCCTAGGAAATATAATATATGAGTAAACCATTAAGCTAGAGCGACAATATTAGTTGGTATACAAGATCAACATGCCTAATACTAAAGAGTGGGCAACATTGATGGCCTCCATTGATTGATTATAAGGTATGTATTTCCTTAAGCAAGGTTTTGAAATTTTAATTTTTGATTGACTCTATGCCCAATGTATTGTTTAGGCTTGTATCCTTTTTCCATGTGAAAGAAACCTAAGAGTAACCAAAATTATGGTTAATTCTTCACTATAGATAAAAAATTCCCTCTACCTTTTTTAATATTAAATAAAAATTCTTGACAATATTGGAAAATTACCTTTGTCGACCTATTTTATAGTTTTGATGTGTCTCAAATGACTTAGTAAAGGGTTCAAGTATCTTTTTGTGCATACTATCAATCTTGCTCAATTATATTAATCTAGTGGCTTGTAGAGCTTCTCAATAATGCCATGAAATAATTATTCATTAAGTCCTATCATTTATCCATGTTAGCTTTTGGGTTCCATTTCATTGGTACAATGTTATTTTGTATGGCAAGCCTCACCTTCTCTAAAAGGAATGTTACTTGGAGATTAATAAATATAAATGAAGTGTGGAACACTCCTTGATCTTCATGAAGAGTGAAGCTCTTTCTTTTCTTCAAACTCATGTGCATCATCTAATTTTCCATCATAAGCTAATCTGGAATAGACCATGGGACATATGGCCATTCTTACATAAATATTCCTCACACTGATTCTAACTTGCACACTCTTCAATATTGGGCTTCATTGTATCATTGGAAAGATTCACTATTCCTCCAAAATTCAAATCTTCTATGAAGACTAACACAAGATTCATGGCTAGTGGTTTCTATCCTACATAATACATAACAATAGAAATCCATCCACCTAGTGTTTCAAGGTGTTATGTTATTGAATTCAATGGATTTTATACTAGAGAACCCTACACAATAGACTTCAACCACCAATAGAAGAATTAATTATTATTGAATTTGCAGACACACCACCTCCTCCTCGACTAGCCTATAGAATTCTACTTCTTCTTTCGGGGGAGTATTACTATGGGTGGTATTTCTCTTTAAATACTAGTCTACATGCCCATTTATAGTTTAGATGTATTTTTTATAAATAAGTTATTGGTCTTGATGTAAAAAATAAGTCTCAAGATTAGTGACTAGTAGCTAAGCTTTTGAGCATTATGCTTGATCTTGATCTCATCCTACTTAGAGCTATATAGAGGGGCCTTTGTGCATGTTTCTAAAGGAGATTATTGTAGTCTATTTTTTTGTAAGTCCTTGATAATTATTTAAATATTTGGTTTAACTAATCCCTTTGTCTTAAGTCATATTCCCCTAAAACAAGTGTAATATTTTATCCCTATTGATGTTAAAAGAAGGATTTTTTCAATAAAAATTCTCTAAAGTCTCTTTTCCTAAGTTCAACTGCAAAAACATTCACGTGGATGCTAAAAAGGTAAAAATAAAAGCAAACTAAGTTTAGGCACCAAGAGTTTAGGGAGAAATTAAGCCTAAAGTCAAAGGATCATGTTGAGGAAGAGTTTTTATTCTTATGTAAGTGAACTTGAGGAAGTTGGATGATGGCGATGAAGGATTCTATTTAGGAGTTCAAGGAGTTTGCATGTGTGCTCTCATGTTTTAGACTTTTACATTCGCTTCATATTGATAGGCGCACCAAATAAACTCTTACTTATTACATGCTAACCTTTTATATTTGTATTAAGGCATGCACACCAAGTTACTTAAAATTTCCTTTTAATAATTTTCTTTGAATAAAGAAAACCTATGTACCATGAAACACACATGGGATTTCCTTGAAAACAAAATCATAGATCATTAAAGGTGATCAAATTTTGAAATGAAAAACATAAAATGATAGCTTAGTATTCATGAGAAATATAAGTGAAATGTGGGGAAAGGGGTCCTTAAAGGTTTTATATATGTGTATAGAATCTATAGGAATCTTAATGGTGTCCTTTCCCTAGGGATTTCATTAGGAAAGAGATCACAAGGTGTAAATATTTACTTTCAAACTTAATAGTGAGTCAATCAGACTTGGATCTAAGTCCTTAGGATAATAGGAAATATCTAGAAGGGGCGACCCTTTGGTGAAATGGTGGGGATTCTTGCCTATAGTGCCAAAAACCAAGGTTCAAACCTCATGGGGTTGCTCTCTATCGTTTCAACAATTAAGATTGGGGGAGACCCTGTGGTGAAGTGGTGGGTCTTCTTTCCTATAGTGCCAACAATTAAGGTTCAACCTCATGGGGTCACTCTCTACCTGTGTCAAAAATTGAGATTTCTTACCCTCAATTTTTTAAAACCCGCATCGGTAGTGGAGTTGGCTTAGGTTGTGTGTTTCTCCCCTTTGGTTCTGGGTTCAACTTTGAGGCTTGGGCTTACCCGATGCACATATTTTTTGGGTGATTGTGTGCATTCCCAGAGAATTAGTCTCACCTCAACTTTCCCCTCTCAAATCCCAACTTGGAAAAAAGTAAGACCAAGGAAAGTCTGGTTGGGCTGCTTGGCTAGATTGCGGGGATACCTTTGGTGCAACAAAAAAATAGGAAAGATCTGGAAATAAACTGAAATGATTTGAGGTTCTAAAACTAAATGAACAACAAGACCTAATACATAAAATATGGATTTTAGAATGTACAAAAATAGAAATGAAAATTTGTAGGTAGATTTGAGAAGGGTTTGATGGCATGTACCTATCACCAAAATCTATTTTTGAGGCCTACTGAGGGACTAGTTCACCCATGTTAGAATGCATCCTTATTAGGGCTTTTGAAATAAATTTTGACAGTCCTATGATACTAGATCTTGGATTTTGTTTGACATAGGTCCTAGTATTGGAAAGTCAGAAATAAATTTTGCAACTTAGTTTCTGTGTCTTGACAACAATGATGATAACTTGCGCAACAATGCAAAAAATGCTCCTTCAAGATCTCTTAAATTATTCATCAACTTGTAATCTGCACATGCACAAAGAGGAAAAATTGTTTTGTTTGTATGGGGGTTTACCTTGGTCAAACCCCAATTTGGTAATCAAACCTTGACAGAAAGATAATGAAAAAGGAAGGAAATGATGAATGAACAATGCTTGCTACAACTCATCTCCCTTTAATGGCTTCCCTTAGAGGACTAAAGTCAAACACATCTCTCCAAGGATTTGGATTTTTCTTTCTTGATTGATTTGGATACTTGAAATGCTTGGATGCTTTAGGATCAACAATGCATACTATCCTTCACAAGATGACATGAACACACATAAACTTGAACATGATGTTAGGATCTTGATTGCTACAAAAAATGACTAATAAATCTACTCTTGAATTCTCTTGAAAATGATATTTTCTCTTGGAAATACTTGATCATGTGTGTTAGCACGTTGTTTCTTGATAGAGAGATTTCAAATGATAAAAAGACTATGTATTTATAGGTGTTTATCTAATTTCTCAAAAAATAGATTCCAAAAATTGAAAATTGCAAGTTGAATTTGAATCATTAAAATGCCACCAAAAACATATTTTAAAATGGGTCTTGGCACTTAAAGGGGACCCATTCACCCATGGGTGAATGGGTCCTAGCCTAGCCTATATGTCCAGGACACACATATTCCATGGTGATTTAATTATTGATTGCATTTATTTAATATTGGTTCCCCTTTCAGAAAATGATAAAAATAAGGCTTTGTAATGCATAATTTGTCACATTAGAAGCTTAATTAAGTTTAATAAATTAAGAGACCCAAAAATAGTGTGAAATTATAAAGGTATACAATTTCCTACACTACATTTAGCCCCCACTTTAGTGAGAGTATGAACTTACACCTAGACTCACACTAAAGTAGACAAATATGTCAAGAGGCCCATCCAAGTACACAAATGGTAATGAGATAGGATGAAAAAGATCAAGGAGGTTGTGCAAGCCCCTAGGATCCAAGATCCCATGGAAAACCAACATAAGCACAAAGGGACACATTTACATGTAAGATATGTGTAGCAAGATAAGATACACATGAATACAATATCAAAGCTAATGTAAAAATAAAAAAATATGGATCAAGCCTCAGTTGTTTGTCCAAAAGGATAGATCAAGATTAAGCTATTTGTCCATAAAATATGCTTACAAGGGCTAGTGTAGTCAGGTATACACTAGGTGAGCCTCAAGGAAAAATGAGACACACACTAGGTCTACAAGGTGTGTACCCATTAAAAGGTGGAAGATGAGAAAACACACACTTAATTCATTAGAAGGTGTGTACCCATATGTCAACCATACCAAAAGTTATACTCTTGATAAATTTGATAAGGTTCCATTGAATGATCAATATGTTATGCCAACACTACACTAATTTCAAATCTTGTGAACAAAAGTGAAGAAAAATGTCAAATTGAAAATGAAACTCACTTTAGGAGGTGCAAATGCCAAAATAAAATAATGCCAATGTATGCCCCCACTTTAAAGAAATTTCTAAACACCATGTTGTGAGAAATTACTTTAAAGTAGAAAATGATAAATGCCAATTGGTAAAAAGGGTAATGAGAGTTTATTTGGAAAGCCCTGTATCAATGATATGTTTCTAAATAAAGCTACTTTATGAAGAAATTTTCCCCCCACATGCAATCCCAAAAGATAACACATAAAGGATCCATGGATTTGGGGTCAATGTATGTCTTTGGTACAATGATATAATAGAGCTCAGAACTATCATCATTCCCCAAATACTTCATGGAACAATGAACACAATGAAAGAATGACACATAAAGAGTGAAAGAAAAGAAAATATTTTGGGTTAACATGGAAGAGACCTAAATGTCTCAATGCCTTGCATCATCCCCAAAAGGAAAATACAAGACAAAAGAAAAGATAATGTTTACAACAAATAGAAGAATGGAGATGCAAATAGAAAATGTCACAACAAATTCACTTTCTTTGCATCCTTGCACCAACAGAATAACAAGGGTCATCCAAAGGAAGCTCAAAAACATAAAGACACACCAAGCAACATGATATGAGGGATCACATTACATACATGCAATCACAAAGAACATAGAAAGAAAAGAAAGAAATTATGTCACATGCCAGCCAACCTAAAATAGGTCATCTACATCCCAATCTTGCTCATCATATACGAAAGGAAAATAACTAGCCAAAGGGGAAATGAGAAGTGCCATACTAGGACAATCACTAGGTTCAACACATGGTGGGTCACTCTCATCAAGAGAATCATCATGGTTTCCCACATATAAATTCATAGAAGTTGAAAATAATAAATTCAACTCATTATGCACTTCATCAATTTTGGAAATCTCATCATTATCATCCAAGTTAATCACAAAAAGAGGTCTAATGACAATGTACATTGTATGTTCTTGTTTTATTAAGGTGGAGATAGAGAAGTTTCATGTTGTGGTGAAGGTGGAGAATCATCATGGTTTGTTTGAGTTGGTTTATTATTTTCTTCTAATTGACGAGCAATAGTGTGACATCTATGCCTATGCTCTTTAGCATTTTGGTTTCTTCTTGCATAGTTTTCAAGTTGTGATGGTGTAGGAGTGGGTTTGTCAACCATCGGTCCCTTTTCTTCCCTTAGGGGAGAAATAGAAGGGACCTCCATAGGCTGGGAAACCACTTTCTCTTTAGGTTTATAAATTTGTTTGGTTTTAGGAGGCACAAATGGAATTGTACGGTTATCTCTTGGTCTCTTGTAGGACATAGGTGACAAAATAACATCGTACCCAGTTTGATTATTTGAGAGATATTTTGATTCAAGCATAGTTTTATCCACATCAATTAGAGTGGGAGGAACAACTATAGATATTTCAGTTTTGGGTGGGATATTGACAAGGGATAACTCTGCTATATGCTTTGCTTTATACTTTTGATATGATTTAAAGAAGAAATAATCATGAGGTGTAATTGGTTCCATAGGTTTGAGCCAAAAGAAATTATCTAATGAAAATTTCTCATGAGAAGACAAAGGATTAAATCCATTATGATGCGTTGTAATAATTTGGTTGTCAAATGGAAATTTCAAGCATTTGTGAATAACTGATGAGACAACATTTGTGGAGCATAGCCATGGATAGCCTAACTTCACATGAAATTGATCCAATGTTAGGATGATGAAGAATGATACATTCAATTGTTTTGGTACAAATTTTAATGGAAGAGTGATTGAACCTATTGTAGGGAAAAAAAATCATGTGTTTTAATCTATGCTTTTGATTGTTCGTAAGAATCTTGGTAAAGTTCATGCACAAATAAGAATTACTTAGCGATCACATTCTCTACACATGAGATTAATTAATATTTCATTTGTAGGCTTGTCATTTATTATTCTAGCTATGTAAAGAGGATCATCAGGTGCATGTTTAATTATGCCATTATGTGAGAAAACAATGTCAAGGGACAAGTTGGTTTGTCCCTTACGATTTTGAATGTTAATGAGTCCAATCATGGCATGTAGATCATCTTCATTATCACTCTTATCACCATCGATTATATCTTGTATCTTGTCAATATTCATTACATCATTCTTGTTATCACTAGATTTTACAATGAGATGGAATGGTTTGGCATTGGATTAGTAAAAAAATCACAAATTTTGGTTGGATGGGGCAATGGATTTATTTCCTTGATCATTAACACCACCTAATTGGATGTGATTAGAATCAATGAGGTCTTACAATATATGTTTAAGACACATGCATCATGTTGTATCATGTCCACTTTGCCGATGATATTGTAAAAAAGATATTTGGGTTATAGTGTGGAGGTAAAGGCTTAGTGGTATCAAGAGACCTAACGAGAGGTAAGGTGATTAAGTTGTTGCTCAAGAGTTGCAACATAATCAAATGGAGGGTATCGAGTAGTGGGGTGAATTGTCTATTCCTATCCCTAAATTGGTATGGAGTAGTTGTTTTTATGGTAGCCACTTCATGGTGGGTTGTTTGAGGTTGATTTATTTGTATAAAGCCCTTGTTTTGTTTCTTAAATGATTGAAAATTGTTTTGAGGCACGGTTTTGGACATTTTAAGATGGGTTGAAGCAATTTTTCCTACACATTGATTAAGTGAGTTTTGATAATCACAGAGAGTCATGCATAAGTGTGTAAAGGAGGGAAATTTCATCGTCCCAAGATTATCTTGGATATGTTTTTGTGAGTTGGCAATGAAAATTATTTAAAGATCAACATCAGGAAGTTTAATGTTGATTTGTGAGTAAAGCAGTTGATAACGTGCTATAAAATCAGTGACCTTTTCATCTGCATTTTTCTTACATTGCATCAAATTAGGTAGGGTCATCTTAGGACAAATGTGAACTTGGAAATGGTTGACAAAGGCATCAAAAATATTATTAAATGAGTGGATTGAGTTATTCAATAAGTAACATAACCATTCCAATGTTGTATCTTTTAAGGACCTAGGAAAAAGCTTAGCCAAGAGCTTATCTTCAAAAATGAAGTCACCACATAAGGCTATATATGCTGATACATAGTTGCTAGGGTATCCTTTACCATAGTATTTCTCAAATCTAGGTATCTTTATGTCTTGTGGAATTTGTGCTCTCAATATCTCCAATGCCAATGGGTTTCTTTTGACATATTGTGAAGGTTGTCAATTTTGGTTTTGGTTCAATGTTGCTATTTGTTGTTGAAGGGATGTGACGTTTTACAAGAGTTGGTTTATGATAGAATCATCAGTTGTGTTTTGAGATGGAGGTGAATATGTTGGAGGTGTATATGTGTTGGGTGGATAGATTTTGTGAGAGGTGAGGGGTTTGGAGATATGATGTTTGAATTCACAAAAATAAAAGGATTCCTAGTGGAAATACCCAAAGTTGGAGTGATATTGCTAGTTGGATGATTATATGTAGGAATAGAGGCTATGGTTGTAGGGGGAGGAATTTGATTTCCTCCTTGACTTTGAGTGTATCCCAAAGCTTGAGCACAACTAGCCATTGTAGGAATATGATTATCAGTAATGTGAGCTATGCTACACACAATCTCTAACCCTTGGTCATTATCAAGCATTGTCCTCATGTTATCTATGATAGGAACAACATACCAACAATATACTCTATACTCACAAAATCTTGAATTTTTTCTAGGGCTTTATCCATTTATTTCAGCTTTTCTTGAGGGACATAAGAAACCAAGGTTTCAACATCAGTGTAAGTGGTTGATGGTAAGGTGGTCATAAGACATGTGTTATCAAGGATGTGGTTCAAAATGGGTTGACTAGTGTCAACACTATGAGTGAAATAGTTGGAAAACTTAAGATCCACAATAAATGTACTAGTGTGGATGCCATGAGTCTCAAACTACATCTCACTGAACTATTGGGAGTAGGACACTAGGTTGTGGTACACATACAAGTTTCACAAAAACCAAAAGTGTGCCAAAAATAGACAAAAAACACTAAATAAAGATAGTAAGCACCCAAAAATAGGAAGAACAATGCAAGTATTGAAGTATATTTTGTAATTTTCAAATCTAAAATATGATAATTGACTAATTTTAAGATGCAAACATTTGAAAATAATTTTTTTTGAATGCAAATTTTGATCTTACAAAATGTACTTTCTTTCACCAATTGAACTAAATGCAAACATCTATAAAAATATGTAACTTCTAAAACTGAAATAGAGATTTGCAAGTACAGGAAAATGTAGACAAAGACAAATATGTGTACAAAATTTTACCAGAATACCTGTGTAAGGATAGCTTCGCCCATGGATGAATGCATCTTTGCACAGGGTTTTGAAAAATTAAAATATGAGTGTTTGACATGATATTTAAGCTCACTATTCTTGACTGCAAACAAATTCTTAAGTGATAGTTTTTCCAGAATTTCTAATGAGATGTAAATGCAATTTGTATGATAATGTATGAACAAAATGATAATTTTTTAAATGCAATTTTGAATGTAATGCTGATCTAAATGATTGAAACACACTTTAATACAAGCTATTATGTAGAATGTATGTAATATTTTTGGATTTTTATGAGTTTAAAGAATGCAAATATGCAATATGCAACCCTAAATGAAATGCAAAACAAGATGATGTAAAACCTAGATCTAGGGTTCTAAGGATCTCCAAATTAGAAAAGTATGATGTAAGAATGTTAGGTTCACAAAAATGAAATGAGGGGAAGGTGATCCCCAAATGTTTTATATGTGAGTATAAAACCTATAGGAATATTAATTGTGGCCTTTCCCTAGGGATTTCATTAGGAATGATATCACAAGGTGTAAAGATTTACTTTCAACCTCAATGGTGAGTCAATCAAACCTGGATCTTAGTCCTTAGGACAATATAGAAAAGATCTGGAAACAAACTGAAATGATTTGAAGTACTCAAAATAAATGAACAACAAGACCTAATACATAAAATGCAGATTTTAGAATGTACAAAAATGAAAATGATATTTTGCAAGCATATCTGAGAAGGGTCTGATGGAATCTACCTGTCACCAAAAGCTATTTTTGAGGCTTGTTAAGGGAGTGGTTCACCCATGGGTGAATTGACTTTGGTTAGGGCTTCCAAACTAAATTTTGGTAATACTTTGATGTTGGATCCTAGCTTTTGTTTGACACAGGTTCCACTATCAAAAATTCAGAAATAAATTTTGCAACTAGTTTCCTTGGCTTGGCAATAATGATGACAACATGTGCAACAATGCAAAATTTCTCCTTGAAGATCTCTTCAATTTTTCATCAACCTATAATCTACACATACATAAAGAGGAAAAAATATTTTGTTTGTATGGGGGTTCTCCTTGGTTAAACCCTAGTTTGGTAATTAAAACTTGATAGAAAGATAATGAAAAAGGAAGGAAATGATGTATAAACAATGTTTGCTACAACTCACTACCCTTCAATGGCTTCCCTTAAAGGACTAAATTCAAACACATCTCTCAAAGGACTTGGATCTTTCTTTGATTGATTGATTTGGATACTTGAAATGCTTGGATGCTCTAGGATCAACAATGCATATTAGCCTTCACAAGATGACATGAACACACATAAACTTGAACATGATGTTAAGATCTTGATTGTTGCAACAAATGATTGATAAATCATCTCTTGAATACACTTGACAATGATATTTTATCTTGGACATAATTGATTATGTGTGTTAGAATGCTACTTTTTGCTAGATAGATTTGAAATGATAATTTGACTATGTATTTATAGGTGTTTATCTAATTTCCTAAAAACTAGATTCCAAAAACTAACAATTGAAAATTGAATTTGAATCATTAAAATGCCACCAAAAAAATATTTTAAAATGGATCTTGGCACTTAAGGGGGACCCATTCACCTATGGGGAAATGGTTCCTGGCCTATAATTCTAGGACACACATATTCCATGGTGATTTGATTATTGATACATTCATTTAATGTCAGTACTCCTTTCGTAAAATGGTAAAAATAAGGCTTTGGAATGTATAATTTGGAAAATTAGAAGCTTAAATAAGTCCATCAATTAAGGGATGCAAACATAGTGTGAAATTGTAAAGGTATACAATTTCATACACCACAATAAGAAAGTAAAGTGATAGATGAAAGGTCTCCATGAATTAGAGGAAAAACATGTCAAAAGACAAAAATGTATGATTCAAACCCTAGCTAAGGACTAAACAAAGATTACTGTATTTTAGAGTTGCATGTAGACTGTATATGCATGGTCTCTTGCAGGGATAACCATTGTGAATACTAACTAAATACTCTTGCAACAAAGGTGGCAATTTAAAATATTTGGGTCTATTTCAAGAACCTTCACATCAACAAAGGATAGTATTTTACAAAGAGACCAGAGGACTATGATGATGGTCTAGTAATAGTCAGGATGAAGTTCTATCACAAAATACAATGAGTAGGTTGGAATGATAGTCATAAGAAAAATTCTCAAAGATACTAGCAGAGATAGTTGGTATTTAACAAGACACATGAAGAAGATGGTGAGGGAAATGTTGAAGGGAAAGTACAATCCTCACCAAGAAAAGTACATCTCAAGTTATGAAAGGAAAAAACTCATAAGTAACTCATAGCATGGTTGTGATTTTTGTACAATGATAAGTCTATGAAAGAATGATAAGTGTAAGGGGAAATGATGGAATTGATTTATGTAGTAAAACCCACAATACTAATGAAATGTGATTGCAAACAAGTTAATAAATTCAAACAAAAGTTAATCAAAACAATGACACAATTAAATCTAAAAATGAGAACAACCTTACTATCCCATTTTAGAGTAACTTGCGTTGTGTGATATGTCAGATTTCTTCAACACAAGAGCCTCCATGATAGTTGCAAAATCTTGATGTAAGGTGATGACCTAGATGCTATGATAAATTCTCAATTGCTCAAGAATCAAAAGAAGATGGCTTCACTATGAAAATTCTAGGATATGAATGAGAAGGATGAAGGGTTATTTTATAGATTTTAGGAAATTAGATCAACGATATGGATTAAGAGGTCTTGATTTGAGATCAAAGGTTGAGAATAGATGTGAGGAATTGATTTCCTAGTTAACTTACTGCAATTGGCTGTAGGATTCTAGTTAACTGGTTGCATAAGATATTGATTGAAGTGTTAAGTCAATTGATTGATCAAAAGAGTGGTCAATCAATATTTGTTAATTGAAAGAGAGTTGTTAGTTAAGATTTGAGGAAGTAATTTGCATGATATAATTAATTAATTATTGGAGGAATGTGCAAGATAAGATTGAGATAGAAGAGGAGTTTTCTTTTTTGCATGATATGATAATTAATTAATTGAAGAACGTGCAAAGATAAGATTGAGATTTTTGCATGATAAGATAATTAATTAATTGAGGAACATACAAAGATAAGATTGATTAATAAATAAAAATGTTTATTTATTAATGGATGATACTTGAGATAAGTTAAGTCAAGATATTTTGAGAGAAATTAGGATAATTAAATAATTAAAGATAATTATTTAATTAATGCATGGTGGTAAGTGATTTAATTAAACAATTTAATATAACTATTTAAATTAGAAGGGTTTGATATTTAATTAAAATAGAAGAATAAGTTAGCGACATAATTATCTTATCATGCAAAAAGTATAATTATTTAATTATGTTGCTAACTTAACTTATTCTTATATTTTAAAATTAAATAGTTATCAATTAATTATTAGCTGATAGGCTCGTTATTGTGGGACTTTCCCACGGAAAAGTCTCACGCCTGAGAGAAATTGTCTTAGGGCACCATAATTTTGATGGAGAATTCCCGTAGAATTTTGCACTTCAGAACTACATTTCAAGACTACACTCCACAACTGCAGTTCACACGCCTTGTTAACAACACCACCAATGGATATCCATGAAAAACAACTACAGTTAACACACCAGCAGCACTTGTGGTAACCTTACTGCCATTGTGCTTTTTAAAAGCTTTTGTTCCATTGTGTCCTGGACAATTTTTTGAATAAGTATTATTCTTGTTTACCCTTTGCAAGAAAATCATGGATGATTGGAAGATAGTTGTAGGCATTAACAAAGGAGAGAACATTAGGGTTGTTTGCTTGAGAGAGGTTAGTGAAGCTCTTTCCTTAATTTGTGATTGATGGTATGCCTCTTTAGTTTTTTTTTTGTCATTCTTGCACGAGCTCCATTCACTGCCTCTATTGCTACCTTCTAACCTCCATGTCAATTTCAAGAACATACATGACTTGCTTGATATTGCTAGGGTATTTAATCATTTGGGGAATCTCAATTTCAATTTATTCTTCATAATCTTCTTGTAAATAAAGATCTTCTTCATCTACAATATCTCACCATGATGCTTATCATTAGAGTAAACAACTTTGATGGCCTTGTTTTTAGATAATTTTTTCCATTTTGGTGCTATCCAAGTCACTATTGGGTCATGTATTCCATAAAACATTCAACCTATGTCATATCTTACACTTTGTGATTGTAGAAAAGTTGAATATAATCATACTTTTCAGTTATCTAGCCTATCTAGGCTAAATAAAAACTCTGTATGTTTTACTTTCTTTCCAAATCTTACTATTGTTGCATGAGATCAAGGATGTGTAGAGGTTAAACATGTTTCTTTAAATTGTTGGGGTGTATTCAGTTCTCTATATGGTTTAAATATGTTTGGAAAATTCAAATATGCTTCAGTTCAGATTCAAGCATTGTATTCTATAATGAATACAAATAATCCCAGGATATCATAAAATCTGTCTTATGTAAGAACACTTAATGGAGAATTCCAACTCCAAAAGGGACATGTAAATACAATTGATATTCTTGTAGGATGAAAGCTTGAATAGATGCAGTGTGTTGCTCCTAAGTTGTTAGAAGCTACCAAACTAGTGCATAATGTTTCTCGAAACCATATCAGTATTTTGCCCCATTCTTTATCTATCAAAATTTTTTCCACCAATCTTTTTGAACATTAGTTCCAAAGTGCTAGATCTTCTTTCAGCTCATCTTGCAGTTAGAAGAAATCCCAATTTTATGTTGAAGTTGATGATACTCCTATAAAAAGGGCCTAAATATTTTCCAGCCTACAATAGATGATACTGTTAATATCCTTGATCCATTCAAACCTGCAATGAAAGCAAAATATAAGGGAAAAGGAGTACTACATGATCATCCTTTATGTAATATGGCTTAGACCCTACCTAGATTAGAGATGATCAAATGGTAAAAAGAACAAGAAGATTCCTTATATAAGAATGGTAGATGACCACCTCTTAGAGGAAACTTCAAAACTAAACATGGAAAAACATCTATTTTTTAGTATGCTTTCTAGCCCAAGTTAGTTGAGGAAAAAAAACCTTATAACAAATTAAAGCAAAGAAATTATATTGCCAGGAAGAGCCAAAATATCCCTAGATACCATTATGATGATGAGAACGACATGCCCAATTTAGTCATGGTATTTAGATATAGATAATGTTGAAGACTCCTTTTAGCTTGTACAATCATGGGTCAATACTTTCATCATTATTGGTGCATTATCTAGATCTACCCCAAAAAACAAATGTAAACTTGCTACTAATTACGTGTGGGGTATTGTTCATGATTGGTGGCACAATAAATCTGATGCTGAAAAGGATGTCAAAGTCTACCAAAGGTTTATCATTCAATTGACCAAGTTGGAAAACAACATCAAGTACAATTACTTGCTATAAATTCCCTATTGGAATTGCTTATAGAAGAATTTTGTTTAGAATTTTTTTGTCAAAATGAAATATTGATGAAAGATATTTTCTCTATGAAATGTTGTGATTTAAAATATTTTTTTCTTATTCTTCTACATTTAGAAAATTTCTTTATCAGCTAAAGGATCCAAAGAAAATAAAATTTTATAAATCCATATATCTTGAAGGTCTTCCATATAATCTTGGTGACAAATTCATTAGATATATGAAAATTAGAGAACTTGGTATTGAATTTTGTCCTATTACATACCTCATCCAATATGCTAAAGAACACATTCTTTGCTTCATTGATGATTAAAAATATCAAAAAAAGGTTACAAAGAATGAAGCACATCGTATAGTCCCATCTTTCATCCAAACATATGGATATAATCTATTTACAAAGTCTCAGTGCAAAGCCACAAAGAAAAATAGAAAACATAAGCTTAAATTCAAACATCACAATTTCCCAAAGCGCCACTCATATGCTCCCAAAAATAAATATCCACACAAATGTAGTCATCCTCATCCTTAAAGAAACCAAATAATTTGCTACATTTACAATAAACTAGGTCATAAAGCCCCTAAATGTTCATGCAAAAACAAGACCATCAAAGTTGTTTACTCTAATGATAATGCAACAACATTGTGGGATAATTGTAGATGAAGAAGATATTTATTTACAAGAATTTTTTTTTGAACCTATAATTGAATAATTTGATGACGAAGATGAAGAAGCATTAAATGATCTTGTTGATAGGTTACAATAAGTGGAAAGACAAATGGAAGAAAATGAAGACTTTGAAGAATGGCTGATAGTGATGATAAATCAAACATGCAAATTCAATAAAAGACGAAGAGATAGATCATGTAGACTTGAGATTCTTCATTAGTATAGATCATGGCCTCTACTAGATGAGATTCCGATCCAATAAAATTTTCATTAATGGCTTCATTGATGGAAATTTTAGGCCGTGCTTCCAGTACAATTACTTTAGTATGACCATGCATGTCCCCTTTGGTTCACTTCCAATTTCACAATATATGACTCCTAGAAAGCAGTACCGTTGTGTAATTATAGCTCCACATGGAATATTCTCTAGACCTACAGATTCCTAAAGTTGACATTTCTATCAAAGAGATATTGAATACATCATAAATCTGCTCCCTTTTGAGTATGCTCAACAGTGGCATCCTTTCAGGCCTGAATGGTTTTACAGTCAACTTATTCTTTAAAACTCTAAATTACAATAAAGCATGCATTAATGGTGCTTTTTAAATGCATTCTAGTGAATTTAACTATAATTCTTATACCTTTCATTTTCAAATTAATCCTCTCTACTTGTTGAGCACATCCTTCATAGTGCATCCAAACCTTTAGCACAACAATTGTTGCAACTGGCTGCAACACAGACACCCAAAAAAAAAAAATTGAGGAAGGAAAAAAATACATTCCAAAATGTATATCAAACAACTGCACATAAAAAGTTAAAAGGGCCATCATAAACAAACAAACAAAAAACTTAGGTCACATAAAACAGAAATACCTCTGGATTTTTATCTTTTCCCTTATCTTCCACCTTTTCTTTCTCCTCTACGTTCTCCTTCTTGGTAAATGGAGATAAGAGCTCTATTTTTTGTCCACTCTTCTTTTGCACTTGCTCATGTAGCTTCAAAGGATCTACAAGACCCTCCACAGTCACCGTATTGAGCTTCATATCAAACTTCACATCTTTCACCCTTGCAATCACAAAACAAATCATGAGTCCAAAACTGAATACATAATGTCTAAGAAATACAGAAAATGAGCACAAAGAGTTTAGAACTAACCTTTATAACTCTAGATGGACTTTTAAATTTTACTAGCACAACCTAAACAATGCATATCAACCCTCAATAGAACTAGTTCAATCTTCTCCTTCTTTTTCTCTTTCAATTCATCATTTTTCTCCTATTAAAAACATTGTACATATATAGTATAGCACATCAAACATCTATCTTAGATTTTTTTTTTTAGATTAATGCAAGTCCTCAAGATTGAAGGAAACATTATTACAACAAAATGTCAACAATACCTCTCCCATTGCAATAGCTTCCTCTATAAATCACAACCAAAGATTGGCAATGTTGGAGATATCTAGAAATCGAAGGCTAGATATGCACAACAAATGAGCACAGCAGAGAGAGAAGGGAAGTATTTCAATGCAGGTAGGTTGTTATATTTACTATATATGGTAACCAACTTAAGTTATTTTCATTAGACTATTTATGAAAAATATTAATTAATGGAAGATAAATATTGTATGGGAAGGTAGCAGCCATAAGGGAATCCCTTCAACGTAAAGGTTTTTCTGTATTTGTTTATAGATATATATTTAAGGTATTTTGCTGCTTCACTTTCTGTAGATATATGATATATATTATGCTCTATTTGTAGCTTAGTATTATGTTTCTTGTTCTAATATAATTATAAAAAATTATTAAATATTGTTCTATATACAAATCATCTAATAGGGTTGTTTTAATTTTGTTTTAGAAATTAAAGAGAAGGATTCAAAAATTATAACAATATCTATAAGTCTGCAAGAAGTCTTCACCAATATGATTTCAAGCTATTTGGGTCTAGGTTGCAATTTGGCCTTGCCTCCCATTTGCTTTGGCGTTGATTTGTTGGACTGTATTTTCCATATTCTATAAACAGGGGTCAATGCTAAGTAAGCTATGTAGCAAATGTAATGCAATCTATTCATGATGACTATTTATTTGCTATTAATGAAACTTAGAGAAATGGTTGTTTCAGTCTTGTTCATGTCATTGAATTCTTGTTACATTCAACCCTTAAATAACAACTCAGTAAAGGACACTAAATGTTGTTTACCTTAACCAATTTGTCATTTTATCTTCCTCTTGTCATTTTTTTTCTTAAAGAATGCATGATTGTCATATTTCCCTAAAAATCTTCACTTCATTGCATTCACCATATTCCTTAGTTCAAATCCCACCAACAACTGAAACTTGCTTTAAACAAGACTTCCTCAAAAGAATATATCCATATCCATATCCATAAAAAAAGGGAAGCCCACTCTGGATATACCTCAGTTCAAATCCCACCATCACCTGAAACTAGCTTGAAACAAAATTTCCTCAACACTACAAATAATAACAATATGTACATATAAAAATTGGAAATCCCACTCTGGATATACCTCAGTTCAAATTACACCATTGTCTGATAATGGATATGAAGCAAGGGATCCGAGGGAGGGCCACAACTATGTCAATTGAACCTGTCTATGCTTTCTCCTAGTGGTAATTTCATGTTTGAAGATATGAACTTGACAATCTTATTTTTAAAGTATACAACCAAGTTTATTTCATAGATAGGGCATATAGGGCCAACTTAACCTGAGCCTACTTTCCCCCAGCCAAGATTTTACGTTAGTAAGACTAGATTAAACTGATTTAATCACACACAATGCTTGCATAAACACAGTTACACCACAAAACCCATAATTATCTAGAAAGGCTTTCTCAATTGGGTGTTTTCACCGTCATGCATAACCTAAAGGGGTTATGCCTAAAGCCCATACCCAACCTAACCTCTTATCCAGTTCGATTCTCCCTTGAAAGGAAGAGCTTGCAGTTTGTTTTGAAGTTGTTAATCTCACCATTTAAATTCATTTGATTACAATTCCTATATTAAAATTACCCTCTGCATTTTCTTCTAATCATATGAAGGAAAAATGTAATTAGTGGGCTCATAAATAATCATTTAGAGGAAAAATGTAGTTAGTGGGCTCATAAATTATCATTAGAGGAAAAATGTGCAATACAATGTTATTCAACCATTGATAAGATGTGATAAATAAAATACCTTCCCTAGAGAAGACCCATTCACCAAAGAAATAATATGCCTCGAACATTTTAATGGAGAAAATTAGAACGCTAAGATTTTTAGACTTGAAGAATGTACAAAGAAAGAAGTTAGAATGGACATTGAAAGTATAAAACAGAGTAGGCAATAAATGGATTGTTAATAGTTTTAAAACATGCAACACTCTTTGAAAATCTGTGGACTGATGTATTTTCCCTTTATTGTAAGCCTTGGCAGTTAGGCATTAGTTACATCTTTCCCATAGAGAAATCCAAATCATGCAAATGTCGGTGGTGCTACTCATTATAATTTGTTTTGCTACTTAAATGAATTCCTTTTTCTTTCTAAATTGATTGATGTTAGTAGATAAATTCAAATCATACAAATTTAATTTACAAAAAAATTAATTTGGTATTCTTTTCAGGTGCCTTTCAAGAAACCTTTTGTTTCATTATTTTCAAAGGAACTTTATAGTCATCTCACAACTCTCTGGAAGAAAATGTTCAGGTATTCTTTTAAAGCATACAAATATATGATTAACTGAATAATGTAGTTTCAAGTTCGTTTACCATTCATTCCTTCATTTTTGTAAATTTAATGAAATATAATTCCAATACATAACATTGCCCTATAATTTTAAGAACATTTTAGGATCACTCAAGTGGTCCATCAACACGAGAAAAATGGATTAGGGTGGAGCAGGAGCTCCTTTTATAGATATTAGTGACATTTATGAAGTGCAAACTACCCTATTACAAATATTAATGAATATAAATAGCTAATATACATAAATAAAATTTATTACATTTGTTTAATACATTGTAGGCTTAATTTTTTTAAATGGGGACTACTCTCTTAATTTTATGAACTATGGGCACCCAATCTTTGATCAATGGATGTTCCAAAATTCAGATGATGTTGCAAAATCCCCAATTTATTCACTTTTTGTACTTTTCTCATGTTCTGCCTAGGCTTGTAGAAACTGAACTTCAACATTTGATTGTTCCTTTTCATATGTTTTCCAAGTTGGAGACTCTGTTTTGGTATAATGCATATCAAAGGCACTCAACTTCTCTCTCCTTTTATTTTTCCTTTTATCCTTTTTAAATGTTGTTAACATTGGGTACAGTTGGCCAAATGTTTCCAGAGGTTTTGATGTCATTTGAAACCACGGGAGGAGGGGCACCAATAGCCACTCCAATTTTTTCATTCAGTATACCCCTAAAAATAAAGAAAACTGTCCCTGGGCATTAATCTATCAAAATTAGTTCTCTCCTCGTTTATAGGCTCTAAACATATTAACAGATGTAGAGATAGGTGCTTTAGTAAAAAGGAATACATCATCAAATCTAACAAGAATATCATCATTCTCCACTTTCTTGTCTTAATGAATTCATCAAAATAGTCTTTTTATGAAATAAGAGGTACCTTCAGCCAACGACTTTAACTTCTTAAGCCAAAAAAGCAACCAGATCATAATTAGACAAAGCTACATCGTCCATGATAGAATGTATAGAAATACCCACTTTATGGGTTTTGGATCACTTTGTATATTCTTAATATTGTAATCCAAATAAGAACACTAAATTTTATTTGGTAACCTTCTTAATAAAGAAAATTAATAAGTTATATTCCCATCTCCTATTGCACTCAATTTTAAGCAAGTGATCTTGCAATTTGTAATCTATCACGTGTATTACAACCAAAGCATTACCCTTTGTCAGCTTTATGGTCCATAATATTTTGGTTCTCTTATAATCTCAAGGGACAAAGTCAAGTCCTTCTAAATATGTCTATAAAGCAACTTTACATGCCTGATTGGTACCCCAAAATCTTATTTGACTGCCTCAGTACATTGTGTGGGGAAAATTCCATTACCTCATATAATAATAAGAACCTCATTTGGAACACTAATAGGCAACTCTTTGGTGTTTAATGCCACTTTTCTCTTGCTAGGGCTTTATATTTTTCCACCCTCAAGGTTGGTTGTTGCTATTTTGTTTAGTGACTCTGTGTTTCCTGTTATTGTTTTGAGTTCTCTTGGAGTTTTGTGTTTAGTGGATGGGTAAACCCACAAAAGTGGTTTACAATTCAAGTGAGGAAGGAAAACTAGCAAAAAATAACCCCATGCAAAAGAAAATAGTTTTAGGGGTTTAAATGAACTTGTAGGTTCGAGCGAACCCATAAGGGGTTCGCTCGAACCCATTAAATACTGGCCTCGCATTTCCCGCCCAAAACAAAGAAAATTCAAAAGGAAAGGGGGTTCACTCGAACTAGGGTTTGAGCGAACCTTGGTTTGATTGAACTCCCCTTTGCCCTAATTCTCCCCCTTAGGCACTTTGAAAGTCCAGATTTTTACGCTTCGAAGCTTAGGTTGAGGATGAAAATGGAGGAGACTTCACAAACCCAACTGGAATCAGGTAATCCTAAGAACGAGTTATCCAATGACTATAATTTTAATATGTTTTGGTTTTATTATGTATTTGTTTTTTTAGTTTTATTAAACATAGGTTTTTCACCGAAAATCAAGCTCTCTATTCTGCACATGTGGAAAAATAGCGGATTATAAAAAAAAATTGAAAAATATAAGTGCACCAGATATTGAAGTCCTTGATACAACAAAAAAAAGTTGAATTTTGATACATACAAAAAAAGTTACGCATTATATAGTCACACTATGTTTGAATTGTAATTGGTTTGACTTCAAAACTTGGTTAAAGAAAAAATATTCAATTAAAAAGTATCTAACCAAGTGGAAGCACTAGATATCAGAGTTACAAATATAAATTCGAAAGGATTAGAATTTTATCCTTCATGGAAAAAAAGTTATGTGTTATACGGTGATCGTCACTTTTTAAAAATGTTGTTTTATGAAAAAAACTAGTTTTCGAGGGAGGTGGAAAAAGAAGTGCAATCTGATTCCATAAATTTTGAAAAAATATATTTAGAATCTAAAGACAAAATGTCATGAAACTCTAGTTTGCATCATCTTCAAATTCTTCACTGTTTAGCTGCTATAGGTGCCCAAAAGTGAAGATTTAGTTTAAAAAAAAATTCAGTGTCCAGTTTGGCTAAAATTTGTAAACCACTATTGTGGGATCACCCAGATGTGTGCTTTTTTTAGTTCTATGCAATCTATCATGTGTATTACAACCAAAGCATTACCCTTTATCATCTTTATGGTCCATAATATTTTGGTTCTCTTATAATTAGTCACTAAATAAAGCTTTATGGACCATTTGTGTGTTTATTGTGTGTTTTCAACTTTATGGACCATCTATGTGTTTATGGACCATCTGTTTGTTAGCTTTATGTGTAATCTATCATATGTATTACAACCATATTTTTTTTAGCTTAAAACTACTAAAAAACAAGAAAAGTGGATGCTGCAACCTATATTTGTCAATTGAAGAAACTGTACACAACCGAATTTATATAATGTTATGAGTTATAATGACATTGAAAACTCTTCAATTTCAACAGTAAACAACCCTTGAATATTAAAAATTTATCACTAATAAAGATTCATCACTAATAAAGGTGCCACCAATATTCAGATGTTGTAATGATCTAACTCCAAGATAATGTGTTTTCATAGAGTTCTAGTTGTAACCAGTCTGTCATATTACAATATAGAGGTTTATTATTCTTTTTAACTATAGATCCTCATAATAATTAGTCTTTCCCTACTTGAGTTTCTCCAAATATTTCCTTGAACTCTCTCCCTTTTGGAGAAGAAGTGAACTACGGATTGGGAAATGAAAGGAAACAACTTTAAACCCTTATAATGGGTTGGCTAGATACTAGAGCATCTTGCAATGCATAATCAATAGGTTTGACAAGTGTGCTGATCATAATAGTTGTCATCACTGACATGGTGTAATATCATAAATCCTTTCCATAAACAAGCATTATGTAAGATAATAAATTTTATACAACCCTACTTCTATCCAACCTATGAGAATTATTACAATTGATAGGGTATTTTGGACCACAAAAATAATGATGCATAGGGACCAAATAACCTCCTCAACACTTCTGTCACTCATCATAAATAGATTTCCATGTACACCAACCTCACAATAGTGCTTTTAGACATCATAGACATAAACTAAAACAGCTAGAGACACCATGTTGCAAACCTGAAAAATATAGAATCTTAGTGTGAACAGTATCATATATTCTTCAAACTCACTATAGAACAATCAAACTATGGCTGACAATAGTGTATGGCTATCAATAGTGTTTGTATTTTTAGGTATGTTTTTCTCTTTCTATTAATTGTCTTTGTTTTGACAATAATATTTCTAACACTACATTTTTTACTTTCCTTTTTGTTAATTCTTAATTTTACATTTATTTGTTTTTTGTAGCTATGTCTGCATTATTGACTACAAATGCAATCAAGCTTTTGAACGATGGAAATCTAGGCCTGGATCCTAATATCCAAGTATTAGCTACCTCAAACTTTGGCCATGGTCCTGAGAGAAACAATCGATATAGAATAGACCTTTCCGATGGAGAGCATAAACAAAGAGCATCATTGCCAAAAAAGTACAACCACTGTATAACTTTTAAGAAAATTCATGAAGGATCTATAATACAACTAACAAAATACAATTGTCCCATCATTTGTAATTCAAGGTTAGTATGTAGGTTCAATAATATTTCTATACCTTATAATTAACTTTCCAACTTCTACAATATATTACTAATTATATTTTTACTTACAATTACGTAGGTGGATTATCATTTCACAACTAGAGCTTGCATGTACAGATCATGCCACCATTGGTGAACCTGTCTTCCTATTTCCAAAGCAAGAGGAACACCTACAAAATGATGCTACATAAACATTTGATTATCATGTATCACAAACAACCCCAAACTCTAAAAGAATTTTGTTTGACATAGACCCATCTCAATCTAGGAAGGATGTATCTATTAGCATCAGTCCTATCAAAAGTTTGAACCCTTTTCAAACAAGGTGGACTATCAAAGGCCGTGTAACTATGAAAAAATAAGTCCACTAGTACACCAATCAAAAGGGAAGTGGACAAGTTTTTAGCTTTGATATTATAGATATTGAACACACAAAAACACATGTCACTTGCTTTGATGAAGCTGTAGATATTCTTTATGTAAACATTAATATTGGATCTATATATTCATTATCTAGTGGGACCATTAAATCTGCTAATAAGCTTTACAACAAGCTAAATAGTGGAATAGAAATCACCTTAATGGTTGAATCAAAGGTGACACTCTGTGAAGATGACCTCTCTATTCCAAAACATCAATTCTCTTTCACACCTATCAAGGAAATTGTGAGTAAGAGTAATAATTCAGTTGTTGATGTTATTGGAATTGTTGTTTGTGTATATCCAAGCTCTACAATAAGGAGGAGGGATGGTACAAAGGTTTTGAGGTGAAGCATCAAGATATTGGATATGTCTGCATCAACTATAGATGTAACTTTATGGGGACCAACAACTCAGAAAGAAGGCACAAAAATTCAACACATGTACCACTCAGAACAAACCATTGTTCTAGCTATTAAAAATGGATGTGTTTTTACTATAATGGAAAGGTAATAAGCACATTTGTAACTACACACCTATCCATATACCTTGATATAGAAGAAGAAAAACAACTTAAAAATTGGTATGCACAAAATGGGGCTAATATTGTACCTTCCTCCACAAAGCTTGATGATATGTGTCCTACTATCACAAGAATGGAAATTGTAAACTTTCAAGAACAATCAGCAAAAATAATAAAACCCATCCAATTCATGAATTGCAAAGGAAACAATACTATTCATCAAATCTAACTCCTTCTGTTATCCAGCTTGTCCTCTTCAATCAGATGGAAAACAATGTAAGAAATGGGTTATTCAAAATGAAGAAGATAAATGGTATTTCTCAAAGTGTGCAACAACATTTGCAGATTAAAATTATAGGAACATACTTCAAGTCAAACTAAAGGATCACACAAATATAATATGGGTAGTTGCATTTGATGAGATAGCAACAAAAATCATGGGTATGTTTGCACAAGAACTATATACACTACAATTTAATCATGAGGTAGAAACAAGTACTGAAGATGTAATAAGAAGTGTTCTCCTTACACAATTCTTATTCACATTGTCATGCAAAAATGAGACATACAATAATGAAGAGCACTTGAAAGCAACAATCATTAAAGCTAATAAAATAGATTTTACTACAGAGAACAAATTCTTGCTTTCTAAAATCAATGAGATGTGCAATGATACAAACAACTAGGAATACATTCCTTATTTTCTATGAAACAATGTATATATTCTTGTACTTGTAAATATTATTTTACTGTTATGTCTATCAAATAAAATAGAGTTTGAATAAAAAATGCTTCACCCTTTTTTGTAAGTGTCCGAACGAAATAAAACATAACTGATTGAGTTTAATTTTCTACTATAGAATTGTTTTAATTTCACTTGTCCTTCAATTTTATGTTCTAAACTATTTTTCTTCCCCTCTTTTAAGGGGACCATAGAGAAAAATTTTGTGCTTTTTACTTTTACCATGTGGATTACCCTCAGAAAAAGATTGCTTATCTGTTTCTTAAATTTAATTTTTCAACAACACAACTTGTAGTTTTTACTCTTTTGGACTGGACCATTGAATTGTGTGTTTTGTATTTTTTCTTTACCATTTTTGACCTTTTCCTTGTGTGTTTTGATTAAAGATGAATGGAGTTGCTTTGTAGGGATGCATTTATGTTGCTCAATTGTAATCTTTTTTCTGAATGTTCTGTTCTTCCTCATGTAAACTTCAAAAGTGTAAGGTTTGTCCTTTTCTGAGGGACCAATGAAGCCTTTAGATTTCCTATGTAACAAAGGAATTTATGCCTCTTTTACTATTTGATTAATTTTACCTTTGATGTGTGAAAAAATTTGGTTGATTAAAATGTTTTGCTTATTATCACTATTACACAAAATCTGTACCATATTTTCCAACAGGGGATAACCATGTAGACTTGTTTATTTTAAGCTTTAAAGAGGAAAATTAATACTCTTTCATAACTGTATGCAAATTAAGATGGGTGTAAAAGGTCATCCTAGTTAGAGCCATTATTGCTCCACAAATGCTCTTTGGTCCATGATTACAATGGAAAATAAGTTGTGGATGCGTGTTGTTATGTAGCAGATTTTTTTATTTTTTATTTTTTTATGTATGTTCAACTTTCATTGCTCCAGCTTGAATTCCTGTTAATTGAAGCATAGTTTCAGTTTGTTTTTGCTACTCTTAGAGGTTATAACTTGATATAATATAAATGACAAAGCACTCTGAAAATTAAGTCCTATGTTGGTGAATTGTCTTAAGAATATCTTGAGTGATTACATATCATAGGGCAAGTACAAATAAAGGTCATTACTATTTTTTATAATTGATCAATTATAATTTATCATTTTGAATCAAATAATATCTATTTTAGGCTCTTAGGATATATATATACGATTCATCAAAATGATGCAAATAATATCTTTTTTAGCCTCTATTATAATTGATCAATTATAATTTATCATTTTGAATCAAATAATATCTATTTTAGGCTCTTATAATATATATACGATTCATCAAAATGAAACAAATAATATATTTTTTCGCCTCTTTGGTAATCTTTTGATCTTCCCACCATATATATAGTGAGAAAGTTCACAAAATGTACCAAGTATGTGCTTTAAAGAGCAACATTTGTAGCACCAACATTATATATCACAACTTCAAAGAACTTAAGTAACAAAGTCTGACCAAATTTTATAAAAGTAGACCAAATAAATTGCATGTAATAGTACCAATTAAAATCCTGATGGAATAATTTCCAATACCATTAGAAGATGTTTTTTTGCAGATCTATTGTGAATCCTTGATATTTCAAAGCATGATGTTAGTCAGGTAATATCATTCGGTACAATGATTAATCCTTCAAATGATAACCCCTATGCAGGACAATGGCTTGTGCAAGTGGTTAACAATTCCGCCTGATTTTAACACCAAACTTTATCAATATGTTGTTGTATATTCTGATGCGATTTTGGAACTGAACTTGGCATTTCAAGAATATAGCATTGTTTTCTAGGATTAAATTACTAATGGAATATCAAAAAATCCTTTGATATTTGATACTGAAAATTATAGCCTCTATAGTGTTTGCAATTAATTTCCATGGGCTGCAACATAGATTTTTTGTCTAGCTATCTTTGCTATGGTGTCTACTAGCATGTTGATAGTTTTTTAATGGGCTTATTTGCCAAAAGTTTTTTGTCACTTTGATTTTGATTTTTTCACTGAGCCTATTATTTTATTAGGATTGTTTGTAACATATTCAACTTGTATTCTGGTCATCATTTGGTCCATTCTCCTACAAAATAGAGATTATTTTTTATTTATAGATTTTCAACTTGCAGGTGTAACTAAAAACATGTATAGACACAAAATATATTGTCTCACCATAAATGTAGATTTTTCATAGCATGTATACCCAAAATATTTATAAATAACCTTTATTACTATTATTTTTTAAATGTCAAACATCCCACACCATGATGTGGAGTTTAAAAAAGACTTGCTAAACAGTCCATGCATATCAAGGGGGAATTCACCAGGATTTGTAAAAATAAATAGAAGCCTCTTCCTAAGCCATATATTGGTTTCATGTTTAGGCATCATGGGTAAAGTAAAAGAAAGGTTGCATACACATTAATTGATTGTTGTCTTACTTTACTGGACTGACTCAGTACAATGCATTCTTTCGTTATTTTTTGAAAATTTAAACAATTCCCCTTGAAGGAGAAGTGATTATTCATCCAATGTTAAAAATAACATATCTTTATAGATCTAGCTTAAACATGCCTGGTGACATGCAAAATTTTTCAATTGAAAACAAGAAACAATGTGATCATTATATAAATACTTTCTTTGGAGAATGAGCCCAACCATGGAAAAATGCCATCTGCTTTAAGAACAGTTGTAATTGGGGAAGGCTGGTCTTGCAATGGATCACATATCCATGGCCAAGAATGAGATCATGAAGTTATTGTTTGAGCTATGAAAGTATGAGGAATTAGGTCTGCTATGTCTCTTTTCTCATATTTCTTGGCTTTCTATAGGTTCTTTATGTTGTTATTGGAAATTCCTACTTTACTAATGGAAAAGGATAAAAAAAGAAGCACAATAAATAGGATCCCCAATACTGCTTCACAAGATGGACAATGACCAATTTTTCAAGAAGCTCTTCCAATACAATTTATAGGATTTTGCTTAAGCAGTCAAAGTCAAAGATGGCTTCCTTATGATTCATATATTTACACATTAATTTTTTCCTATTTACTTGTTTATTTTATGTATTTGTGTGTTTCATTTTCTAAGGATCTGCCTTTTGGAATGTCAGTTGCATGTCTCTAAGATTATTGTAGTCTTATCACTTCATTACTATGTTTCTTGTATAAATTGATGCATTAGCTGGTAGAGTAGTACAAATATCTTGAATACATCTATCTAGAAAATAACAATAAATTACTATACACTCTATTTACAAGAATAGTTTTAAGATAGGACCAAACATTAGTTAAAAAAAACTTATTTACCTTTGTCTTCACTTTAGCCAATGGATTGTGAAAGCTTGAATCTCAAAGTTAAAAAACTTTTAGTTCTAAAAATGATGTTTTGATGTCTGTATCTTAATTTATATGGAAACCTCTTTCTAACTTTATGAATTGCAGAAGCTTTAATTCTTGAAATTCATCGCAAAACAAGTTTCAATTGCCAATTGATGGTAATCCAGCTACCATTTAATGGTAAAAATCTCCATAATATCAGGTAGAAGCCTCCAAAATCACACTTGACACATAAAATCCAAATAAACATTGATTTGACAACTGGATGGGAACATTCTATTTCCATTTGAAATGTTTATTTGTCAATTTGATAGTAATTTTTTTTTACATTTGCAGCACATCATTTTATTGTTGAAGAGTTGCAAAAGGGAAAAGGGTTGTTAACAATTAAACGCCATTCTCTCAAAAACAGGCAAGTCACTTTTAACTATTTCTTTCATAAAATTTTATTTTTCATTAAGCTTATTTCCTCTTCCATTGTAACAATTCATTGCATTTATTTTGCTTGTTACTATTAGTAAGTAGTTAAGTTTGTAGCTTGCAAGTGTAGTAGATATTTGGGTTGTATAGGGTTATGATTAAGCTTGTTTCTATATAGAAGTAAGTCAAAAGTAGAGGACTTTCCTTTTTCTAAATAATTGAGATCCATGAACTACACTCAAATCTCCTAATTCCATTTATTCAGATAGTAAATTATGGCATCACTTCCATAGATAATAAAACTAGAGCCATTGTAGGTGGCCCTGCAAACTATATCTATCTATGTCATGTAATATCCATAATTAGTTCTTTCAATATTGCATGTTTCATTTACATTTTATTTATCTTAGCTACATTTCTTCATTATATACTATTGTAATTGCATTCATTTTTTCATTTGATATGTAGATGTACAAAGAAATACAACTTTCTTGTATTAGTCCATGTCTTTTTCTAATTACTATTAGTAATCATGCCTCCTATTTTGAATTATAGATGATGGACACTAGAAATGAAAAAAATCAAATTGAACCCCATAAAATAGAACCTCAAAGAGTACAAAGTCGTAAAAGAAGTCGATAGTACTATTCTCATCACAAAGAGGAAATTAGTGCTCGTCGTCACTTGCAAAACATAAAAAAAAAAACCAAATGAAACAGATACTACATCATCAATGAACAACAAAAGTAACTTCATGATTGCATCAATTTTTTTTTGACATAGAATAGATGCTCTATTAAACTTACAAACATGCACTATATGTAAGGAACTCTACCCTGGCATGCTTGTTCATTCATCAAACAATAATTGTATTTGTAAACAATGTTTCAATGAGAAAGGAATTCATCGATTTTCATCACTTAATAATATGGACCCAAGAGAACAACCTCCTATGTTGCAAAAGCTCACTCAAGTAGAAGAGATGCTCATAGCAAGGGTAAACCCAATATTACAAGTAACCCACGCTCATGGGGGAAACATAAATATAATGGCCACATGATTAGCTTCCCACAAGACATAAAAAGTATTGCCAAAATACTTCCACATAGAATTACAAACCTAGATGTCTTGATAGTTCAAAGATTGCATACACAAAAAAACTATTACGATTGTTATGTAAGTAGGAGTCATATTATAGATGCATTGCAATACAAGATCAAATATGACCCATACTATAGTGATGTTGAAATAAATGCATCCTACTTAGAACAACTCCCTGAAACAAGTACAAATATTTCATACATGCTTCACACCATAGAATTTTCTGAAGAGATAATCGTACCAAACAATGAATCTGTAATGATCAACATGATCAAGATGCATCAACATACACATCGTCATTTATGGTAAGCCTACCAGGGAGACATCGTGAACTATAGATCATTAAATAAACACTACAAATTGAACACCCAACAAATAACACTATTGATTGGCCTGAAATAAGCTCTTCTCCAATAAATGAATACAATATTGAAGGCCTCTTTTACATGACATTTCCCACACTCTTTCTAGATGGAAAAGCACTACAAATGCAAGCATGAATTAGAGAAGTAAAAATGCATGAATATGCATTACATCTAATGAGATTCCATGACCAAAGATTTGGAATGCATCCAAGGTTTCGATATTTTATCTCCATCCTTATGATGTGTCATCGTAGCCAAGGACTTACAATAGTTTCCCTTAAAAACAATGCAGAAGAAAACATACCGACCACTATTGAAAACCTTCATACACACTTGAAAAATCTTCCTGATGAATAGTTAGTTGAGCAACTTATGCATTTTGGATCTACCATGAGAGGGACAAGACCATATTGGAACAAGTGTCATTCTGAGCTAACAAATATGATCAACCAAATAGGCTCACCCACTCTATTCTTCACATTAAGTGCAACAGATACAAAATGGCCAGATTTACACTGACTACTCTCAAATGACATAAGATTTACAATGCAATCAAATAAAATTAGCACAAATAACATAATCAATAACTCCCATACCACATTCCTATATCTACATCAACGATTCACAATATTTCATGAGGAGGTCACTAAGAAGCTCCTCCATACAAAATAATATTGGTATAGGTACGAATGGAAACATCGAGGGACCACACATGTTCATGGATTCCTTTGGCTTGAAAATGCTTCAGACATGGAAAATTTTGATTGGAAAGATAACTTAGAAGTGGAAAGAGAAAGAATTTTTTTTGACACATATGTCACTACTTGGAACCCTCATACCATATCTCATGGAAACAACACAACACATCAATCTCCACTTGATGATCCATGTTTGTTAAACACAGTTGATATCTTTAGTACAAATCCCTCTGACGACTATGAGGAGTTAATTAATCATGTCCAAAGACACAAAATGCACCGAGGGAAAATGCCTATGCAATAAGGGGAAAAAATTAGAATTTCGATACAAAGCTCCATGGAAAGAATAAATTATCTCTACATTATCATGTGACATTGATGTTAAAAAAAAATGAACCAACAATAAATGATGATAGATTAAACATACATAACTGAGAAATGATTTCAATATGGAGAGAAAATATAGATTGCCAACCTGTCATCTCACAAACACTTGTTCTCAAATACATTGCCAAGTATGCATCAAAATCAAAGAGTTGTGTTAATATGCTTACAATAATAGCTACAAATCAAAAACCCGAAGATGAACCTTTAACTACATACTGCAAATTCATGACAAAACTTGTGGTTGAACATGATATTGGAGCACAAGAAACATGTCATATGCTCCAAAAATTTCCCCTTGTCATCTGTAATTGATCATTTATGTCATTGAATGTTGGCCAAAAAGTATTCCACCACTTCACAAGAAAAAAAATGACAACAAACTCCAATCAAGCTACTTACATTCTTATATGCAACACCCACCACAACTAGAGGCAATAACATTACTTGAATTTTCAAGATCCTTCTCCTATTCTTCATGTCACAAAGGATGTAAATGGAAAGAGAGGAAACAAAAAGCAATCGTCAATGTTTTCCCAAAGTTCTATACTATTCCAAAGCAGGACTCATAACATTTTGAAACATTTTGTTGGAGTGAATTACTCTTATATAAGAGTTTTCATGACATAGAAAATGACATAGGCCTTACTAAAGATACAATAATAACAAATTGGACCCAAATGAATACAAAAACATATGATGTATGACACGTTAATCACACAATTGATATGGAAGCAAATAGTGAAGAGGAAGAAGATAGTGGTAACGTGGAAAACACAATAGATACATTACAATTGAATGAATTGGAATTGTTGTCACAAATGGGACTTACTAATAATGTCAATCTAGATGAGCTCCAAATACTCGGTAGGCGTGATTTTGATAACTACAATGAATGGGATCAACATAGTGTACACCCAGACTTACATGCCACTACAATTGACTTCATAAAGATGAATCAAATTTTCACCCAAAATGAAAGCATGGCCATTAACTTTGATGTCCTAAATTACACATTATCACCAAAACAAAAAGTAGTGCTCACAATAATTACAAACCACTACAAAGATCAATCCTTAAAAAAACCCTTGCATATGATCATTCAAGGAACTATAGGAACTGGAAAATCATACCTTATTTTTTGCATAAGAAATGCACTTCAAAGTAAGCTACTACAACAAAAGAGCCAACTGCTTGCTTTAGCTCCCACAAGAATTGTTGCATTTAATATACGCGCATCAACCATACATTCAATGCTTAGGATTTCAATAAAATAAATGAAACCATTGCAAGGATAAACACTAACAAAATTTCAAGAAGAAATGAAACACATAAGGTACATCCTCATAGATGAAATGAGTTTCATAGGCCCAAAGCTACTATTAAAGATAGATAGTAGACTATGTGAAGCACTTCCCCAAACACAAAACCTCAGCTTCAGTGGTGTATCTATAATTCTAATAGGTGACATAGCACAACTACCACCTGTCATGGAAAAACCCATCTATGCATCACACTCCAATGCCAAATTGCTATGGGAACAATTTACTATAGTTGTTACATTACAAACAATGTTTCATCAACAAGGTGACGATCCAACTCAAACACAATTTCGTGAAACATTAAAAAACTTACGCAATGCACAACCAACACACCAAGATTGGGAGATGTTAATGAATTGCACAAACAAACTACTTACAACTACTGAAAAACAAGAATTTGACAACTCCATTCACCTTTTTGCAACAAATGACTTAGTGAGACTACACAACAAAAAAATGCTAAAACAACTAAACCTTCTAGTTGCAATAAGTATTGCAACAAACACAAAAAACAAATCAAACATTGATGCTCAAGATAACTAGCTTGAAAAATAACTCCTATTATGTGAAGGCCAACAAATCATGCTAACAACAAACTCATGGACTCAATAAAAACTTGTAAATGGATCCCTTGGGGAAGTTGTTGATATTGTTTACAATCTAGGCTCAAAACCACTAGATATTACAATGTACGTTGTAGTAAGAATCAATAACTACACTGGGCTACCATGGAACTAAAATGATCCAAAGGCTATACCTATAATACATATATCACTAGGTAATGATAGGAAAATTCCATTAACAATGGCATGGGCAATTACTATACATAAATCCCAAGGCCTCACCCTACAAAGAGCAACAATTGATATTGGTAAAATAGAAGACAAGGACTAAAATTTACAACTATATCAAGAGTAAAATCATTAAATGGACTTCGTATTCAATCAATGTTCTCTTTTGAGTGGTACTCTAGAGTGCAAAACAATCCATACACAATTAGCAAAAAAAAAGAGGAGGTCCATTTACAATTACTCTCACTATGAAAAAATAAGGTATACACTTGCCAATCCAATCTGTTTCACATTAACTTTCAAATTACTTTACACTATGCAGTTAACACTATATGTCTTTATAATTCTAATGGTAGGCTCGTCTCTGCTATGGCACTCCCTTTGGGAAACCAGAAAAACCACTTTGTGGAGGTGGCAACCGCCTATCATAGTCTTGCTCTGGCTTAGAGAAGAGGGTATAGAAAGATTTGGTTGGAAGGTGATTCTCTAAACATTATTAATAATTTGAAGAATTTATCTCCTCCGTCTTGGACAATTGAGGCATTGATCAAGGATTCCATTGAAATTATTAAATCCTTTGATAATGTTTATATTTCCCATATTTTGAGAGAGGGAAATAAGTTAGCTGATTTCTTCACTAACTTTGGTGTTAGAGATAGCAAGGTTTGGGATTTAAATGATCCCTTCCCTTATGAGGCCACGACTATTGTTATAAATGAAAGTTAATTTATTCTTCAAGGTGTGCACGTCCTTGCTCATGTGGTGGCATATCATTAGGAAGGAGGGTATGGTTATGATTTTGAGGAAAGGCTATCATATGGTGCAAAGTTCAAATTCATTATGGTTTGTTTGTCCTGTGGTTGCCTTTGCATAGATTGTGGGTGTTAGCCACATAAGCTTCCAGAGTCTTTTGTTGGTTTTTTCATTTCTATGTGATGTCTGTTGCTTCCTTCAGAGTTCCTTGTTGAGTTCTTGGTCTCTTTTTTCCATCGTCATGGGTGGGGACAGAAACTGCACAGAGCCCAAATCCTGTGACACAGCGAAGCAGAGAAAGGAAGTGTGGGCAATTTTAGAGAAGGGTGGCCTAACCCCCTTCATGGAGAAATTGCATGGAAATAACACTCAAGTTACTACTCTGGTTGAGAAATGGTGGAAAGGGAGAACCCTAGAGTTGGGTGCAGGGAAATTGAGGTGGATGAGGAGTTCATAGCCTAGATTACTGGCCTTCCGATTAAGGGCATGAAGGTGTATAGGGATAAGAAAGAGTCTTTGGCCACGATGTCTCTTTTCTTCAAGAAGAATGAGAGTGATGACTTGAAGCCTGCAAAGAGTGGAGGGTACCTGAGGACTTCCTTGAAGGCTCTCTGGGCTCTCTGGTAGGATGTTGTCAAAGAAATCATGAGGTATGTTACCCTGGAAGGAAGGTATACGACCATTAACAATTACCATTTTCCGTTGCTTAATCATTTTAGGCACAAAAAATGGGTGCCATTTCCCTATTATCTACTAGTGTCAATGGATTGTGGGATTAAAGAGCATAGGAAGAACCCCAAAAACCATGTATTGCATGTGGGGTTGATTCTTTTGATATATGAACATGTTAAAGCACATGATGTGCAAAAGACTCTGGTTACTCCGAAAGCTAAAGCTAGGGAGGTTATGATACTGAGTTTGGTGAGGAAAGGGCTTCTAAGAAACCGAGGAAGAGTAGGCTTGTGTTAAATAAAGATTCTGAGTCGAACAGGGATGATGATGTTGATTATGTCCCTGACTTGTATGCCTCTTTGGAGGAGGGCCCCATATCCCTTATTCTAGGTAAATCTGGGAAAAGGAAATTGATTGAGGAAGCGAGCTATACGACATGTAGTGATGATGTGGAGGTGACTGTTCCTTCAAATGGGAACAAAGACAAAAATGACCTTTATGGGGAAGCTTCCTCTCCTCCCCCTGCGTCTAGACTTGTGCAGGATCCCGAGGAGGGAAGTCAGAAGAGAAGGGTTTTGAAGAATGCCCCTTTATCTGTGGCTGGTGGCTTCCATGGTGAGGATGTTTCAAGTGCTGTCATTGGGTTGCCTAAGCAAAATGATAGAGTTGTGGGTGGTGAACAAGCTGTGGGAGCTATGAAAGTGAACACTGAGAGGATTCAGAAGAGGTTGGTTGTTGCAGAGCAAATTGTTGATTCCATTTGTAGGATGAAGTCTCCTGTCACTGTTGCTAAAGGTAAGGATGCCTCTGAGGATAAGGTCCATGAGAGTTCTTCTAAAGAGGATGTTACTGTGGGAAATCGCATTGAAAACTTTGATAGGGAGGATCTTTCTGTGTTGGTTTGGCCCATGACAGTGCCAATGTTCTTTTTAAACTTTTAAAATGGTTTTTTCATGAGATTAATAGGACTAATGTTCACATTAGAAGCATTGCTTGTAAGTTTGAGGATCCTTCGATCCAGAGACAAATTGATAATTTAATGGCTGGTCTTAATACTATTGCTAATACTATGGCAGAGGAAACCATCAATCTGAAACATAGTATGGAGGTTAGAATGTTCTCCCTTGAAGAGAAAATTGACAAAATTTGGAATATGGTTATGAAGAGTGGTGAAAATGCTAAAGTCTTGACTAGGTCGGACTCTGCGAAGGCTTTTCCCCCTAATAAGAGAAAGGAAATTTTGTCTACTGATGATATGGCTGAGGGTAAGCTGACTGGGGAGGATTATGTTGCTGCTAAGGGTGTTGCTAAAGGTTTTGTTTTGAGTTGTGAGGTTAAAACTGGTGGGCCTGGGGTTAGGACTAGAAATAGATTGAAAAATCAGGCTGGGGCCTTGGGTTTGGAGGTCTCTGATACTGGGGTTAAGGGACAAAAGCTTGCTGCTAGTGAGATGGAAGCTGTTGAAATTTTGAATAATATGTAGTGGTGTGTGCTATTTTTTGGCTGCTTTTTGGTTGGTGGTTTGTTGTCGTTGGGCTGATGGTTGTGTCTTGATGTTTCCTTTTTGAATCAACTATTCCTTTTTGTAAAGGGTTTCGGGCCCCTTCAAAACTCGTTTTTTACCTCTAATCAAAACACTATACATCTTTACAAAATATTTTCCCCTTCACTAACTCATTCAAACCTTCTTGGTATGCAAGTGGACACTAAGCAAAATAAAACATATTCTCTAAACAACATTTCCAACATCTCTATCCAATACAAGTTGCAATGGAAAAAGATAAGGTGATACATGGAAGGTGCAAGATTGGTTTCTCCTCAACATCAACTACATGTATGTATAGCACTTCCTTCTCTACTCAAACTCTATATTACTTATTATTTCACAACCAATTATATTCCACAAAAAAAACACAACATCAATTGTAAATTTAATTACTTTGTTTATAGAATATCTTCATAAAAATGATAAATCAATCAATCAACCAGACCTCTGTTGTTGTTGGATGTGTTTGCTGAACATGGCTAGGCTTTGCTTCAATAATAAGTATCTTTTCGAAAACACTAATTTGAATTGGTTGTAGAGGTGACAATATGTGACTTTTTGATGTTCCTTTTGTAGTTATTAACCTTGCAAGCATTTTTATGGGATGTTGACTACAAAATGTTTTCTGCTTTTGTAGTATGTTTCCAAAATCAACACACAAAACTTTTCCACAAAATATTTACTCAAAATTTGTGAAAAAAAAGCATTCTAGCAAGCCAAGATCACTATTTCTCATTATGCTATTGATGTAAGTTTAATGTTGCCTTCAACCCTTACCATTGTGCTTTCTATAATTTCCAGTTATTAAAGTATCTACTTTTAATGTTGGAACAAGTTACATAATAGGCAGTTCAATTCCTTTATAAGAACAAGGATTACATAGTAGCAAAGCATAAACACTTCTTGAATGCTTCAAAATTCCCTTTTCCCTTCAACCCTTACCATTTGATTAAATCATTTTGTGCTTTCTATAATTTCTAGTTATTAAAGTATCTACTTTTAATGTTGGAACAAGTTACATATTAGGCGGTTCAATTCCTTTATAAGAACAAGGATTACATGGTAGCAAAGCATCAACACTTCTTGAATTATTCAAAATACCCTTTTCTTGCAAAACTTTTTCCTCCACTCCTACAGGAGTCTTCAAAGTCTTCATATATTTCTTCCACTGGTACACAATTTAAGGTATTTTGGTGCTTCACTTTCTGTAGATATATGATATATATTATGCTATGTGTGTAGCTTACTATTATGTTTCTTGTTTTTTACAACTTTAAATTTTCAGATATATTTTAACAACCACCTCAGTGGTCCTGTTCCAACAAGAGGACCATTCTCAAGATTCAGATATGATAGGGATTTTTTATATTTTTTTCATTTCATTACTTTTCATAAAGTATGAAAAAACCTATCCATTGGTATCCAGCTAACTTGGATTTGACTTTTTTTTGTTGCATGCTATATTATGGGCTACAATTTTAAAGGCAATCCAAGACTTTGTGATGGTGTTGTGCACAATCCATGTTAAAAAATGGAATGAAATGAAGAGCATTGCGGCTTCAATAATTGTTCATAAAGCAATAAGGTTTACCTTGCCAACTATGAGTTGTGGACTTGATTATATAACATGTGACTTTGTTCTTTAGATTTTTCTTAGGTCAATACCTAGAAAAGATTGACTTTACAATCATCCAAAATATTATTACACTACAAGCAACCATGTAGATGGCCTAGATGATGATGAAGAAGTAAATGTTATTTTATGTGCATCAATCAAAGTCTAATTTTGATAAATGCTTCATGAATATTCTTATTATTGCAATGATCTAGCATGAGAGAGGATGGAAAATAAGTATAATTATTTAATGCCTCCATGAAAATCCAATTTATATTTTGATTTACTTGCCTCTTGAGTCACGTGCACATGGAACAAATGAAGTCTAATTTATTCCCTATTAAATTAAAAAGATTATTAAATTTATCTCTTTTGGGTTTTGAATTTAATGTGGTAAGGATGCACAAATGCCATATGTAAGATAGTTTGTAAGACATGTGTGGAGATGAAATAGACAAATTATTTATCTCTAAAATGAATTTTCATATCAATTATTATCATGATTCACCAATTCATATCATAATAGATAGGAAACCAAGTGTACCCCACAAAGAATAATAAACAACATCTACCATAAAATAATTTGAATGGTAATTTGAAACAAAAATCTATGTTATGTACCCTAATTGTAACATCTAATATACTTAAAAATTATAGACTTCATCTCAAACATAAACTATACAAAATACAATCGACGTAACCATTGCACCTCCTCTAGTGCAACTGCTAGTTTAATTAAATATCAAACACTCTTCTAAAATTAAATAATTATCTTAAATAATTTAATTAAATCACTTACCATCATGTATGATTATCTTTAATTATTTAATTATCTTAATTTCCCTCAAAATATCTTGACTTAACTTATCTCAAACATCATCCATTAATAAATAAACATTTTTATTTATTAATCAATCTTATCTTTGTACATTCCTCAATACTTTAATTAATTATCTTATCATGCAAAAATAAAACTCACTTTCTATCTCAATCTTATCTTTGCACATTCCTCAATTAATTAATTAATTTAATTAATTATCTTATCATGTAAAAAAAACAAACTCATCTTCTATCTCAATCTTATCTTGCACGTTCCTCCAATAATTAATTATATCATGCATTATTTTTGCAGCTGACATTGATTGACCACTCTTCATCAATCAATTGACTGAATACTTCAATCAATATCTCATGCATCCAGTTAACTGGAATCTTGCATCCAATTGTAGTCAGTTAACTGGGCAATCAATTCCTCTCATTTATTTTCAGCCTTTGATCTCAAATCAAGACCTCTTAATCTAGATCGTTGATCTAATTTCCTAAATTCTATAAAATATCCCTTCATCCTTCTCATTCATGACCTAGAATTTTCATAGCAAAGCCATCTTCTTTTGATTCTTGAGCAATTGAGAATTTATCATAGCATCTAGGTCATCACCTTATATCAAGCTTTTACAACTATCAGACTCTTGCGTTGAATCAATATGACATATCACACAGTGTATGTTACTTTGAAATGGGATGATAAGGTTGTTCTCATTTTTAGATTTAATTGTATCATTATTTTGATTAAATTTTATTTGAATTCATTAACTTGTTTACAATCACATTTATTAGTATGGTGGATAATATTGCATAAATTAATTCCATAATTTCCCCTTACATTAAATTAATTAATTGAGGAACATGCAAATATAACATTTATTAATAAATAAAAATGTTTATTTATTAATGATTGATGTTTAGATAAGTTAAGTCAAGATATTTTGAGGGAAATTAGGATAATTAAATAATTAAAGATAATTATTTAATTCATGAATGATGGTAAGTGATTTAATTAAATAATTTAAGATAATTATTTAATATTAGAAGAGGGTTTGATATTTAATTAAATAATTAATTGATAACTATTTAATTAAAATAGAATTTAATAAGTTAAGTTAGCCACATATATAAATAATTATGTTTTGTGTTTCTTGCATGATAAGATAATTAATTAAAGTAATTAATTAATTGAGGAACTTGTAAAGATAAGATTGATTAATAAATAAAAATGTTTATTTATTAATGGATGATGTTTGAGATAAGTTAAGTCAAGATATTTTGAGGGAAATTAAGATAATTAAATAATTATCTTTAATTATTTAATTTGTGCATGATGGTAAGTGATTTAATTAAATAATTTAAGATAATTATTTAATATTAGAAGAGGGTTTGATATTTAATTAAGTTTAATTAATTGATAACTATTTAATTTAAATAGAAGAATAAGTTAAGTTAGCAACATAATTAAATAATTAATTATGTGGAAGATAACACACTGGAGTGTGAGTTAGCTAGTTGCATGAGAAGTGAAGTGAAAGAAAGTGTTGGTTAGAAGATAAATTTAGATTTGCATGAGATAAAACTAATTAATTTAATTAATTAATTATTTGAAGAATGTGCAAGTGAGAATTAGATAAATAAATAAAATATTTTATTTGTTGAATGGATAATGTTGAGAAAAAAGAGATAATTAAATAATTAAAGTAATTACTTAATTTGTCAAGAGGAATAAAGAATTAAAGATATAGTTAAATAAATAGGATTTATTTATTTAATCAAGAATAATAAATAATTAAGATATAATCAAATAAATGGGATTTATTTATTTAATCAAGTAGAATAAAGAATTAAAGATATAATTAAATAAATGAGATTTATTTATTTAATCAAGAAGAATAAAGAATGAATTAACTAAATAATATTTAAAGTCATTTAATTAATAGTGGAAATATGATTTTAGACAATAATTAAATAGTTGAACATTATTTAATAATTAGGGAAAGATGAATATTAGTGTTAAAATGCTAGTTCACAGGTTAGGACAATTTTAGGTATCTGCAATAAGTCTCTGATACTTATATAAAGAATAAAAGAAATAAATGCCAAGGATAATCTATGGATGTCTCAGTATAAAAGGGTTTGTATATATGAATAAATCATAAGGTCACATGATAGTGTTAGATGGCATTGAATAAAAAACATGACAAGAATCAAATGGATAGTAACAAATGAATGGGAATTGAGATGATAGAGGGATCATGACTGTTAATAAGATTTTGTGCCAATGGATGATGGAAAGAGCTAAAGGAAAAGAACATGTATAGCTAAAAAGGTGAGGACAAACATGCCACAAAAGGTAAAGGATCAAAACTCGTAAGTAATTATATGGTATGGTATAATGAAAGGATGAGAGGAGATATTTATTTAGATATTGTTGTAAACATCTCCAATTTTATTATGAGAATGCAGATGGTTCACAATGTAAAAGGGGGTTGTTGAAGCAAGGTTTTTATCAAAACCCTTACCAAAATCTTGACACTAGTTAAGCTTGGAAATGTAGTGAGAAGACTGTGTACCTATCAATAATAATAAACTCTAAAATTTACATAGTAATTTGAACCAATGGTTATTGTTAATGCTACATGCCAAATGCAAAGAGATTCAACAGTTAGAGGATAGATGACCAAGACCTTGTTAGATTTTTCCAAGAAAAAGGATAGGAAAAGTAAAGAATGGGCATTTGTTTTGTCTCCCTCATTTTAGGAACACAAAGAAAAGAGTTTTGAGGATGGTTTGAATCTATCACCATTGAACATAGGTAATTCAAAAAAGACATGATAGGTTGGTGAGGATAAATGTAACAATGAGGCATGGATGGGTCAAATAAATGAGCTAAAGGATGTTCAAGGAAAATATCAAATATAAAAAGATGTGGGTATCTAAGGTCCATCCTATGACTATGTTAAGTTTCAAGGAGCAAGCATGAAGAGGACAATCCAAGGTAGATAGTATTTCAAATATAGGTAAGAGGATAATCAATAAATGGAGGGGGAAAACCTATGATGTGATAGTCCTCTTTAAGTATGACAGTCATGAAGTTTATAATAAAGACACTCAAAACAAAGGGTAGTTTTTAAAGATGGCTTTGGCATGTAGATGAGGGTGTTGATTGATGGTTTGAGAGATCCTAAAGACAATGACATGGAAATTCCCATGAAAAGTGATAAAAGGGCAATAACTTCATCTTAAAGAACAATCCATTTCAAGGAAAATCATGATTGTCCAAGATAGTCTTTTGAAAAAAGTAATAGGATAGTCTATTCATGAGTGGATAATCAATTTAAATGTTGAAAATAATCACTCAAGAACAAGGTCTTGATGAACATTAAGGGTAGAATATTGTTTGAAGTAGGAAAGAGCCATGAGAAAAAAAAAATCAAAATGATAGTCCTTTATGGTATAAAAGATAGTCAAGACAATAAATGAAAGGAAATGACCATGAAAGCCAAAGGAATAAATGAAAAGGTAAGTTCAAATGAGGACAAGTCTTGACTATCCAAAATAGTAAGCATATTCAAATAGAAGACAGTCAAGGAGATAAATGAAAGGTAGTGAACACAAAATGAAGAAGGGGGCAATACCATTGCTAATGAATAGGATAGTGAATCTAGAGATGATAGTCCTATTCTAAGAATTGATCATGAGCAATCTATAAGAGGACATTCACCATTAAAGAGGATTTTCAAGAGAAGGAAAGAATAAAGACAATAGGGTAGTCTTCTAAATATGGTAGATGACAGTCACAAAGGAGGGTAACACTTTGCAAAGAGGACAGTCCTCATGATTGTGAGACATACCTATAAAAAAGATATGAAAATCATTTTAAATTTTCAAATGATAGTATAATACTAAGGCAAGGTAACACTGAATATAGCCAATAAGGAAGGGTATGCTATTGGAAACCTGACAAAGAGACAATCATGCCCCTATGAATGCGACAAGTTTCAAAGAATAGTGGTATGGTAGAGAGAAGTAGGTAATTTTTTTCAAAAAGATATTCAAGGGGCATCTAACCATGGTTTAAAGTTTTGTCATAGAAGGGACACACAGTCCATGTATGGGTAGTTATGTTGTATGAACTAACCTTCATGATCATGTTTAGGTTGGTGTCATTGTCATGAAAATATTTAAAAGATAGTGGGTTAGGGCTTAATAATGCACAATTTTATAGCTTTTCAAAGACTAGATCACTAGTGAACTAGTCTCATTGTGATAAGAGATCAAAAGAAGGGCATAAAAAATATAACCAAAGGATGGTTAAACAAGTTTTCAAGAGATAGTGATGGTTCACAGTCAAGGGGAAAAAGGAAAAACACAAAATTTATAACATAGATATAATAAAATAGTCATATTAATGGACAAAGATCTTGAAAAATTAAAGACAACATAGTCTATAGAGATAGTTCATAGTGATGTTGGTAGACTATGAAGAAAGTAATGTTATAGGACTATCACAAGCATACATAGAACAATATTTTGAAGGTTCTTGACATCAACTAAGATCAAAATAATTTAAGAGTAGGATGGTTAATACTAAGCATATGAAAATAAATCAAGATTAAGAAAATATACAAAACCTCAAGTAAGAGATTAGAAAGGGCATCCATTTCATTGATAACAATATCAAAGGTCAATCATAGGATCAACATGAGGAAAACCACGATGATGAGGAAAGTCATATGAAAGATAGGAAGGTCTAAGCTAATAATGTGTAGTGATCTTGAAATCATTAAAGAAGTGACAATGCTCACCATGAAGGAGAAGACTAGAAAGACAATGCTAGAGTTATAGGGTAGTGAAACTATATTCATGCTATAGGTGGGCAGAGACTTTTAAGAATAATTTGGTGAAATTCAAAGGGTTTGGCTACATATGAAAACATGCCATAATGAGGATTCAAACATGGTGAAATAAAAGAATAAAGATAAGGTTTCAAACCTAAAATATGAAGGGACAATCATAGTAATGAATGTCAGTGTTGATGAATAGAGAAAAATGTATTCATGCATGGAGAATTTTGAATGAAAAAATTCATGATAGTCATACCAAGCTTTGACAAGTGAAGGGAGTATAAATATTTAAACAATTTATCATTTAGTAGCCCTAATGTTTTTCCCACGCCATCCTAAAGGATTTGATCACTTTCAAGTAGCTCTAACTCACATGCCTATCATCTGAAGCATTCACAAGTTGAGGCTAGAACTTTTAGTTTGGAGGCACTTATCACTATTTTGGGAGCTAAAAAGAGGCTACATGGTACAACTAGGAGCTGGGTAAAGTTTGAAACCCTAAAATTAAGGCTTTTTCCTTGTATGCTCAACAACTTGAAGATCTCATGAAATTAATTGAAGAGAACAATTCCAATAAGTATCATGTATATTTTTGAAGGCATGTTCAATTTTAGTTAGGCACACATTTCAAGGGGCATGCAAATGGAAAGAGGTAAAAAGTTCAAAGTCAACTCTCCTTCACTAAGCTTTCCATGATTTACAACCAGTCTAGAGGGAGTTCCACATCTAGACAACTCTTGATCAACATGCAAACTTAGCTTCTTCCATGAAGGCAAGTTCAGTTAAGCTAGAGGTGGCTTTTCATAAAACCAAGCACTCAACTCTTTTGGAGGTAGTTATTTCTATTATTCTTTTTTCTTATGCAAGAGAAAGAGATTGTAACTCAAATTTTGAGAGATTTTTTAATTTAGAGAAACAATTCTATGTGTTTTCAAGTATTTTCAGATTTGTATTAGTAGAAACTCCTATTATTTCAATAAAAGAAACATATTTTCCTTCTCCAAATTCTTGTGTTGAGTATTTTTGTATATGATTTGATCTAATTTTCATGATTATCAATACAAAATCCTTGAATTATGTCTCAGTGTAAAGCATTTCTTTACAGAATAAGAAAAACCCATATAGGTCATAGGCTGCGTTAATTGTTTCAACATTTGTAGTTATGAAAAAACTTAGTTTTTCTTCTAAAAACTGTAAAACATAACCTTCTTATGAAACACTATTGCGTGAGCTTGCAAAAAATTGAGTTGTGCATAGGTTTTGGCATATTTTAAGAGAAATTATGAGTTAAAATAGCAAGTAAAGGTCCTTTTTGAAGTTTGGTGCATCACCTCCTAGGATCAAATCTTTTCAGTTTTACTTCTTCTATCCTTTTTCCTTGTCAAATCAGTAGTTTATAGGAGGTTTATCAAGGGAACCAAAGAGAAATTATGAGTTAAAATAGCAGGTACAAGTCTTTTTGAAGTTTGGTACATAACCTCCTAGGATCAAATATTTTTAGTTTTAGTTCTTCTATCCTTTTTCCTCATCAAATCAATAGTTTGTAGGAAGTTTATCAAGGGAACCAACCCTCTTTGGAGGTTCATATTCACCATAAGCAACCCAAAGCTTGAACAAGATAGCTATTTTTTACACTTAGCTAGGGTGCAATCCTTGTGACAATAGTTTTTGGCACAACCAATGGGATATTTAATCTTGTTTTAGTCCATGAACTATCACTTTTCACTACTATCCTAGTATATACATCAATATTTTTTATCCTTTTGAGGTTGCAAACATATACCTGGTGACTCTACACTAATTTTGAAGTAGATCTAGTGAGAACAACACATGAGAAGAGTGCAAACAAGAGGAAGTTCAATTCCTTTTGAGTATTTGTAATTGTCACTACCAAGAAGAAAAGGGAGAGTAGTAAGAAAGAGTCTTAGCCCACTAGCTAGGGCATGTTCTAGGCCTCCAAATCATAGGCCTACAATTTTTTTTCCAAGAATTCCAATACCAAATCCACAAGCACTAGCAAATTTGATGGCAAGATAAATTTTTTTTGCACCATTTAATGGGGCAACCCATTAAATCTTGCACAACATGATGAAATTTTTGGGAAATTGTGTCTCAACCTTGCAATTATATAAAGGTTATTGTTGATAGGATGTATATATATATATTTCCTAGTTACACTGATAGGTGTAATATAAAATGGCATCAAGGGGGGAGAGTGGGATGAGTGTAAATAATTTTTTGTTAATTTTTTTTAGGAAACTATTAAAATGGATGACATACATTAGATAAATGATACATTGTAAATCTAGACTGTTAATTATTAGGTTTTAGATCTAATGGTGGATATTTTGTTGGCCTATCTTTGGACCCTAGAATGTAACCCTGTTTTATGAGGGTGTTGTATTATGAATGCAATAGAGATGGTGATGTATTATGAGATTCTGATAGTAGTCGTGTTGTCTCTTGATCTCTAGTGATGATACTCCTATGAGAAGCTTGCTCTACAAGTATATTGTAATCTTTGTGATTTTTGAATAATTTATTAGGTAGCTTTTGGAGTGTGGGATTTTTCTCTTGAAAGGGTTTTCCCCATATAAATCATGGTGTCATGGTATGCATGATATTTATGTTTATTTTTGTTTAAGTTTTTGTAACTAATAAAGATCTGTAAAATTTTTGTATTATTATCCTCTCAAGATTAGTGTAGGAAGTTGTTCCACTACCTTAGCTTCCTTACAAGTGGTATTAGAGCCTGAACACCTTTGGTTTCAGTTGTGGGTTGGGTTTTTGGACTAATCCAGGTTTGAGTGGGAGCTTGCATAGAAGAGATTTTGTGATCTTGTTGCAAGAATTTTTCAAATGGAAAGCTCATTAGGGAGAATAGAGGTGGACATTTTTTTTGGAAATAATTTTGAAATGTGGAAGTTGAAGATGGAGGATCTATTGATAGATAGAGATCTGTGGGATGTTGTTGATGAGAATGTTTCAAGGCCCATGTATCCTCCTCAAGCTGCTCTCAATATGATGTTATGGACCATAAAGCCAAGGTTCTAATCAGATTATATTTGGAAATATCTATTTTAATTAATATCCATGAGGATACCTCTACACAGAAACTATGGAAGAAGCTTGGTGAGATGTATTAGGCCAAATCTTTAGTGAATAAAATTTTCTTGAGGAAGAAGTTGTATTCCTTGAGAATGGAAGAAGGTGGACGAATCACAGACCACCTGGAAGCATTCAATATGCTGGTGGATCAGTTGGCATCAGTTGTTGTCAAAATGGATGAGCAGGAAAAATGTTAGATCTTGCTTTGTTCTTTTCCCGATTCGTGAGATTCTCTTGTTATGGTTATTGGGAGTACTTCTGTAATTTTGAAGACTGAAGATGTGGTGGGTTATTTTCTTTCTGAAGAGATGAGGAGAAATGTATCCATCACTGCCAAGGAGGCCCTAAATGTTCATGGAAGACCTAAGGAAAAAGGAAAGAAGAATGAGAAGCGTGACAAATCTAAGTCCAAGGGGAGATCTAAATCTCCTGGAAAGTCCAAAGTTATTTGTTGGAACCGTGGTAAGCCTGGACATGTTCATAAGGAATGCAAAGAAGAAAAGAAGAAGAAAAAGAAGAAATTTGATTTTGATTTTGATTATGAGAAGGAAGATGGCGACACGTTGATTGTAGCTTTTGCAACTTGTGTAGGTAATGATGCATGGTTAATTGACTCAAGTGCATCTTTCTATATAACCTTTAATAGAGATTGATTTTCTGAATATGAAGAATTTGATGGAGGTAAGGTGTACTTGGGTGATGATTCTCATTTAGACATTGTTGGCCATGGTAAAGTTAAAATCAGATTTACTAATGCTAGAATTAAAAAAAAAAATGGTGTGTTGCATATCCCTGGTTTAGCATGAAATTTGTTATCTATGAGCAAGCTAATAGATGTAGTTGTGTAGGTAGTATTTTCTGATTTAAGATGCAAGATGGTTAGAGGTGCTATGGTGATTGCTAGAGGTGTTAGATATGGTACATTGTATAAGCTTGATGCTTGTATTGTTGAGTGCAATAGTACTTATGTGAAAAGCAAGTCTATGGAATAAGTGAGGGTTTCACCTTCAGTAGATGGTCATGGATTTTGGGTACCCAATGGTGCTCTTTCTTTTGAAAAAAAGTTACTTGGAGAGAAAAATATGTTATGGCACTAGAGACTTGGCCACATTGGAGAAAAGGGTCTAAGGACCTTGAAAAATAAAAACCTTGTTGAAGGTTTGTCTGATTGTAGTCTTGAATTTGATTTTTGTGAGCATTGCATTTATGGAAAACAAAACTGTGTTCAGTTTTACTCGAGTTCTCATAAATCTGGTGGTGTATTGGATCTTATTCATTATAATGTGTTTGGTCCTGTAGATGTTCCTTTGATTGGTAAATCCACATATTATGTTTCATTTATTGATGATTATAGTAGAAGGACATGGGTATATTTTCTAAAGAGTAAATTTGAATTTTTCAGTCGATTTAAAATATTTAAAGCAATGGTTGAGTTGTAGACTGGAAAGAAAATAAAATGTTTGAGGACTGATAATGGTGGTGAATTTTTCTCTAATGGTTTTGATATATTCTATAAAGATTGTGGTATTCATAGACAAAAAACAATTCTATATTCTCCACAACATAATGGAGTTGTAGAAAGAATGAATAGGAAACTGATGGAAAAGGCTAAGAGTATGTTGAGTGGTGTTGGCCTACAACAAAGGTTTTGGGATGAAGTTGTTTCCAATTCCTATTACTTGATTAACATGTATCCTACATCAGCTTTTGTTGATAAGACACCTATAGAGGCATGGTTAGGTTGCAAGCCTTCATTAAGATATCTTAGAGTTTTTGGTTGTGAGGCATATGAACATGTGCCAAAGGAGAAGAGAAAAAAGTTGGAGAAAAAGTATGTGGAATGTATCTTCATCGAATACTGCTATGGTGCACGAAAGGATACAAGCTTTGGGAACCTGTTGCACAAAAGGTAATATATAACAGAAGTGTTATTTTTAGAGAAACTAAGCCTTCTTCTATTGCATTGCAGCCAGAATAAAGTAAATAGGAAGATGTGATTCAATTTCCTTCTACACCTGAGAAAGTTGAATCGAGGCCTAAGAATAGACAAGAAGCTGAGGAGATCTCATCTAGCTCAGGATCTTCAAAAGAGGAGGAAGAACCTCCAACTCAACTTGTTCGTAGGTCTACAAGGAATAAATAACCACCTGAAAGGTATTCACTTGATGATTGGAGATATATTTTTTCTTTGAATACTAACATGGATGAACCCAAATCTGTAGAAGAGGCATTAGGTATGAATGATGTAGGATCTTGGAAAATTGCTATGGATGAAGAAATGACATCTTTGAAAAAGAATGATATATGGGATCTTGTACCATTTCCTAAAGGACAAAAAGCTATTGGCTGCAAATGGGTGTTCAAGAAAAAGATTGGTTTAGATGGAGGTATTGAGAAGTACAAAACAAGGTTGGTTGCGAAAGGTTACTCTCAAGTTGAGGGTGTTGATTATGGTGAGATATTCTCTCCTCTTGCAAAAATGACATCCATTATATTTTTGATTGCTATTGTTACTGCTTATGATTTAAAGGTTGAGAAAATGGATGTAAAAACTACTTTCCTTCATGGTGACTTGGAGGAGGACATTTATATGACACAGCTAGAGCACTACGTGATGAAAGGTAAAAGTAAATTGGTTTGGAAATTGAAGAAATATTTGTATGGATTAAAACAAAATCCTAGGATGTGGTACCAGAAATTTGATACATATGTGTTGAGTTTGGGATTTGAGTATTCTAAATCAGATCATTGTGTTTATTATAAAACTGATGGTGATCATTTCTTGTTTATTGCATTATATGTTGATGATGGGTGATCCCACAATACTAGTTTACAATTCCATTGAGGAAGGAAAATTGCAAAAACGCTACCTTGATTTTTTTTTGGTTTTTAGGGGTTCACACGAATTGGGGGTTCATATGGACCCTTAATGGGTTCACTCGAACCCCCCTTCGAGTAAGCCCTATTAAATGATGGGACCCACCTTTTGGTGCATTTAAATGGAAAACAATGGGAAAATTTGAAAATAGGGGGGTTTGCTCGAACCCCCCTTCAAGCGAACCCACCTTCGCTCGAAGGGTCAAGGGGGGTTCACTCAAAGGCAGGGTCAAGGGAATGAGCTATCCATCGAATATAATTTTAATATGTTTTAGTTTTATTATGTATTTTATTTTTTAGTTTGATTAAACATAGGATTTTCACCGAAAATCAAGCTCTCTATTCTACACATGTGGAAAAATAGTAGATTATCAATTTTTTTTGAAAAATATTAGTGCACTAGATATTGATGTCCTTGATCCAACAAAAAAAATTGAATTTCGATACATACAAAAAAATTTATGCTTTAGCCTATCTAAATTGTAACTAGTTTGACTTTGAAACTTAATTAATAAAAAAATATTCAATGAAATGCTATGAAACCAATTCCATGCACTAGATATCGTAGTTACAAATCTAAATTAAAAAAAATAGAATTTTATCCTTCATAGAAAAAAGTTGTGTTAGCCATTGACATGATTCTTTAAAAATGGTGTTTACAGTTAAAAACTAGTTTTGGAAGGAGATGGAAAAAGAAGTGTAATATGATTCCAAAATTTTTGAAAAAAATATGTTTAGAATCTACAGGCAAAATGTCACAAATCACTAGTTTGCATCATCTTCAATTCCTCATAGTTTAGCTGCTATAGGTACTTGAAAGTGAAGATTTAGTTAAAAAAATTCAGTTCAATGTCCAGTTTGGCCAAAAATTGTAAACCAATATTGTGGGATCACTGTGATATGTTATTTATTAGCAAAAGGGAAAGGTACATGATTTAAAAACTGAAATCTCAACTTGTTGCTAAATTTGAAATGAAAGATCTTGGTGCAACTAGACACATTCTTGGGATGGAAATTAAAAGAGATAGAGTGAATAGAAAGCTATGGCTTGGCCAAAGTAAATATGTCAATTCAATTTTATAGAGATTTAACATGCAAGATTGTAGACCATTATGTGTTCCTATTTCAGTTGGAACAAAGTTATCTATTTCAGATTGTCCAACATTTCCATCAGAGATGGAAGACATGAATAGAGTGCCTTACCAGAGTGTAGTTGGAAGTTTGATGTATGCTATGGTTCGTACTAGACTAGACATTTCCCAAGCAGTGTGAGTTCTTTCCAGATATATGTCTAATCCTGGTAGAGTTCATTGAGATGCAGTTAAAAGGGTCTTTAGATATTTGTGTGGTACCTTAGATTACTCCTTATGTTATCATAGTAATGTGACTGAAGATGAGATTTCCCTTGATATTCATGGTTATGTGGATTCAGACTAGGTAGGTGATATTGATAGCAGACGATCCACTAGTGCTTATGTGTTTACATTATTCAGCGGTGCAATTAGTTGGATGAGTAAGCGATAGGCTGTACTTGCTTTGTCTACTATTGAAGCATAGTATATGGTAGCTAATCATGCTTGTAAAGAAGCCATTTGGCTTAAGGGATTGTGTTTAGATATTGGAATAAAACAAGGTGCAGTGAAAATTTATTGCGACAGTCAGAGTGTGATATGTCTAGCTAGGAACTCGACATTTCATGCTAGGACCAAGTACATTGATGTACATTATCATTTTGATCAAGATATGGTTGAAGATGGCAAGGTGAAGTTGGTTAAGATAAAGACTTTGATGAATGTTGTTGATTCTTTAACTAAGCATGTGAGCATAGATAAGTTCAGATGGTGTTCAAAGATTATGGGCCTTTCGGCCCCTAGCAATTAAGAGACAATGTTTACTCCCTCCCATTGCTCTTGCAAGGTGTTTGAGAAGTGGGAGATTTATTGGGAAATTGTGTCTCAAGCTTGCAATTATATAAATATTATTGTTGATAGGATATATATATGAATACATACATACATACATACATATATATCCTAGTTATACCAATAGGTGTAATATACAATGGCATCAAGGGGGGAGAGTGGGATGCATGTAACAATTTTTTGTTAACTTTTTCAAGAAACTACTAAAATGGCTGACATACATTAGATAAATGATACATTGTAAATCTAGACTGTTAATTATTAGGTTTTAGATCTAATGGTGGATATTTTGTTGGCCTGTCTTGCCCTAGAATGTAACCCTATTTTATGAGGGCATTGTATTATGACTACAGTAGAGCCAGTGATGTATTCTGAGAGTCTGATAGCAGTCGTGTTGTCTCTTGATCTCTGGTGATGATACTCCTATGAGAAGCTTGCTTTGCAAGTATATTATAATCTTTGTGATTTCTTAATAATATATAGGGTGACTTTTGGAGTGTGGGGTTTTTCTCCTGAAAGGGTTTTCCCCACATAAATCACTGTGTCATGGTATGCATGATATTTATGTTTATTTCTCTTTAAGTTTATGTAACTGTTAAAGATCTGTAAAAGTTTTGCATTATTCTCCTCTCAAGATTAGTGTAGGAAGCTATTTCACTACCTTAGCTTCCTTATAGAAATACCTATGGTAGCCCTTAGAAGCTTTCTTTTATTCACTGGAGAAGGTTAATCTATGCCTATTGAGCATATCAAATATGTATCCATACTATGTGTAGTTCACAATATCATTATTGAGAATGTGATAATCATGATCTTTTGTTATATTGAAGACTTAAGATGTGGTGGGTTCTTTCCTTTCTGAAGAGATGAGGAGGAAGGTGTCCATCAGTGCCAAGGAGGCCCTAAATGTTCATGGAAGAACTAAGGAAAAAGGTAAGAAAAATGAGAAGCGTGATAAATCCAAGTCCAAGGGGAGATCTAAATCTCTTGTAAAGTCCAAAGTTGTTTGTTGGAACTGTGATAAGCATGGACATATTCGTAAGGACCACAAAGAAGAAAAGAAGAAGAAAAAGAAGAGATTTGATTCTTATTCTGAGTTTGAGAAGGAAGATGGTGATGCATTCATTGTAGCTTGTTGGCCCCACGATTATCATTGTGCAAAAAGGTCAACCTATTAATGCCCGATACAACCAATAGAGTTAACAAATCCACAGGAGGTAGTTAAGCCATGTCACAAATCCTGAGGGGAGCATTGACCATCTACCAACAATCTCCCCCTCAACATTACCTAAGGGGATTCAAACCTATAACCTTTGGCTCTAATACCAATTGTTGGCCCCAAGATTGCCATTGTGCCAAAAGTTTGACCTGTTAATGCTCGATACAACCGCCAAAGTTAGTAGATCCATGGGAGGAAGTTAAGCCATGTCATGAATCTTGAGAGGAGAGCTGACCATCTACCAACACAACTTTGGAAACTTGTGCAGGTAATGATGCATGGTTGATTGACTTAGGTGCATCTTTCTATATGATCTTTAATAGAGATTGGTTTTTTGAGTATGAAGAATTTGATGGAGGTAAGGTGTACTTGGGTGATGATTCTTGTTTAGATATTTTTGGTCATGGTAAAGTTAAAATTAGGTTTCTTGATGGTAGAATAAAAATGATTAATGGTGTGGTACACATCCCTGAATTAGCATGCAATTTTTTTTATCTATGATCAAACTAATAGATGCAGGTGTGTAGGTAGTATTTTCTAATGTAGGATGCAAGATGGTTAGAGGTGCTATGGTGATTGCTAGAGGTGTTAGGTATGACACATTGTATAAGCTCGATGCATGCACTATTGAGTGCAATAGTACTTTTATGAAAAGAAAGTCTGTGGAAAAAGTGAAGGTTTCACCTATAGTAGATGGTCATGGATTTTGAGCACCCAAGGGTGCTCTTTCTTCTGAATCAAAGTTACCTGTAGAGAAAATTATGTTATGGCACCAGAGACTTGTCCACATTAGAGAAAAGGGCCTAAATAACCTTGAAAAATAAAAACCTTGTTGAAGGGTTATCTAATTGTAATATTGAATTTGATATTAGTGAGCAGTGCATTTATGGAAAATAAAATCATGTTCAATTTTACTCGAGTTCTCATAAATCTTGTTTTGTATTGGATCTTATTCATTATAATGTGTTTGGTCCTGTAGATGTTCCTTCAATTGGTAAATCCACATATTATGTTTCATTTATTGATGATTACAGTAGAAGGACATGGGTATACTTTATAAAGAGTAAATCTAAAGTTTTTAGTTGATTTGAAGAATTTAAAGCAATGGTTGAGATGTAGAATAGAGAGAAAATAAAATGTTTGAGGACTGATAATAGTAGTGAATTTTTCTCTAATGATTTTGACAAAACATTGATGGAGAAGGCTAGGATTATGCTGAGTGGTTTAGGTCTAGAACAAAGGTTTTGGGTTGAAGTTGTTGCCACTTCTTATTACCTAATTAATAGGTCTCCTACATCAGGTCTTGTTGATAAGATGCCCATAGAGGCATGGTCAGGTCACAATCCTTCATTAAGACATCTTAGAATTTTTGGTTGTGAAGGCTATGTACATGTGCCAAAGGATAAGCAAACAAAGTTGGAGAACAAGGTTGTGAAATGTATCTTCAATGGATATAGTTATGGTGTGAAAGGATACAAGCTTTGGCATCCTGTTGCATAGAAGGTAAATCATAGTAGAAGTGTTATTTTTAGAAAAACTAAGCCTTCTTCTATTACATTGCAACTAGAATAAAGTAAACAAGAAGATGCAATTCAAATTCCTTCTCCACCTAAGAAAGTTGAATCAAGGCCCATGGAGAGACAAGAAGTTGAGGAGAGCTCATCTATCTCTAAATCTTCAAAAGAGGAGGAAGAATCTCCAACTCAGCTTGTTTGAAGGTCTATATGGTAGAGACAACCACCTGAAAGGTACTCACCTAATGATTGGGGATGTATTTTTTCTTTGAATACTAACATTGATGAACCTAAATTGGTATAAGAGGCATTAGGTATGAATGATGCAAAATCTTGGAAGATTTCTATGGATGAAGAAATAGAAATTTTAAAAATTAATGATACATGGGATCTTTTACCATTTCTTAGAGGAAGAAAACCTGTTGGTTGCAAATGGGTTTTGAAAAAAAAGATTGGTTCAGATGGAGGTATTGATAAGTACAAAGCAAGGTTGGTTGCAAAAGGTTACTCTCAAGATGAGGGTGTTGATTATGGTGAGATATTAGCAAATGAATGTGAAAAGTACTTTTCTTCATGGTGACTTGGAGGAGGATATTTATATGATACAACTAGGGCACTACGTGGTGAAAGGTAAAATTAAATTGGTTTGCAAATTGAAGAAATATTTGTATGGCCTAAAATAGAGTCCTAAGATGTGGTACTCAAAATTTGATACATATGTGTTGAGTTTTGGATTTGAGCGTTCTAAATCAAATCATTATTCTTGTTATAAATTGATGGTGATTGTTTCCTATTTATTGCATTATATGTTTATGATATGTTATTTATTGGTAGAGGGAAAGGTATGATTTTAGAACTAAAATCTTAACTTTCTTCTAAATTTGAAATGAAAGATCTTGGTGCAAATAAACACATTATTGGGATGAAAATTTAAAGAGAGAGTAAATAGAAAGCTATGGCAAGGCCAAAGTAAGTATGTCAATTCAATTTTATAGAGGTTTGATATGTAGGATTGTAGACTATTGTGTGTTCCTATTTCAATTGGAACAAAGTTATCTATTTCAAGTTGTCCAACATCCCCATCAGAGATGGAAGACATGAGCAAAGTGCCTTACCAAAATGTAGTTAGAATTTTGATGTATGCTATGGTTTGTACTAGACTAGACATTGTCCAAGTAGTGAGAGTTCTTTCTAGATATACGTCTAATATTGGTAGAGTTCATTGGTGTAGTTAAAAGAGTCTTAAGATATTTGCATGATACCATAGATTATTCCTTGGGTTATCATTGTAATATGATTGAAGATGAGATTTCTCTTGATATTCATGGTTACGTGGATTCAGAATGGGCAGGTGATGTTGATAGTAGAAGATCCACCAACACTTATGTGTTTACTTTATTTGGTGGTGCGATTAGTTAAGTGACAGGATGTGGTTGCTTTGTCCACTACTAAAGTAGAGTATATGATATCTACTCATGATTGTAAAAAAGTTGTTTGGCTTAAGATACTATGTTAAGATATTGGAATAAAACAAGGTGCAGTGATAATTTATTGAGACAATTAGAGTGTGATATGTCTAGCCAAGAACCTAACATTTCATGCCAGGACTAAGCACATTGATGCATAGTATCATTTTGTTAGAGATATGGTCGAATATGGCTGGTAAAGCTAGTTAAGGTAGAGACTTTGATGAATGTTGTTGATTCTTTAACTAAACTTGTGAGAACAAAGAAGTTTAGATGGTGTTAAGAGACTATGGGACTTCTAGCCCCTAGCAATTAAGATATTAGGTTTACAATCTCCCGTTGCATTTGTAAGGTGTTTAGAAAGTGGGAGATTTATTTGGAAAATGTGCCTCAACCTTGCAATTACATAAGTTACTATTGATACATAAGGTACTATTCATACAATGATGATGGGGGCACCGAGGGTCCCCCCATGAGGGGTTTGAGGGGATCATACCCCTAATTGGGGGTCTAGGGGGCTGCACGACCTAATGAGGGCTCAAGAGGAGCATCCCCAGAAGCCAAATTTTATGTACACTTTATTATGTAAATATAGACTGTCATAATTTGTCTCATATTTGATAGTCAATATTTTGTTGGCTTGTCTTTCCTTAGAAGGTAGCCATATTTTATGAGGGAATTATATTACGATTGTGTGTTGTGATGTATTCTAAGAATTTGATAGTATTTGTGTTACCTTTGGATCTCTGGTTGGTGATACTCATGTGAGAAGCTTGCTCTACAAGTATATGATAATCTTTATGATTTTGAATAATATATTGGGTGACATTTGGAGTGTGGGGTTTTTCTCCCTAAATGGTTTTCCCCATGTAAATCATTGTGTTGTGGTATGCATGATATTAGTGTTTATTTCTATTTAAGTTTCTATAACTGTTAAAGATCTATAAAATTTATGCATTATTCTCCTCTTAAGATTAGTCTAGGAAGTTTTTCCGCTACCTTAGCTTCCTTACACAAAGAACACCATCAAAATACAACCAAATGTCACCATCCAAGGAGCACCAAAAGTTACCCTCAAAGAAATAAGGTCTTAGATCTAATAGTTGATATTTTGTTGGCTTGACTTGCCCTAGAAGGAAACCCTATTTTATGAGGGTGTTGTATTACAACTGTGTATTGTGATGTATTTTGAGAGTTAGATAGCAGTCATGTTGCCTTTGGATCTCTAGTTGGTGATACTCCTATGAGAAGCTTGATTTGCAAGTATATTGTAATCTTTGTGATTTCTAAATAATATATTGGGTGGCTTTTGGAGTTCAAGGTTTTTCTCCCAAAAGGGTTTTCCCCACATAAATCATTGTGTTGTGGTACACATGATATTTATGTTTATTTCTATTTAAGTTGAACTATAACTATTAAAGATCTATAAAAGTTTTGCATTATTATCCTCTCAAGATTAGTGTAGCAAGTTGTTCCTCTACCTTACCTTCCTTACAGTCTTGAAACACAAGATTATATCCTTTTCTACACATTCTTCCTACACTCAAAGGGTTATGCCACTGACCCTTAACATAAAGAACATCATCTGTATTATGCTTGCCATCAAAATTGATTGAACCTTTTCCACATATCTTAGCGGATGTATCATCACCAAACTTAACTAAACCACCTTCAAACTTCTCAAGCTTAACAAACTTACTCTTATCATGGGTCATGTGATTTGAGCATCCACTATCAATGATCCAATTCTTCTCTTCTCTAGCATAAAAAATAGTCACCATTTCTTCTCCAATGTTATGACCTGCTTCCAAAGCACTTTCCTTTATACATCTCTTAGAGTTAGAAAATTTAGTTCCATCATTTAGAACCATGAACAAGCATTCATCATCTTCATCATCCGGATAATTAGATTCATCATCATATATACTTGCATCTTCTTTAACATAATAAATTATCTTAATTGATTTACCATTATTCTCCTTAGGTCTATCTCTTGAAGTTTTGACATGACATCTTGAAGCATAATGATCAATCTTTCCACAGTTAAAATATTTTAAAGGTAACTTACCTTTGTATTTTCCAACGCCCTTTTTCAATTTCCTCACAAATTTTTCTTCTAACTCATCAAATTCATCTCCAAGTTAGATTCCTCATTCTTCTTTTCTTTTCCAACTTTAAAAGCAATCTCCTTTTTTACATCACTTGAACCAAACTCTCTCGATTCAAAAGTAGTTAATGTACCAAACAACTAATCTCTAGAAGAATTATTCAAATTTTGAACTTCCTCAATAGAAAAAACCTTATGACTATAAGATTTAGTAATATTTCTTAGTACCTTATTAACCACCTCATCTTCATCTAGATTTCCACCAAGACCTTTATTAAAATTGACAACTTCATCCACTCTATGTATGTAGCTTGTAACATCTTCATCTTCTGCCATGCTTAGGTTTTCAAACTTGATCTTAAGATTTTACATCTTTGCTTGCTTGACCTTGTCATCTCCTTCCTAGATACTTTCCAAATTTTTCCAGATTTCACCAGTATTTTTAAGACTCATAACTTTTACAAATTCTAAATTAGAAAGACTACTCAAGAGAGTATACCTTTCTTTTCTATTATTATCATATGCCTTGATCTCATCATCAATACTCAGACCATTTTTAGAAATTGTATATCTAGTTTCAATAGATTTCCAAACTCCAAACCCTAGAGAAATAAGGAAACCTTCCATCCTCATCTTCCAAAATGCATAATTAGATCCATCATACAAAGGAGCCTCCCTCTTGTGCTCCATCCTAGATCTATCTCAAGTAGTTAAGCTTTCTTATAAGGAACCTTGCTCTGATACCAATTGTTGAATGCATAAGACAAATGAGAGGGGGTGAATTAGTTGTACATTAAAACATCAAAAATCTCATTAACATTCAGATCTACATTAGTCCTTAAACCCTTAAAAACCATTAAACCTGTATCATGCATTAGTAAAATGTAAACATGAGAAAAAGTAATGCAAACACATCCAAAAACATGAGAACACTATATTTATGTGGAAAACCCAAGAAGGGAAAACCATAGTGAGGATTAGCTCATAATATAAAGTAATTGCAACACCAAATACAATAGACTCACTACCAAAGGGCTCACTGTCCAAAAGAAAAGAAGGGCTCACTACCAATGGATCACTACTAGATTAGAAAGAAGAAGAAAGAATATTGTTACAATGAGAGATCCATCTTAGAGAAACAAAAAAATTCCACCATTGCTTCACTAGAATATTCACACTCTCTATGTAGAATGTAGACACCTTATACTCATTGCTTCCAATAGTCTTAGGCATTAAAGCTCACATTGTATTAAACACGTTTGAACTTCACATATCAACACTTTGCATCACACACTTCACACATACATCCTCCATCAAATCATCACAAATATATCAACCTTGAAAACAATTCAAAAGGATGCACCACAAACATGCAAATTAAAATTAGGTCAGCACCAAAACATTCTCGCAATGGAAAGGAATGAAGGTGGACCACAACACACCTTAACTTGGACCCAAATACACACATACATGCCACATTATGCTTCCAAAAAAATTGAAGCATATCTGCAATTAGTGTAAACACCCGAGGTCGATCAAACCCATGTTAACACCATTAAATAATTAAGTACACATTTCCTTTTATCTAAAGATGACTCATGGACCACACACAACACTTAAACACAATCTAGAATATTCCATTAGCACTCTGAAGTACACCAAATCCTTCACAACATCATACATTAGAAGAACATATTCATTTTGCACAACTAGCTAACTTGCCACAACACCTGAATCAACCTTGTGGAGCACAAAAAAATAAACAACTTAGACTGAAGATAGATACTAGCAATATGAGCACACTTCCAGATCCACAAGACTATAAACCAAACAAAAGAGAAATGCAGAGAAAAACCATTTCTCTTAGACAACACTACTTACACAGTTCAAACATTGGTGAACACAACTTTCTCTGCACAATGATCAAAAACCTAAAACTCTAGATATACCACCTTTGAAAACATTTGATCAAAATATCTAAACCACATAGGAAGATCTTCAGCTATAAAGAAATGCAGGTAAAAGCACTAAACACCACTCTGCTACACTCGACACTCTTCACCACATTGTTTCTTCTTTTATTCAAATTTTCTAAAAAGAACTTGGAAACCAAACATGAAAAATAAAACTCAACATTTGGAGCACCTTTTCAGCAACTCAACCACACAAGATGTTGAACATAACCAACACATGCTCATCAAAGCAACACTAGAGGTTTACATTAATGATACTACTAATGACAACATAATGCAACCAATCAAAGCATCTTCACAGACTTCCAACAATCTCCCCATAGACCTATTGACATCAATGACAACACAAAATTCTAACAGATGAAACCATAAGCAAGGATTAAATTATATTATGATAATTATCCTCATCCTCTACTATGAGACAAAAAAACACATAACCAAATAATGAAAAAGTACTTCCTAAGTTTAGCTTAAGTGTAATAAAGTAAATAGGTGACCTATTAATAATTAATTATTAGGTGACTTTCCTATTTTAATCCAACACCCTCCCTTAAGTACAACTTGTGGAGAAGCTAAAATCTAATGATGAATGTATAGATCCATGTAAAAATGGGTCTTGATTGCTAGGTTTGACGAGGTACCCATGAGAAAATAAACAAATCTCTCATAATTGGAGAAAAGGGGAAAAACTCATGGGAAAAATCTCCTCTCCAAAAAAGAATAAACAAATAAATGTGTACATGTGATAAAATAATGTGACTCAACATGTCCTCCAAATTATTGCTTCAATCAAATAGGTACAATCAAGATCCACCATAACAGAGAAAATAAGAGACAATGAATCACCTCCATAAGGAAGTAGCTCCTATGGCAAAAGTGAATGGATGAAGAAGAATTCTAATAATGATCCAAAATCAAAAAATAATGTTCATCCCCTTAGGAAGAAATAAATTGAAGTACACATGTAGAAGAAACACCTCAAGAGATATGGGAGAAAAGGTCTCATGATGTGTGCTTAGAAAAATTGCGCAAGTGTCTAGATGTTTGAATCAAAAGATGCCATATCAAATTCAAAAAAATCAAGTAATTGTAAATATTTCTGTAGATCAGCCTCCAAAATAAATGATGAAGTGATGACATGTGGGTTGTAGTTATCATCAAAGAGGAAGTGAATACCCTCAATAATGCCCATAATATTTGTAATGTGTGCCTCAACAAATAACTCTGCAATATCTAGCAAAACTCATCCCACAAAGATAAAATCGAAATACAAGTAACATCCCAATAAAATGAATTGATCTCTGAAGATGCATGAGGTGAAATATCAACATAACCTGATTATGAACTAAGGTATATGGAAGTACACATAGGTTCAAGTGACTGAAATTATCCTTAAATATTTGATTAACTCTAGATACATGAGAGTATAAATTAGTAAATGGTATTGCAAGATCATTTGGAGAAAAATGTGAGAAGACATACAATAAAGATACAAGATCAATTATTCCAAATGCAATAATTTATCTACTCTATAAGTCTCTAATAAGCATTGAATTAGGTGTGAACATAACAATCCTTCCTACCTTGTTATGTGTGATATGATAGATGGAAAAGAGATTAGTGGATAGTGAAGGAACACAAAGTACATCATGAAATATGTCATCATCAATACCAATAGATCCTTTCCCACAAGCAATCATATAATTGCTTCTCTTGATTAGTATGTGTGATGAAGTGCAAGACTCAAATGAACAGAACATACCATGAGAGGAAGCTAAGTGATATGAGGATTTTGACTCAAGTAGTCATAATGTTGACTTAATGCTCATGGATGTACAGAGTGCCTTGCCTTTTATTGTGCCTAATCTAGTTGTCATACACCCTAATTATGTAGGTGATGATTCCAAAGAAGAAGATGCACCCAATGACATAAATGAAAGTAACTAAATATTATTATTTTTAATAAGGTGTTTCAACTCATCGACCTATTTTGGGTAACACTTCAATACTCATCATATTTTGACTTCTTGCAATATGCACATTTATGTCTGTCATTCTTAGATAATTCCTCCTTAGAAGAGGAAGAGGTCCCAAATGTATCCTATGAATGTGATTTCTTTGAAAACTCATTATTCTTAGAATCATTGTGTTCTCGTTTCTTACCTTTGCAATTTGAAGCCTTTTGGTCTTTTGTGACTTGTGTTGCAATAAGAGCCTATGGTTTAGAAGAATTTAATGTGCCCATTTGTACCAAATTTTAATGTTCCTCGGTAAGTGATGTAGAAAAATAATCAAGTGAATGCATATTAAATCTAGTACAAAGTGAATATTTAGTAGCATAGAAGGTAGAAATGAAGACTAAATAATCAAGACCAAGCTTTACAAGGATGGAAAAAATAAATTGAGAATCTTATTTCTCAATGTCACACTATGACAACTATAATATGAGAGACTTGAGTTTGGTAAATAAGTCTTGGTTACTATCAAAATCTATAGGATTTAGACCAATGAGTTCATTTTCTAGCTGAAAACCTCTTAATCCATCTTGTTTCCCAAATAAGGAATCAAATTGAGTCCATATTTGATTGGGTGTAGTACAAGACTCAACATGGAATAGGAGTTGAGGATACATATACATACATAATATCTGAAAATCCTCATCAAATATTTTATACCATTTTCTCTTCTCCATAATTTCTATTGGTTCAAGTTTTTCACCCATGGTTGCTCTATACAAACCTTATTTTTTATATTGATCTCCTTGTTTTTTCCACCCATAATAATTGTATGAAGTGAATGGAGTGATGTGGGTTGGATCCATGATATAATTTTTAAAATGTATAAGTTTAAAAGGAAAACAACAATATAACCCTTATAGTGTAAGAAAATTCCTATTGATCCAAAAAAATGATCTTGTTTGCACTTTTTCAAAAAAATCAAAAGAGAAATCCAAATATCTAGGTACCTAGTAAATATTCTAGAAATATAGGTCTAAGATCTATGTAAGGGGTTGAGCCAAAATTCCAACACTATAAGAACTATGAAAAACAAGGATTTGAGTCCAAATTTATGACCTTGGAAGAACAAACAACTAGATATGACTTCAACAAACAACAAAATTCACCAATAAAATAATTTGAAAAAAATACAAACAAAATTGGATAGATCTCAGAACCATCTTTCCTACAATATCTTTTTCGTGAAAATTCAAGTTCATATACCCAAGATATACCTCGTTTTTGAAAAATTTCCCAATTTTTCTTGTGAAAAAGATTTGGGGGCTAAAAATGGCTTAACCCCTTGGTCCTATGGTAGAAATCCCATTGGGGAATAGGACATGGATGATAATACAACTACTCTCTAGTGCCTGGAAGGGGTAGATTGATTGTAGAGTGGAAAAATGGTAGTAGGAGGCCATGGAGTTGTAGTGGAAGATAACAATGGTGGTGGTGATAGAGCACAGTTGTAGTGGTGGATAGTTGATGAACAGGGATGATGATAAAAATTTGACCATCAACACATTATGTTAGAAATTTTAGAATAGCATGAGAAAAAGGTGTTAACACAAACAAATTTGAAATCTTGATGCTATTTTTTTTTAAATGATAAAAAAATGTGCAAGTTCACCAAAAAATTATGCAGCGTATCAGAAACCTACATAGCCTACAAAGATGGCATATGATGATGTATAGTAGCATACAAACTGTATGGATGCATATGCATAAATAGAATCTATACAGTGAACAAAATTTTGAACCTCAAAAACTATGCCCCAAAAAATTACCCTAGTTAGATTTTGACAATTTGATAATCAATCTTAAGTTTTTTGGATGTTTTGGATAAAATGACAATTTCCATTTTGTTCCAAGATACACAATTTTTTCCTCAAGGATGAATCTTTTAGAAAATGAGACATAAAATTGCAGATCTAGTTCTTTGATACCATGTTGGTATTGATTGTTGAACCCCACAACTCCTAAAAATCACTCACAACCAAAACACATGTCATGATAGAGAGAATACACAATAAATTTTGCTATGCAACCAAAGAATTGTATTAATGCAATAATGTTTTGAATAAATGATTATAATTACAATGATGAATTCTTATAAAAACCAAAAATAAAAATAACCTAGATGAAACCCTAGGTGAAGATTAAATTAGATTATAACAAGTGTCCTCATCCTATGCTATGAGATAAAAAAATACATAATCTAATAATAAAAACACTTTCTAAGTTTATCTAAGTACAATAAAGTAAATAGGAGACTTAATAATTAGCTAATGATTAATTAATTATTAGATGATTCCTATCTTACTCTAACAATATTTACCTATAAATCCTTGCAATATACTAAAGTTCCATGCATCAAAGACTAATCTTCATAATCATGTATACCTCATATATTCAAATTATTTTCTTAAATTTCACTCAAGTCCCCTGCCCATAGTCAAGTTGCTCTAAGTTAACATCACATATCACTAGTGTCCCATTAAACTAACATTGGCAAAATTTAAATTCAAGCAAGTTTATTTAATCATTAAGGAATCCAAACATGAGCCTTTGTGTTCTATGTGGGTTATTATTTACATGACATCATACCATGTGAATTACAATACAAGTTCCTTTCCAAACTCAAAACATGTTGACTTACAAATTCCATACGTATATTCAAGTTGATGCATAACAATATTCAAACACCTATTGTTCCTTTGATAGATATAGTAATATATCATACTTTATATTCGTTAATAAGCATTTCCTTACCATATAGATTTATATATATGGTAGAGTTATGTATATTGAATAGCTCATTCAAACTTATGACCATATCAACAAGTATTAAGGTAATTACAACTTTGTCTTCAATACATACTAAGTCATTAAATAGACATCCTCAAATTGTTTACATTTTGATTTCATAATAATTCATACTTATACTTGATAAGCATTTCCTCATTATATAGATTTATCTATATGATAAAGCTATACATTGAATATCTCATTCAAACTTATGACCATATCTATGAGCATTAAGGTAATAACAACTTTGTATTCAATACATATTAAAGCATTAAATAGACATCCTCAAATTTTTTGCATTTTGATTTCATAACAATTCATGCTTATACTCGAGAAGGATTCTTGATAATCTTGAATAATCATCTAAAATAGATATTTAAACAATGCCCATAAATACCGTGGTGGAACTCCCATTGGCTACACAGAATAATCATCGCACGGAGGTGGAGGTTGTGTTCATGATTGTTAGATATGTTATTAGTAAGGGGTTTTCCAAAGTTTGGGTGGAGGTGATTCTATGAATATCATAAACTATTTGTGTGGTACTCATCCCCTGAGCTAGAACATGGATCGGTTAATAAAGGATAAGGTAATGATGTTGCAATCTTATGATGAGACTCGCGTCTCTCACGTTTATCGGGAAGGAAACTCTCTTGTTGATTTTTTTGCCAATTTGGCTGTCAGCCTTAGTGAATTTCGTTCATGGGAGGAAGGCTTGATCATTCCCAAGGATGCTAGAAACATTTTAAGAAATGATGGAGTTGGATAAGTTGTGGCTTTTATGGCCTAGTACGTCTTCCCATCTGACACGTTTTTTGGGTGTTTTATGGGTATTGCACTTTTGTCTGGGTAACTTTCGCCAGGGTTTTGTGTGTTATGTTTGGGCTACCATGGGTGGTAATAGAAGCCAAGTTGAGCCACATTCATGCGGTGATATTCAGAGAAAGAAGAAGCTTTGGAACATTCTTCGTCATGGAAATTTCACTCCATTTTTGGAGAGATTACATGGTCATGACCCTAATGTCTCAGCCAATTTTGTCTCTCTTTGGCATAACCGCAAGCTCGTGTTAAAAGGGATGGAGGAGGAGGTGAATGAAGACCTTATTTCCACCATTACTGGTATGCTGATGGTGGGAAGGAAATTTTTCAAAGATAAAAAGAGTAATGAAGAAGCGATGACCCAATTTTTTAAGGATGACGAGCAGAAGAATTTTGTCAAGTTGGAGAGCTGGGGTTATGATAGAACCTCCCTCAAAAAAATCTGGGCTAGGGTTGCGAAGGTGATGATGTGATACATGACGCTGGAAGGGAGATTTAAGGATCTTCTTGGTCACCATTTCACTCTCTCGAATCACTTCAGGCATGGTTTGTTTATTTCATTTCCCTTCTTCCTTTTATCTTCGTTGGGATCCTCGGTGTATACTCATCTAAAGAATAGGAAGGACCCTGTCCTCCATGAATGGCTTATTTTTCTTATTATGGAGCATGTCCATTCTCTAACCCCAACTCCAGCCATCAAAGGCAAGGAAGAGGTTTTTAGTGCTTTATCAGGGTCGTCGGATTTAGACTCCTCATCGTCGTCGGAGGAGGAATGGGATGAGGATGAGGAAGATGTTTGCCCTGTGGTTGTGGCTTTGACTTCCAAGAAAATGAAGGTGGTGGGTTCTAAGAGTAATAGGGATCCTAAGAGGCTGGCCTTTTCTGGGAGTGATGATATAGAGGTTGGGTTAGATAGGTCCTCTCCCAAGGCTGCAGAAGTGGTTGTTGGTGAAGGTGTTGTTGGTGGGGCTCTTGAGGTTGGGGCCTAGGTTAATGTTGGGTTGGTTGAGAAACTGAGAAGACTATTGAAGAGGTTGGCCAATTTGAAGAAGAAGGCTTCTATAGTTATGACCACAAACCCTAAGGAGGCAGATGATGGTAAGGTTCCTTTGAATAAAACAACCACTATGGAGGATTCTGTAGTTCATGAAATGCTTAAGGTGCCTCTTGTGAAGGAGGTTGGGGACCTGAATGTGGAGGAGGAGGAAAAGAAAAATTTTAATCCACCCTTGAAGATTGATCCTCTCTCAGAGGATTTTTTGTACTTGGACGAGGATGATACTTCTATGTTTGGTTTGTTGGACATGGCGAGGTCTAGGGAAACATGCACCTTCAAATTGGCCAAATGGACTTTGCAAGAATTCAATAAAATTAATATCAAGATAAGAGACTTAAAGGCGAATATGCAGAATGTTCAGAAGGCCTCTATATTTGACATCCTCATTGATAGAATGGTGGAACTGGTAGGTTCGTTTAATGATTTCAAGGCATTGTGTGAGGATAGAATGCAGGCCCTTGAGGCCAAGGTTGTTGGTATTAATGGGGATATCAAAAAATTGTTGCATGTAAGCTATACCTCGGTAAAGAATAGTGTAGAAGCTTTGGAAATTCTCTTTAAGAAAATTGGGCAGCTCAAAGAAGATCAAGTTTTCTTCTTGGAGATCATGGAGAAAGAGCACATGGCTAAGGGTAAGGGTAAAAAAAACTGTGACGGATGATGAAAAGGTACCTGTTGGTAGAGGGTCGACTGAATGGAAGAATGCTTTTGATGCTAAGAAAAACGAACTACTGGATATGGTTGAAAAACATAAAAACCAACAGATTGAGGTGGCCAAAACTCTGAGTGGCCTTAACTAGTTTCTTGTTTCTTTCTATTTATGTTTGGTGCTTGTCTTATGTTTGTTGTTTTTCTAGTGGGTGCCGCTAGTTGTTGATTGTCTTCTTTTAGTTTGGCACCCATGGTGGTTGGTTTTTTGGTTGTTGGGTTGCTGTTGGTAGACTTTTATATATTTTTTGGAGCAACATTTTGTTTATGATGTAAAGGGTTTTAGGTCCCTTCAAAACCTGTTTTTCCCTATTAACCAAAACAATTCCCATAAATACATTTAATATGAAACTTAGCCTTCACCCAAATATACATAGTATGCTATTAATTATTGACTAAATTTAATCCCATTGCAACCTGTCCCATTTTCTTGAAATTACTGTGGTGGAAAAAACTCTTTAGAACAAATTATATTTTATCTTTGATCTTACTTTTCCAAACCACACTAGGTAAACAAATTACTCAAAACCACATTTGATTTAGATTTGGAAATTTAGACTCATTATCACCCAACTAAGAGTGCTGAAACACCAATACCCACTGATAAATAGATAATGATCAAGATGCAACTGTAAATATTTCTAAATCGTTTCATTTATAATGGTTGTTGTTTTTAAAGCCATTAAATATTCCCAAATCACTCTCTACTTCCACCTAACAGATAAATTATTAGCAAAATAAAAGAAACATTAAACTTTTCCAAAAAAACAATTGGACAACTAAGAGGTATTGTGGAAATATACTACCTTCTACTTTAAAACTACTTTTTATCTTTGATCAACCCATTATAAATGACTTCAAGGCCTTTTCTATATCATAGATATTCATAAGTTTCTCTCAGTAATATTGTGATGATGATAACAATAGTGTGCTTATTATCAAAGACCCAGTGTGCAAATCCATCTCAGGCTGTGGACATTCCTGATTTTCAAAACAATGCAACTGTTCTAAAGCTGGTGGATTATGCTCTAACAGACTATAACACTTTCCATGTAATGAGAATTGATTATTTTTCACTTTTTTTTCTTTTGTTTTCTTTGATTTGAAAAGTTTGGATTTGGGTTATGAGCTATAGTAGTTTGGATACATATTGTTTGTTCTAATGGCCAAAGTATTTGTGTAATTGTGCATTAATTTCTTGAACAATTGCTTTGGTTTTTTTGTTGGGTAGCATGTTGTACTTGTATTTCGGAAAGTGGTGGGAGCAATAGTGGAAGCAACAAGGAACAAAGAGGCTACCTATTATATCTTGATTCAAGTTTTGGATGCCAACAAGTTTGTGGATGTTTTTAGTGCTCAGATATTGTATAGGGAAGACACTTATCCTTGGGTTAAGATATTCACCCCTTTGCTTGCACCTACACCTCTCTAATTCTTGGATATGCCTTTTGAAATTGATAGAGTATGGAATCTGTATATTGTTTAAAGTTTGGATGACTTTTAAAATTTGATTTATGAGATATGAATAACTGAATTCAACATATATTGAATAAGTGTATTTATTAAGGATAAGGGAGTTGCATGGTTGGTTCTACTTGTGTAGTTTTGTATGTCTTTACAATCTTTGTGTATTCATTATTGTTCATTTCTCTTTCCACTTTTATTCTTTAATGGGCACCATTTCAACTCCTTTTTCTTCTTACTCTGCACTATGTTCATGTGATATAAACAAAAAGTTTGATTGGAAAAAATAAATCAAGTTTCAAAAAAATACTATGTTTGTTGTTTTATTTAGCATAATATATAAGTATTTAAATAACATAATTATTAATGAGTTTTTGGTCTTTTTAAGTAAAGTTGAATGATTTTGAATGAGTCTATTAAAGATCAAATTTTGCTGAATGCAAAATTCTCAAGTGAAAAAAATTCACCCTAAAACTCATACTTCTGAGTAGATAAAATAATTGTAAATTTGATATACAACTTTTTAAAAAAATTAAAAAATAACATAAACAAGATATTGCTGTTTCATTATCACTTGTGAGCAAATCTTTCTATTTTCTATAATAAGTAACATTCTATATTATCAATCCCATTTGTTTTTTTAACACCACTTATTAAAAAAAACATAAACCAGATTATACAAGATTATCCATAGATTTTTTTTCCATTATCTTCTAAATAAAACCTTCTTACCCTCTGTTGTGCATTTGCTTATATTTAACCAGTTGGAGTGTTTCCAAAAAGGATAATTTGGAGTTTTCTCTATTTTGGTGGAGCAACTATTGTTTAAGAATTGAAAATAAGCTGTGAAAAAAAATGGAGGGCTTTAAAAAAAATGGAGGGCTGGAAATGAGCAGTTGTTGCATATTGAAAAAGTTGTTAATAATTTTTTTTCCCTCTTTTTTATTTGCCTCCAATTTTTCCTTCCAATTTTTTTCTACAAAAAATGTTATTGTTATTTGCCTCCAATTTTTCCTTCCAAATTTTTTCTACAAAAATTGTTATTGTTATTATTTATTCATACATGTAAATAAATAATCACTGCATATGCTTTAGATGATTGCTTAAAAATAAGCACCGAATTAAAATTCATGGGGCCACTAGCCCCACAAATTACTCCTAAAAAAATTGAGAGTGGTTGCTAAAATAAGCTAAGCAGCTATTTTATATGTAAACATTATTAGTTCTTCATGGAACTATAGTCTAACTAGTGATTAATATTTAAAGTTTTTGGCTTTAGAAAATTTACTGGACAAATTCACCGCTATGACAGATTCACGCATGGAAAATTAACCGCCAACAATTCACTGCATTAAAGTTTTTAATATATATTTCCAAGATTTTGAAATTTTTTTTGCAAAAGAATAGTTTTCTCAAAAAAAATTTCAAAATCTTGGAAATATATATTAAAAATGTTAATACTATGAATTTTCAGCGGTAAATTGTTGGTGGTTAATTTTCTTTGCGATGAATTTGTTATAATGGTGAATTTTCTTACGATGAATTGCTGACGGTAAATTTGTCTGATGCCAAAATTTTCTATCTATAAAGACGTATTTCTACATCCCCATGCATGTTCGCCATCTCCTAAACATCTTCCATGTCAATCCATCTCTATGTGTACATCCTCTTCAACATTCTCCGACACTTTTTCAATCTCCTGAACATCTTCATGACAATATCATCTAACTATATGTTCTCCATGTCAATATCCATGTTCATCTCAATATCCATTTCTCCTGCACTTTCTCAATCTCCTGAACATCCTCCATATTCTCCATCTCAATACACTCCTGGTACTCCATTGACTAGATTCACCTGTAACTTATCGTTTCAAACTGGGATTAGGTGGCTGAGATGGCCCTATGAAATATAGTTTTTAGAACTAAGTCTGCACTGTGTGGGGGCACGGTGAAGTCTAACTAAAATAGGTGCTTGCAACAGTTCTATTCCCTCTCACATTATTTTCTCTCGCCCCGTGCATACTGTGGGGCATGCTGAAATCCAATTAAAATAGCTGGTAACATTACGCTTGTCCTTTCTCTCTTTCTTTTAACTTTATTTTCTTTCTCCCTTCCCTGCATTATGTGGGGCATGGTGAAATCAAATTAAAATAGTTGTCTATGTGACACTTGTTCTCTCTTTCTTCTAATTTTATTTTCTTTCTTCTTTCTGTGCACTATGTGGTGCATGGTGAAATCTCATTAAAATAGTTATCCACATTAAGTTTGCTAGTAGTTTCTCTGTTTAATTTTATTTTCTCTCTCTTACATGTATTATATGGGGTATGGTGAAATCCAATCAAAATAGTTGTCCACATTACACATGTTATTTCTCTTTCTTTCTTCTACATTTATTTTCTCTATCCTTCCATGCACTATGTGGGGCTGGTAAAATTCAAGTTGTTAACAAAATATTCCTCTTCACACATATTTATTATTCAATTTGTTGGATACCCTCTAACAAAGGTTATGAGAACTTAATTCAAATTATTTGCCCTTTCTTATGGACAAAATGGAATGGTAACATTGGATTTATATCCACATCATGGGCACATTGCATTCAACCTAAATGTAAAGGAGGTTTGGGGCTAATTGAACCAAAATCTCAAGGAATCTGTTTAGCAGCGAAATGGATTATAAGCACTGTCAAAGGTGAAGAACCATGGAAGATTTTTATACGAAACAAAATTAACCTAGACTCATGTAAAGGTAAATGGCAATTGGTGGGATGGCTAGATAAAATCCTTTATACATCTTTTTTTTCCAATTAATACTTTTCATCCCTTTAATCTATTTGAAAGGGCTGACAATATATCTATCATCTTTGAAAATAGAGAGATGCCTCTCTTCAACATGGGTTCAACTTCTCCACTTCATCCATTTAGTGGAACAAAAGTATCCTTTATCATGAGAAACCCCTTGCTTTAAGTTTTCCAAAGTAGTCATATTTTATGTTTAGAAAAGGAGTTCCTAACATTGGATACCTTTGGGATTTTTCTACATTGATCTTGTTACCATGACATATTGTTAAAAATCAATTGAATCTAAATAACAAGCACAAATATTTTTTTATTTTCATGCATTCTTTGGTGTCATTGAAATTATCTATGAAGCTATATGTACTCCTATTCATTGCAATTTCTTGAAAGATTGGCTATGGTTGTATCCCTTCTTAATTTTTCTTCTAAAAAGGGGATATTTGCATAGTTGCCTCATGTCTTATCTTTGAAACCTTGCTTGAATCTCAAATAGCATTGTAGATTTAGTGAAATTTTTTGGGAAAATCTTTCTAGTCAAATTTGGAAATCAAAAGTCAATTCAAATGCTTAATTATTGGCTTGTAAAATATTACACTACAAGCTACCCATTGATGGCAAGTTGAAGTGCATTATGTTGTAGCTGATAAATTTCCCTTTCTACTAAAGAAATGAAGATATGAGGCACACTTTTGGGGGGTGTTAGGTTGTTAAAAAGCGATGGAACTCTATATTTAATGATTTACCAACTATTTTTTAGCATAAGCTAAGATGGAAAGAGTCATTACTCTAGTTGGGCTTCATGATAATGTTATTGTCGCTAGCACATTAGACATGCTATTTTGTTGCATTTATGGAGAAGTAGGTGTAAATAAATTTTTAATAACCATAATGATCACCGAGAAATTTTAGTTTTAAGGCTTGATGCAGGAGCATCCAGTGGTGTAAGGGCAATCTTGCATCACCCAAAAATAGTTAAATTTCAAGTTTCTCAGTTTTTAGATGTTTTTACATTTTTGAATACCCTTTTCGTCATAATGAAATTTTCAATTTATGGTTTTTATTTTCTATTCATGGGTGGAAAGATATTGCATTTTTAGTTTCCCATATTTGCACCTGAAAATCTTCCGAGTGAGATTTGAGGCACTTAGATTTCACAGATCGGCCCTGAAACTTGCCAAAATTGGCATAGCAAATTTCAAGCGCATTGTTGACTTCGTGATCTTTCCAACGGTTCAAATGGTTCGCGAATCGGAGTCCCGGATCAAAAGTTATGGCCCCGGGAAATTGGCCCACTTTCTAGAAGATACAATTGCAAACGTTCTTTTGGAATTTGAACTTCAAGTTGTAATTTTTCGGCACCAAACTGCCTAAACTCAAATTTGAATGTTGTTTTGGCTCCAAACAAAAGAGGAGCTCTATTTATGGGCAGGTTTCTAATTTTTGGGTAACTTTTTGGGGACAAGCTCGCATATTGCGAAGGGGTGATTCTGTAGCTTTCTGTAACTTGCATGTGTTGTAGAACTTGGGAATTTGAGATCCTCTGCATGTAAGAAGCTCCATTTTCTGAATAATAAAATTATTCTCTTGTTTGTGGGTTATTTTCTAAGTCTCGGGTTGCGCCTTCATCAAGGCTTTAATTTGATATATTTTATTGTCTTGCTTCCTTGTTCTCACACTTGTAGGTGGAGTTTTGAAAAGAATCCAAATATTTATGAAGTTCCAAATTCTTGAAACAAATCAAAATTCAAGTGAATTGGATGTTGAATACTCTTTGTATTTGTATTGCTTAAGCTCTAAGGTCCCTATTGCAAAAATGACTATTTTGAAGATAGTTTTTGATCTTTTTTTGTTTCATATTCTATTGAATATTGTTGTTTTAAAGACCTTGTCTTTATTTGTAATTTTTGGCATGTTAACCTTTTGTTGGTCTTGTTGTTCTAGTTTTGTTGTTGTACTTTTGGTACATAGTGACATTGCTATTGGTATAGATAATTAATTTTGTTATATGTTGTCTTTGTGTACAGTTTTAACTTACAATTTTTAATTGCATTCTTTTAAATGTAATCTACATTTTTTTCAATACAAAAAAAAAACTAACTCTACATGCTTGTAGTTTTAGGATGGGACGAGTTTCTTATTCCATATTTTTTATGCTTTGTATTTTAATTTGAATGTCATCATACAATGATAGTTCATGTTTAAATATTTTTATTTTTTATATAAAAAGGTAAAGAATAATCTTTACAATAAAAGGTATTCAATTGACATTTTATAGATTAAAAATTGTATTAAACGAAATGTTTATACATTTTAATAATTTATCAATTTTAAAATGTAGGAAACTACTAATTTTAAAATTATTAAGGAATGGTTTGAATGTTTCTATTTATGGTTTGTACATATTTTTCTTGTAAATCATATTTTCTCATGGATTCTCATTAATATAATCATGGCGTGTATTAATAGATTTCAATATAGAACATTTTTTTCATGTTTGACACTATTTATATATGGATAGTGGTTATGTAAAGGGGTTGAAAGAGGTTTCTCTTAGAATGAGGTTTTGATAGAGATTAAATGTGAAACAATTGTATTGTAAATTTTTATCATAGATTCCCAAACACCAATGTGGAATAGATTGTACAAAGTCATCATAACAACAAAAAAGCATCAACCTCCTACTAGCAAAGGCGAGGATAAAATAGATGACTAAACCAACAATAGAACAAATAAGTTGAGGAAGTTTGAAGCTAAATCAATTCAGTTAACTTTGAGTCCATCCCACCACCTTATCCTTTGACTTTGTAGATGCTAAAAATTGTCCTAGGCCTGTGACTCCTAAATTCTTCATCCTTCCCTCTTTTTCATCATCGATAATTAAATAATTATAATTATTTCATTATTTACTAATGTCACAAGTCCTCTATTAAGTAAATAATTTTTAATTATTTAATTAATTCATTTCTACCTTTATTTTTTCTTTGGTTAAGTAAATAAATTTTATTTATTTAATTGCTTACTAACTTGTCCTTATCTTCTAATTTTGAATTGAATCATTATTTAATTCAAAAGGTCACATGACCTCTATAATTAAATAATATTTTTATTATTTAATTATTGGTTTAAATTTCTCCTACAACCTCTTTATTTGTGTCAATCTTATCTTCCACATCAAATATTATCTATCCATGTATCAATTGACCTCCACCCTTGATTAAATTATTTTATAATTTAATCTTGACCATTAATCCTTATCATTTTCCCTAACCCTATTCCATATTACATCATTCATTCTTGGCCATTGATCTTTAGGTCAAATTAACCTTTCAATCTTAGCCCTTCATGAAAAAATTGACATTCTATAAAAGGTTTCTACTTTGTCATTGCCAATCTATCCACAAGAAATCTAGAGACATCTTGCTATCTTGTCAACTTAGCTATCAAGTCAAGTGCATTCTAGTCAATTAGAATCTTCAATATTTTGCTAGTCATTGTCATTAGACCTATTTTCATACTCAAAAATTTGAGGGAAATTATTCATATTAAGAAAAATGGAGAAGTGTAATGGAGATGAATCAATGGTGGCATGAAGACTCTTTGGTAATATTGTTTTATGTTTTCTCTTTATGCTTATTTGTACTTCATTATTTATTAGGGTTTGATTTATATGCTTTGTTGCCTAACCTTGATAACTTTACCTTGATTTACATTGGTGAACTCGACGTGAAAGGACAAATTTGTAGAATTCGTACAGAAATTTTGGTTTTGTAGGTCATAGGTACAGATCGACGCAATCACTAGATGAAACTACACAATCACTTTTGACATAGTACCACAACCATCACGCTAAATTAAAAAACTTCTTTAGATTAGGGCACATCTTGACTTTGTCTAATTTCTTGGGTTTTCTAGAAAAAATTTGTTATCTAGTTTCTAGTTTTCTTAGATTAACCTTAGTTGGATATCATATTAGTTGTTAGTTGCTCAAATTTGGTCATATTTTCTTCATTTTACAGGTCAAGGTTCATGAGGCACATTTGACTGTCATTTGATGCAATCGTCAGGGGATTCATCACATCTGATATCGATAAAAGCTGCAATCACCTTTCTGTGATGCAGTCGATGTCTGGAATGACAGTTGACATTCCCTATGATGCAATTGTTTTCTGGTTGTGAGCCGCAACTACTATTTTATGTGACGTAATTGCCTGTTAACTTAAGATTTAGGGTTTTAGTCAAAATTTCTAGTTTATATCTATTTCATTCCTTAGTATATGGGTTTTTTGTTACTAACATTTGATTTCTAGTGTGTGGCATAGGTGGAAAGGAGACATTTTACTTGATATTGCTAATCTATCTATCTTGTCTTCTTTTCATATATTCATTGGGATTAAAATTAACCTTGCATTCACATGCCATTGGGCTTAAAATTTGCAACAACTTGTATTTCTTCACTCATTGGTTAAAAAGAACTTGCATATACACTCATTAGTCTAAAATTAACCTTGCATCAAGTGTCTTCTTCACATATTGCTTTGAGGGTTAAAAAGAACTAGTGTCTTCATTGTATTGTGGTTTTGTATTTTTTCTTAAAGTGTGTATGCTCTTCTCTTGCACCATTTGGTGATTTTGAGAATCAAAAGAATCTTTTAGACATTTGCATAATCACCCACACATTTGGTTTTGGGATTTTTCTTTTTAAAATGAACATCATGCGAGTGTGAGAAAAAGGTGTTGTGTATGCTCTCTCCTTGCACTCCGTGTGATCTTGGAGATTAAAAAAAAATACTTATCTTGCTTTTGTTACCATTAGAGGGCCTTCCTCCCAACTTGTGAGAGGGAATGACCCAAGTGGTACTTTTTTTTGGTCCACTATATAAATATTTGTGATTGTTGGGAAAGTCTTCAATCACCTAGTGTAGATGTCCTATACAGACAAGTCTCATCCCCAGTATCTGTGAGATACGTCAAAATCCTTTCTAATGAAGGGACTGGGAGGGATCTTTATTGAGCTAATATCACCTCACGTATAAGCACCAATATTAGCTCAAAACATAGATTAAGAACCACTTGTTTTAGAGGCCAAAATCCCTTTTACTTACTAGTGCAGGAGGTTGGACCTCTAAAGTCACCCTATGTTCCACCATTCATTGTGGAGACAAAAATTCCCTTGGTTCACAAGATCTTAGGATCATCAAGGGTAAGAGATTTTGGTGTGCTCGTGTCATGTAAGGGGGAGCCAATGTCACCAAAATCGCTAGTTGTATGCTTTATTTAGGTGTTTGGAGCAATCCAAGTAGGGACTCTACAAGCCTAAGTTGTGCATTGTCTATGAGTGTCTTCTTACACATTTAAACATTTTTCACACTCAAACCAAACTAAAACAAGTGTCTTCAAACTATTTTTTGTGTTTTCCAAAATAAAACTTCACAAAATCACCTCAAAATTGGTCAAAACAAGTCAAAACCTAGCAAAATACACTATAAGCTGCAATTGACTGTCATTCGCCACAACTGTCATTTAGAAAACCACAACTGCAATTTCTAGAATGCCACAACTATTTGTTGAACACCGCAACTAAGACTCAAAACTACGCAATTGCTTGTCATTGGAAATTTTAGGGAAAATTGAGATATTCCATTTTCTGATTAGTTCTTGAGCATTACTCTATCCTCTGATCACAAGACTTGCAAGCTTCTAGATTGTCATCCATGCATTTCTCCATTAATCCTTTTCATTGCCATATGCCAAACATTAGGTTATCCTTTAGTTTGCACATACCTTGGTGTAGGTTTGGACTTTGGAAACTTATCAGACTCTAGAACAGTCCATAGTGACAAAATCAGGTTTACCTTGACCTCAATTTTCCATCACCTTAGTCCTTTTTCATTTAGGTTGGCCTCTCAAACTCATAAGGCTAGTTTGAGGCCACCTTTGCCAACTTGTCATCTTAGTCCTTTCCATCATTGAGGTATTGATAAATTAGGTTTTTAACCTTTGCTATCCTAGTTTGATTAAGCAACCTTACCTAAACTTGCCACAAGGTTCTTAGTTGCCATATTCTTAGTCATCCTCTTAGGACATATCACCACCTACAGCTATCATCCTTTCATACTAGCATTAGATTTGGCATACCTTAGACATACTCAAGATATTGACCTCATTGTGACACTTTTGACATTTGACCATTGTCACTTTGGTTCTTTGTCTTGGTATCATCCTTATTATCATCTTGCATAGACATTACCATAGCTTGGACCTCATTATCATGCTTAGACATCATTTATACTTTTGAAAAATCCAAAAAACATAGGTGCATAACCTTGGTCCTAGTCATACCTTGATCATACCTAGAAATAACCCTTGCATAGTCACCTTATCACCTTCACCTTCATCTCCCTCTTGCAAGTCTTATTTGGTCGAAACAAGGTTGCAAAGGAAGCAAAAAGATATGGCTTTCCAAATAGATGATGAGTTTTTCAATCCCTTTGGAATGCCTTCCCAAGGGTCACCAATATCACGAAATTCATTCCCAAATCCATTTGAAAAATTCATCCTTAGAGACCCAAAAGGAATTGCCACCATAGAAGAAGTAGAGGTAGCCGCACAAGATCCTAAAGTAGCTTCTCTTGTCAATGAAATTGTGGCATTAGATCCTCAACATTTCCTAGAAAAGCTATTATCTAAAGGAGCCACATTATCCCATGGTTTTGATGTCAATACACTACAAGCAACAACCACACCAAATAAACAAAACCAAGGACATAATACACCTACTTCTAGTGGCACCATCTCACAAGTCAACATATTTATGCCATTGGGAGGATCCACACAAGATGCTACAACAATTCACACTTCACCTCTTGACACCTAAAACACAACACAAGGAACAATACCAACCATGTCACAGTCCAACTCACAACCCTTTGGTTCCTCATCCAACCTATTTTCAACATCAAACACTATGGGAGCATCATCCTTTAATCCATTTAGCACAAACACCTCAACCAAAAGAATAAAAAATTTCATCAACAAGACTCCCAAAACAAATGCTATACCAAACATGGGGGCATCTCAACATACCATTATGTCACAACAAGGTCCTACTCCTCATACACATGTGCAAAACAATACCCAAGGGTCCATTCCGCAAAACACACTACTTGGAAACCAAGGATCCGTCATGCAGTATGGTAACAAGGACCTTTTCCACAATATGGCAACCAAAATCCACATGGTCATACTTTCACAAGTTCAAGCATAGACAATCCAATCCTCCCCATAACACTCACATTCCCACTTATAACCAAAACATTCACAACCAAATACCATCTTACACACACATGAAAAACCAAAATCCGTCATACACATACATACCCAATCAAAATTCATCCCATAACATTAGATTTCAGCATGCCAACATCGGCCCTTCAAATACACAAGACCAATCATTGACCCAAATGGAAGTCTTAACCACTCAAATTCTCTCCCTACAACAACAAATGGAGAATATGCAAGTATCTAACAAGAAAACTTATTCTACAAAAGACATGTGTCCTTATCCATTTGAAAAAAGTGTATACATGCCACCTTTCCCACATGGATACACCATGCCTAACTTACCTAAATACAAAGGGAAGGGTAATCCTATCGAGCATGTAAGATATTTTTATATATCTTGTATAGACATTGCATTTGAACCTGTATATCTAATGAGATTATTCCTGCGAAGTCTTACATGCATAACACTTGAGTGGTTTGCACATCTACCAACTGGAATAAGAACATGGGCATAATTAGTAGACAAATTTGTGGAACATTTTGCATTCAACATTGACAATGAAATAACTATTGCCACCCTATGTCATACCACACAAGAAGATGGTGAAAAATTTGTAACCTTCTTCCAACAATGGAGGGGTTTGGCTAGTAGATGTCCTGTCAAAATACCTAAGAAACAAAAAGTTGTCATGTTCATTGAAAACCTAAAGTCAAACTTGAGACATGAGTGATGAATGCAGTGTTGTGCCTCATTTTTTGACTAAGTAGAGAAAGGTATTATCCTTGAAAAGGCCCTTATTGACAAGGAAGAAATCAATACTTCAAACAAAAACACAAACACCCAAAACACATCAAATGACAAAGGTAAATATTAGGCTTGTAACAATAATATGACTAAAGATGGAGTCATTGATGCCAAGAAAATGTACACAGGCCCTACCATTACACTCAAAGGAACCAATACATCCAACAACACAACAAGAAATCCCAACCAAACAATAAACACCATCCAAAACACACTCCTCTTGGGGAAGCAATTGAGTCGATCTTCAAACAACTTTTGCAACACAATGCCATAAAACTTCTTGAACCAAAACAATACGACCATGGATAGTTCAAACCATCATGGTGGGATGAAAATTCCTTCTATGATTATCATTGAGCTATAGATGGAAATACCTATGCATAGTTTGTAATGGCCTAAAGTCAAATCAAGCTTGAGTAGTGTATGTGAGTAGGATGACTATCACTTGAAGTATTGAGTGAGAACACTTTGGCCAAAGTAGTGTGATTTTCTCTGGCTCCAATTTCAATTCACCATGATCCATTTATGCATGCTAGTTTAGGATTGTAGGGTCTACAAGTTCTAGTTATGTAGGACACAACACTAAGCTTAGAATGGTTGTTGTTATGAGGTTACTCCAACAATCTCTTCATTGAAGTGTAGTGCCATCTATCGAATGATAGATGTGCGGGGGACCATATATGAGTCTTTGGTTGGAAAAAAAGTGCTTGGGTGATGCTTTTCCTCCTTGGAAAGTGACTGAAGACCAAGATTTGAAAGGAGATTCCTAGACCATCTTTATCTATTGCTTGAAAGCTCTGATGAGCTATGTATGAACTACTTTGTACACAATCTTTGGAATATTGTAATATGTGAAATATTATTTTGGAAATGAAATAAAAAGTGGTTATTATTTTTTCATCTATGTTCATTTTTTCTCTATTAAGAAAATAATTTTTTTATGGAAATAGTTAAGTTACATAGTTTATTTAATTGAAAGTGAAAACTTAGGAAATTTTCTTGTGAGAACAATTGGCATGTTACATGTGGTATCAAAGACAAGTTTAACTCTAGAACCTATGATCCCATCATACTTTCCATCCAATGTTATCTAATGTTTGGAAATTCTTGTGCCAGGATGGTGCATCTCAAGTTAATTGAAAGAAAGTTAGTAATCAGGAATGAGTGCTACCTAAAAGCCAAGAAGGAAAAAGAGTCTATTGTTCATACAATTGAGGGTACAAATATGAATTTTTTTTCTGGTTAAGCGATATTGAAACTTTTAGTCATGCTCTTTCTTGGATTAGTGAAGTAAAGAGAAAGATGAAGATGAAGGCCAAATACAATTATCTACCTCTAGTCTCACCAAAAAAGTCTGATTCCTTGTCACTTTCTAGGGATATTCCCTCGAAAGGGAGTGTCAGTCTTGCATTCATATTTAGAGACCCTAGAGTCCTTCCTATGTCGGAAGTGATTGTAATTTCCTCAAGTAATGAATTAGAGGGTTATTCCCCCCACAACTATGTATCAGATGACAAATCCGAAGGTTACTATCCATTTTGGGATAGATATGAACAAATGAGAGATGAACAAAAATATGAGGGGTATACCCCATTGAGTTATGTGTTAGAGTGAATTTGAGGGATACTCTCCACTTGACTATCTGAATAGTCACTCTATGTAATTAAAAGGATATCAAGATCCTTGTGACTAATAAAATCACGTGTTTATTAAAATTTTGTGCTCAAATATTATGTTAAAATATTTATGTGTGAATGAATTCTCTTTGAAATGTTTTGCATAAGATAATAAGAACATGATTGAATCTAACATAGATGAAACTTCAGATATAATTCATTCTTGCAAAGATGGTAAGAACAAGGACCAATCCTGGAGAAAGTTGATGAGAGCCATTTATGTCCCATTTTATGCCATATTTCAGCCTATTTCTTACCCTTTCATTCCCATTTTCATCTTCCATTTTTGTAGCATATTATATCATTTATGTTGATTATGATTAAAATACATAAGAGATAGTTAATATGGTTTTATGATAAAAATATGAAAAATAATTATTAATTTGTTTTTACTAATGATAATTAGCAAAATAAATTTTCTAGCAAATTATTTTGGGTTCTTTATGCTACTATAGGATATTTATACATATTATGTTGCCATGAAAATTATGTTACTCAACAAAGGAGCTACTACAAAGAAAAATTATAACAATCATCCACCCACATGCCATTATGCCAACATTATACTTCAATAGCTTTCCATGTTACTAAGTTTCCTAGTGCCTATTTTGTAGTTGTGAAGGAAGTAAATCCACATGAAGATTGATATAATGCCTCTTGACCACATTATTCTACATATGCTTCCAACTATACATTACTATATTTATTTTCCATGTTATTGTTTGTTGAAGCTGCAGGAAAAGATGGCACAAATCTATTTGTTTCTATTTTTTCCTTTATTATGCAACCTAATATTTCATAACCATTCAACCAAGTTTCCACCTCATAATGGCCACTACAACAACAGTAATTGGTACATGAGAATGGTGTGGGTAATCAATATAAGAAAGCTTTACCGCATGGTGCAAAGAAATGTGGTAGAGATGCATTGCCAAACCATTGGAGGAAACCCTAAATTTACCCTTTTCTATTTCTATTTGCTTTTGTAACAAGACCGAACAAAAATAATGGTTTTACATAGACCATTACACTATGGTTTGTTGGACGCAAGACATTTAACTATTTTTATACTTTGGTCAATGTATTTTTCTACAATATAGTTTCAAACTGTAGATTTATTCTGTTTTGTTTGAAGGCTATATAAGCCAACTTATGTAATAGACAAGGTAGATCAGAAAATAATATCATATCACTTTTATTTTATGCTGAGTTAAGTTTGTGGGTTCTATGATCACTTTCTTTAGTCAGTTTGCCAGAAGGAAGGGCGTCCACTCTGCAGCTGTCAAATGAATGTATATATATATGTTTATTTTTGCAGGTCATGTTTTATCATTTTTGTATTGTTTTGATTGGTTAAATATTAAAGATAGTTCTCATGACTTCTATAGTTGACAATTGATTTCAATTTATTATAGTTCTTTAGATTTAATTATGTACCTCTTGTTTAAGTTTTTGTTATGGAATTTGTTGTTAATTTTTTCAATTTCTGTTAGTTCCTATTGCCCTAAATAGAATAGAACAAATCTTGTCATTGGGAAGTGATGGTTCCTGTCACTAGATTTATTTTGGTTTGTTGTACATTTATTTTCATAGGTTGCATTCATAACCACTCATCTCACAACTCTCAGTCCTTGTGCAGATTGCCATGATACCTTTCATCAGTTTACGATCCTTGGATTGACATGTATAGACCAAACTAAAATTCATTATTATACATTGAATCTATTTCACTATTTGCCCCAATTTTGGCCTATTAGAAGTCATGAAGTCAAACAAGGTCCAGTGAATGTTGAATTTAGATTGGATCAAATCTTGGCAAGATTGGGAAATATTGAGCATGAAGTAATGGGTAAGCAAGATGAGAAAGTTCCAAATACTGAGGATGAGGGAGAAAATTCTTCTCATGATCATGATCAAACCCATGAACATGAAAAAGAAAAATAACCTACTCTATTTGAGGAAACTAATAGGAAGCACATGGCTACTAAAATTTCTAGGGATGTGAAGAAAATAACCCCACCCAAATTTGAAGGTGACACTAGCAGGGATGAAGCTAAGGCATGGTTGTTCCAGATGGAGAAATATTTCAAAATTCAAAATAATTTTGAGGTCACAAAAGTAGCATGGGGAGTTTACCAGTTAGCAGGAGAAGCCTCTAATTGGTGGATGAACAAGAAAATGGAACTTGATATTAGCTCACTAAAACTTACGTGGAATGAATTTGTGGAAATATTCTAGAAAAGATGGTTACCTCAACTCTATTTTGACCAGAAACTCACTGATTTCCAAAATTGGAGACAAGGTGAGATGTTGGTAAATGAGTATTGGGAAAATTTTACCTATTTTTTATGTTATGTACCAATGTATTAGAAGGATGAACATTTTTGCATAAGGAAATTCATCATGGGGCTTAATAGCCAGATTGGAGGGGAGGTAGATGTTCATGGTCCAACCACTATGGATCTAGTGTATGAGAAATCTATTAAGCAAGAGCAGCAGCTTAAAGCTATCTCCATCCGCCAAGAGAATAGAAATCATAAGAAGTTTATGAGAGCTCAAGTCAAACCAACTCCAAAGAAGTTTGAAGTTGTGCAAGATTTCCAAAAACAAGGGGAAAAAGGACCCTAAAATAATGGAAGAGAATCAAGGAGGGAACGCAATAGGAATAGTTCCAATGGTTGAAATGCTAATAATACTAGTGGAAATGCTAATAAATCTGGAGATCTCACAAGGAAGAAAGGATCGGTTACTAGATGCTTCACATGTGGGGGAGACCACTATGCTATACATTGTCCCAATAAGTCTTCTGGGCCACGATCTTATGGTAACCCACTTCCTACCCAACAAGCGTCATTCCAACAAAAGATTCAAAATACCTTGGATGATCATCAAGCATAGTATCAAGTTATTCCAATAGAGACTCTAGGTATTTTATTTGGTTTTCCCATTTCCATACTTATAGATATTGGAGCAACTGAAAATTTTATTTCACCTAGAATAGCAAAGCAAATATCTAGGAAAGTTCGTTATATGGAAAAGTCATGGGTTGTAGAATATGCAAACCAAATAAGACCAACAGTGGAACAATTTTTATTTGAAGCGAGGATTAAGCTATCTTGTTTTTCTATGGAGGTAAACCTATATGTAGCGCCCTTAGGATCCTATGATGTTATCCTAGGAATGAACTAGCTTTGGAGACATAGAGCTAAGGTAGACTATCATGCCCAAATAGTAGAATGCTTGGATGATTTTGGTAACCAAGTGATGCTACAAGGGATACCTAGGGAGGTCAAGTTGCGTCAAATCTCTACCATGCAATTGTAAAGGGCTAAGAAGAAGGGATGCAAGCTCTTTGCAGTCAAGATGGAAAAGCTTGAAGATTATAAGGGATCTAACTTTCAAGAAGGTCTAGATAATTTTGGACCAAAGAGTTACCAAGAGATGGAAGAAGGCAAAATAATGGAAACTGGGAATTTAGATATGGAAAAATATCCTATCTTGAGAAAGTTTTCAAATGTGTTTCCAAAGGAATTACCTAGACTACCACTGAAAAGGGTATTCGATTTCTCTATTGATATAGTACCAGGATCTGAACCTGTTTCCAAAATGCCTTAGAAAATGATGAAAACTAAGTTAATGGATCTTAAGGCACATCTATATGAATTGTTATCTCAGGGATTGATAAGACCAAGTGTATCACCTTGGGGAGCACTAGTAATCTTTGTGAAAAAGAAGGATGGTACTTTCTATTTGTGCATAGATTATATTATGCCTAACAAAGCTACAATAAAGAACAAGTATCCATTGCCACACATTGATGATCTTTTTGATAAAATGAGGGGAGTTGGTATATTTTCTAAGATTGATCTATGATTTGGATACCACTAGTTAAGAATTGAAGATGAGGACATCTTCAAGACTGCATTCAAAACCAAATATGGGAATTATGAGTTTACAGTTCTACCCTTTGGTATAACTAATGTGCTAGTAGCATTTATGAACCTAATGAACAACATATTTATGGATTGCCTCGATAAGTAACTTTTCTTGGTTTTCCTGGATGATATCTTGATTTATTCAAGAAATGAGGAGGATCATTGTAAGCATTTAGAGATAGTTCTACAATGGTTGAGAGAACATAATTTGTGTGGAAAACTCTCTAAGTGTACCTTCTTTCAGAAGAGAGTACATTATCTTGGACATTTGATCTCGACAAATGGTATCTCAATTGATCTAGCTAAGATCAAGGTAGTGCTAGAATAGTCAATGCCCAAAAATATCTCAAAGGTAAGAAGTTTTATGGGTTTGGTAGGATATTATAGAAAGTTTGTTGCAAACTTATCCAAGATAGCCTTTCCAATTACTTATTTTTAGAAGAAAGGGAAGAAGTTTGAGTGGAAAAATAAGTGCCAAGTAGCATTTGATCTACTCAAAGAGAAGTTAACTACTGCCCTAATTTTGAAAGTACCATATCTTGATGGAGACTTCACTGTTCTCATAGATGCATCAAGAGAGGGACTGGGTGGTGTTTTAATGCAAGAAGGGCAAGTAGTTTCTTATGAATCAAGGAAGCTAAAACCCTATGAGAAAAATTATAGATCGTATGATTTATAGTTAGCAGCGATGGTTTATGCATTATAGACATGGAGGCATTACTTGTTGGGAAAGCCCTTTGAGATGAAAATTGACCATCATGGGTTGAAATATTTATTCACTAAACCTAATTTGAATGATCACCAAAAAAGTTGATATCTGATTATGAATTCAATATCAACTACATCAAGGGAAAAGAAAATCAGGTTACTGATGCATTAAGTCGAGGACATCATATTGCTTCAATAGTGACAATCCAAATTGACTTTAAATGCCAAGTATTGCAGAAATGCAAGAGGATGAGTACTATATGCAAGTTAAGCAAGCATTCAAAAGCAATCCAAAAGATGCAAGGTATGAAAGATTTCATTTTTAACCCAATGGATTGCTTAGGTATAAGGGGAGAATGTATGTACCCGACTTAGAAGAGTTAAGAAATCTGGTGTGGAAAGAAGTGTTGGGTTAAACTAGCTCTTGGGTTAGAGTTAGTGGATTAACCATATGAGGTTTTGAGCCCATGGTTTTTCATGTATGGAAGTCTATATAATGTCTTGGTGACTCCATTGTAAGTGTGGCTGGTTGAAGCCTCCAGGCTTAGCCCGGTTGGGGCTGAGGGTTAATATGAAGATCTTCATTGTTGGTTTTTCCCTGATTTAGGGTTTTCCAGGGTAAATCACTTTGTGGTGATTGTGTTATTGTTCCATGATTGATTTGTGTTTCTATTTTTATTCTTCATCTATTTCACCAACTAATCAAACCATGCTAACTTCAAATGCAACCTGCATAACCATGAAACTTCCAAGCAAATGATTAAAACCAAGAGAACTTATCTATATGGTTTCATAAGATAATATGTAACATTAATTAAAGTGTTAACTTTCCTCAATTAATACATTCCCATTATCAACCAAACCAATACCTTTCCCAAGTCTCTTTATCCAAACTGCCTCTTTGGAGGCATGCTAAACCATCGAGTGTGTTGAATTCACATTCAACCAAGGTGTAGACTCCTCGGTCTTTTTGATGAATTTTTTTTCTTACAAGTAACCATTCCAACAAATGTCTCTTGCCATAAGATAAATCCATCCTCAATTATTTCTCCAAGTACCCATGAGGACCTGTAACCAAACAATCCATTCCAAACTCCAAATGCAACACAACACTTTCATGAAGTAATCAAGAAAATGATTAATGTACCCAATACTTAAGAGAACTACACAAGATCAATGTCAAAGCTCCAACCTTGAACATAAACATGACATCCATGATCTAATCATCTCCTCTTAGGAGATCACATGCATCATAACATACTTATACATCCTAGTCACAAGAGAACCATGTAATATGCCAAACTCTAAATGTATATTGAGTAAACCATGACATACACTCTAAACCAAGAAACCATATCTCCAATCACATGGAGATAACCTTACCAATGATGCATCCAAGTCACTGCCAACCACTCCCACTAAACTGTGGTACCGAGTCACACATGGCATCATGACTACCATCCTCTCTATGAATATTACTCTGAAACATGAAGCAAAGAGTTATCACAAACAATATTAGCTAAAAAAACCAATGCATCATTACTATCATCCGAGGACTCCTTTGTAGAAGAATCAAAACTTTCTTTCTTGTTCTTACAATCCTTCTTCACATGTCCCAGTTTCCCACAGTTCCAACACTTTACCTTACTCTGTCCTTCTAACATACCCTTTCCTTGTTTCCCTTGGGCTCATTTTTCTTAGGCCTACCTTTTACAAACAAGGAATCTTGGATTTCCTCCTTAGACTTCCTCCTCATCTCTTCTAATAGGAGAGTAGGAATAATGTTTTCCATCTTTGGATCTGCACCATTACCACTAATTGCAACAATTAGATTTTCCCAAGAATCTGGTAAAGAAAAAAGTACTAAAACGCACTTATCCTCATCCTATAGCTTTACATCTATAGATGTTAACTGATTGAGAATTAAATTGAAGGTATTTAAATGTTGTGCAGCAAATTCACCATCTTTCATTTTCAATGAATACAATTGCCTTTTCAGATACAACTCATTGGTGAGACTCTTAGTTTGATAAATATCCCCTATTCTCTTCCATAATTTATATGCAGTGGTTTCATCAGAAACATTTAAGAGAACAACATCAACAAGACATAACCTAATTGTTCCTCTTTCCTTCTTATCTAACTTATCCCAATCCTCATCTGAAATAGTTGTAGGTGTCTTTGTCTCATTATTAACCACTAACCACTAATCTCTTTCTTCAAGAAGATCTTCCATTTTTAATTTCCACATTTCATAGTTAGAGCCATTGAACCTTTCAATATCTAACCTTGAATTCATTGTAACAAAACTTAAATCCAAAATTAGCAAATAATAAAAATAATAAAAGCACCCACTAAGCCAAAAAAACTCCAATCTTTTAAGAGAAGGGCGTCTCAATACTCTACCCAACCTCAACTCTGATACCAAATGTTAAAAAATGAGGTGTTTTCTTAGCTTAATACTCTTTAAAGCTTTAATATTGCTGATCTAAATAAGCTTTTCCTTTGTTACATATATTCTTTGTGGGTGATTATCTTGATTAATCCATTTTACTATTGTAGAATGTAGACAAAAGTTGATAGAACTAGACATGATATTAGAAAAAATACACAAGATGTACTGTGGAGAAACCCTTTCGGGAAAAAAATCCACCAATAATTATTCTATTATTCAACATTTGAATTAAAATAGCTCCAATTCTTGCTTGAGAATGCTTCTTCTGCCTTCACCAATCTTCTTCACAACCTGCAATAAAAACTCTCATCACTCTATTCAACTTGGTTGAGATAAATAGGCCTTTCTCAGCTTTATAAACTCAACATGAGTTACAATTACAATGTACAAGACCTATCCCTAAAAGGTACACCTATCTCATGCAAATAGGGTTATCCTATGAAGAATAATGCTAAAACATGTGCTTCATCCATTTGGGCATCCCAAACTGAAGTCACAACTCAACCTTCATTTTGTTGATAATTCCAAAGCTCTTCCTCAAAGTTGGAACCCATAAGTAATCCTACTTAACCGAGCCTTCAGAAATATCTCAACATGCAAAAGAGGTAAATCCAAGAAAGCATCTTGGGCACCCAAGTTGGCTCCAAATGACTTCTTGTTAACCGAAACATTTACTCAACACCATTCATGCAAGAATGGTCATCCCCTGTTAACTGGAGGTAGTCCCTATTATCTATCATACAACTCAAGTTATTAGCCATGCATTACAACTTAACTAAAGCTAACTACATGCAACTCAAAATAACCAACATGCATGCAATTGAAGATAACTGAACCATAACTGAATTGAACTAAACTGAACTAAACTAAACTCATTTGAACTGAATTGAACTGAACTTCATCCATGCAAACATCAAATCCTAAATCCTATTATCATTACATGCATTCATAAGTGTTATCTCTTACTTTGAATAGTTAACTAAACTTAAGGTGAGTGTCACCTTACCATGTGTGCACCCACATGTTCCTATTATTTAGGAATAACTACAAATATCAATTTCATGATTTATTTCATCAAATATTAATCTCATCCTAATCTTAGTGTTGTTGAACACATTCCAAGAACTTAGGAGATACATGAAATAATTAATGTTTTAAGATTTGCAATTAAATGGCATCCTATTTCCAACAAGAAGTTCATGAAGCACCATATTATGGACATCTTGGTGTGACAAAAATGATGGCTAATGTAAAGCCACTATATTTTTGGAAAGGGATAAAAGGAGATGCTACTAGATTTGTGGCTAGGTGCCTAGAATGTCAAAGGGTGAAAGTTGAAAATCATAATCCTATAGGCTTGTTATTGATATTCCAGAGAGTAAGTGGCAAGTCATAAGTATGGACTTTGTGTAAGGATTTCCTATGTCAAGGAATAAGCACAATGCCATTCCTGTGGTTGTTGATATGCTTACTAAGGTAGCTCATTTCATACCTGGGAATCTAATTGATGGAGATCTTGTCATAGCATGAAAATTCATTCAAGAAATGTTTAGAATGCATGGAATTCCTAAGAAGATTATCTCGGATAGGGATGCATGACTCACCTCAAGGTTTTGGAAAACCTTATTTTCTACACTTGGGACTCAACTAAATATAAGCTCAACATATCATTCAAAAATAGATGGAAAAACAGAAAGGGTGAATCAAGTACAAAAAGACCTACTTAGAATGTATTACATGTATCAACAATACAAGTGGGAAGATTACTTGCCTTTAGTAAAATTTTCTTATAACAATTCCTACCATTCTACAATAAAGATGGCTCCTTTCGAAGCATTATATGGTTGAAAGTGTCAAACCCTTATAAGTTGGGATAAACTTGAGGGCAGGGTCAGTCTTGGGCAAGAAATGTTGATAGAAATGGAAGAACAAGTGAGGATTGTTAAGCAAAGATTAACTGAAGCCAATGATAAACATAAAAGCTATGAAAATACAAAGTGAGTACCTCATAATTTTGTAGTAGGTGACAAGGTGTTGTTAAGGTTAAAACCTAATAAAAGTTCTATCAATTTTGGAAAGTCATCCAAATTAGCTCTGCACTATGTAGGACCTTTTTAGATTCTTGAGGAAGTGAATCATGTAGCTTACCAAATCGCATTGCCCATCGGGGATACTACATTGGAAGTTAGTCCAATGGAAGGATATTATGCCGATGTAAGGATATGAATTGCCCCTATCAGGCTATCGGTGGGGTGGTGATGGGAGTTCCACCAACAGAGTATTGTTAGCCCAATGGTATCAAAGGACTTCAATAGATTTCATGAATGTGATTATTTGGGTATGCTGGTTACAAAAATGGATTTTTTGCACGAACCTCAGTAATTTGTCTAGATCATGAAATTGAGTTTGATGAGATTTTGTAAGGACTAGGAGATAAATGAATAGATGTTAATGCAAATATATGGGATTTTTTTTTGGTCCTAACATAGCTCTTTTGACATTTTTTTGTCTTATACTTATTGTGTGGTGCATGATTTGTTATTTTTCTTTGTTATTTTGTGCATGCATGTGCCATGTGTAGGCTTAATAGTGGCTTATTGACCTCTCACATGAGTTGATATGTTGGTGATCTAGGTTTTCTAAACAAAATTCCCCCTGACAAAGTAAAGTCCCCTTGATAAAGTAAATTTCCCCCAATAGAATAATATGTAATAATATTTTGAGGGAGTATTATATTTCTAATAGGGATGTATTGTCTATGCATTGATGGATATTCATATCTTGTTTCAAAGCTCCCATTTTGGCACAAGCAGGGAGGATGTTGGAAATGGTTGTGGAATTTGGCTTTACACCTGCAAATTGTATTCGCTTGAAAGTTTTTAAAGTCTTTCCACCACATTCATTTTGTGCATATCTATTGTAGATTTCCTTAAGCTAAATGAAAAAGGTGTTTATACAATTTGAGATCAATTGATAAGTTGAGACATGTAATGTTGATTTGATTTACATTTCACTTAAGATATAATTTCGTTGTGTTGCTAAATTTCATAGTTCAATAATTGGGATTCTCAATGATCTTGTATACCCAAAGTGTATGTAATAGAAAGAAATTAGGTAGTCATGTCAATTAGTTTGACAATTTAAATGATCTTGAGTTCATAAGTACATAGTGATAAGTTTTGACAAATAATATAATTTCTTGTTGCATTTATCATAGAAACAAAGGCCTCTTTTGATTGTAGCAGAGGATGCAGAGAGTGAAGCATTGGCTACTTTGATCTTTGAAATTGATGATTTTTTTACTAAATTGATAATGTTTGAAGTTTCTTTTTCTTTCTTAGATGTTGAGTCTAATTAATAAGTTTAATGTTGTGTTGCAACTTGCAGGTGAGTATGTTGATATGATAAAGGCTAGCATTGTTGATCCTCTAAAAGTTATTAGAATTGCATTAGTTGATGCAAAAAGGTAAAACTATTTATCTTTATTATAATTAGTGGAACTTGCAACTACAATATCTGATAAAAATCTACTTCCAAATATGCTTTTGATGGATGTTATATCTAATTCTAATACATTCACTATATCTAGCACCTAATTTTAGGGTGCCATAGTTGGAAAAGGAAAAGAAAATCTTTGAATTTTATCCTCTGTATTATTTAACTTTTCTAAGTTTTTGATGTGCAAATTTTGAAACCTTATTTTCAGGCTGCAACTCAAATTGGAGAAGTGAAAGGTGAATACCAGTGAGGAAGATTTTAGAGGATCCAAAACCAATAGCAGCAGGAAAGCTGTGGATTTGCAAGGTGATTAAATGGGTCAAGCCCCTATAGGAGGTCACTTCCCTTCCAAAATGAGTACAATTAAGGAAGGGGAAAATAGTATAAGTATATGAAAATAGAAATATTCTATTTATATAGTTTCTTTAAGTTGTATAGTGTCATTGAGACATTGACTGTAAATAATGAGATTTTGATTTACCAATGAGGCTTAATGAAGTAAATTTTTAGAGTGGTTTTTCTCCACTCATAAATATTATGTTGTGGCTCCTCTTGATTTGTAATCTATTTGTGTTTGTGTCTAATCAATCATATTTGTTCAAGCATTTTAGTCTTCATTTCATGGTGTTTTTTAACATTTGAATATCTAGGATACTTGAAGTTTTTTTTTTTTTTTTAAACTGCCTATGATACTTGAAGTTTATATGCATAAATTTGTGAGGATTAATTAAGTTAGATTTGATTTGTAATGACTAAATATATGACTAAATTAATCACTAAATATATGACTAAAGTAATGACTAAATATGTGACTAAATAAATGACGAGTTAACAACAATCAATGACTAAATTAATGACTAAATATATGACTAAATTAATGGCTAATATATGATGACTACCATGACATGACTAAATTAATGACTAAATCAATGACCAAATCAATGACTAAATAAATGACTAAAATAATTTAGTCATAAATTTGGTGGTGTTATAAATGACTACAAATAAACCACTAAAATAGTCATGTGACTAAAATTAATGACTAAATATATGACTATATAAATGGCTAAATCAATGACTAAATCAATGACCAAATCAATGACCAAATTAATGACTAAAATCAATGACTAAATAAATGACTAAAATTGTTTAGTTATAAATTTAGTGGTTTTATAAATGACTACAAATAAACCACTGATAGTCACGTGACTAAAGTTAGTCATTTATATGCAATTTTTAGTAGTTTATTTAGTCATATATTGTTGTTTGTGTACTAGTGAGTAGATTAGGTGTTTTACTAAAGGAACCAACCCACTATGGAGATTTGATCTTACCTACAGATTAACCCAAAAATCTGAGAGTGTTTCCATGTTGCAACAGGATAAGCAAGTTTGACTTGGCTAAGGGTGCAATCCTGATTGCCAATAGTTTTTGGCATGCCCAGTGGGACTCTAGAGTCTTGTCTTTAGAGTTGTTTTTAAAATTGTAAGTTGTTGTTCGGTATATGCAACAACATTTTATGCCTAGAGAGGTTTCAAAATATACCTAGCAACTCCTAATTTCTAGTTACATTACAGATTTAGTGCAAACAACCTATGAGAAGAATTCAAACTAGATCTAGTCCAACTCCTTTTGAATATTTATAGCTCTCCCTACCAAGAAGGAGAGGTAGAACACCAAGGAGGATCTTTGATTTAGCAAGGAGAGCAAGGTCCACACCTCCAAAGCTCAGTCCTATAATTTTTGTGAAGAGGAACCCAACTCCAATATCTCAAGCACCACCTATGGTGAGACAATTTTCCTTCACACCATTTAACAGGGGCAGTCCATTATTGTTGGATCGACATGATGACATCATATTTTTTCCACTTAAAGGGCCGCCATACTTCACTGGAAAAGACCGAACCACTCCTATTGAACATATCCGAGATGTGGCAACACTATGTTCAGTGCACAACGTGACAAAATAAAATGTGGCTATAAGATTTTTGGTTGCTTCATTGAAGGGAAAAGCCCTTCAATGGTTCAGAGGGCTTCCAACCAATTCCATTGCAACATGGGACCATCATGGTGATGACTTACATCTATAGTTCATGGATAAGTCAGGGTGATCCCACAATAGTGGTTTACAATTTTTGGCCAAACTGGACACTGAAATTATTATTTTTAACTAAATCTTCACTTTCAGGCACCTATAACGGCTAAACCGTGAGGAATTTGAAGATGATACAAACTAGAGTTTTGTGAAATTTTGTATGTAGATTCTAAATATATTCTTTTCAAAAAATTTGGAATTAGATTGCACTTCTTTTTCCATCTCCTTCGAAAACTAGTGTTTTTTAGAAAATAACATTTTTAAAAAGTGACGCTCACTGTATAACGCATAAATTTTTTTCCATAAAGGATAAAATTCCAATTCTTTTGAATTTAGATTTGTAACTCTAATATCTAGTGCTTCCAATTGGTTAGATAGTTTTTTATTGAATATTTTTTTTTAATCAAGTTTCGAAGTCAAACCAATTACAATTCAAACATAGTGTGACTGTATAATGTGTAACTTTTTTTGTATGTATCAATTTTTTTTTTTTAGTTGGTGATGCAGGAGCATCCAGTGGTGTAAGGGCAATCTTGTATCACCCAAAAATAGTTAAATTTTAAGTTTCTCAAATTTTTAGATGTTTTTACATTTTTTGGATACCCTTTTCGTCATAATGAAATTCCCAATTTATGGTTTTCATTTTCTATTCGTGTGTTGAAAGATATTGTAGTTTTAGTTTCTCAGATTTGCACCTAAAAATATTTTGAGTTAGATTTGAGGCACTTAGAGTTCCTGGATTGGCCTTGAAACTTGCTAAAATTGGCATAGAAAATTTTGAGCACGTTCTTGAAACCTTTCCAATGGTTCAAACGGTTCGCGAATCGGAGCCCCAGATCAAAAGTTATGGCTCCGGGAAGTTGGTGCACTTTCTAGAAGATACAATTGCAAATGTTCTTTTGAAATTTGAGCTTCAAGTTGTAATTTTTCAGCACCAAACCGCCTAAAACTCAAAATTGAATATTTTTTAGCTCCAAACTAAAGAGGAGCTCTATTTATGGGCAGGTCTCTAATTTTTGGGTAACTTTTTGGGGACAAGCTCGCATATTGTGAAAGGGTGATTCTGTAGCTTTCTATAACTTGCATGTGTTGGAGAACTTGGAGATTTGAGATCCTCTGCATGTAAGAAGCTCCATTTTTGAATAATAAAATTATTCTCTTGTTTGTGGGTTATTTTCTAAGTCTCAAGTTGCGCCCTCATCAAGTGGTATCAGAGCAGGTCTTCTTGAGCGTGTGGACGGATCACCGATCATGAGGCAGTTCGCACCAGGACCATGGTTCTGGGTCGAGGTCAAGAAAGATGCCTCCAAGAGTGATGCCTGGTAGGCGTAGTGGTGCCAGAGGTGGTCGAGATGGTAGAAATGCTAGTGGAAGAGATGCACTAGCAGCCCTCTAGAGACAGATTGATGCATTACAAGAGTAGTTGAGAAGAGAGTTAAACCCGAGGGAGGAAAGTGAGGATGAAGGAGAGGAAGAAGGTTCAGATGTAGAAGAGGAAGAAGAAGTAATTGATCAAGACCAAATGCAGCTAATAAGGGCCATTTCAAAGATCGGGAAAAGACCTAGAGCAAAAGTCCCTAGTTATTCCAGAAGTCTAAACCCAGAAGAATTGATCGATTGGATCAACGAGCTAGAAGAATATTTTGAGTATGAGGAAATAGAGGACCCAGATTGGGTTAAGTTTGTGAAGATAAAGATGAAGGGCCATGCCAGTATTTGGTGGAAAGAGGTCCAGTTGAAAAGAAATCGAAGAGGAAAGGAAATATCACTAGATGGGATCGCATGGTAGAGAAACTAAAGAAGTAGTTCATACCAATGGACTACGAGTTAGATCTGTTGAAGAAATTGCAAGGGTTGAAGCAAGGAAGCAGATCTGTGAAAGAATATACTAAAGAATTTCACAAGATAATCATCAGAACGGGCCACACAGAGGCCAATAAGGAGAAGGTAGCCCGATACCTTAATGGGTTACGACTGAGCATTCAAGAGGAGTTAAGCCTAGTCAGAATGACCACCATTGAGGATGTGTATCAGTTTGCTCTAAAGGTGGAAGAGAAGCTGAAAAAAAGATTTGATGGCAAGCAAAAAGGACAATGAGGTCAAAGTGGAAGGGGCAGTGGAAGACCTTCAGGAAGCCGAAATGATGATGAAAAGAAAAGTGAAGATGTGGGTACCAGCTAAAGCCAAAGGAATGACAACTTCTACCGCCCTCATGATCAAAACAGTGGTGATCAAAGAGGTAGAGGATGAGGGAGATATGGACAAGGATCTAGAAGAGGTGGTTTCAAGGAACATGTTTCCAGTGTGGTGAAGAAGGGCATCAAGCCTATGAATGTCCACAACACCAAGGAAGGGCAGACAAAAGGCTAGAATGTCGTGGAAGGGTTGCACATGCGATGAGGAGGCCCAATTTGAACTTTCAGATGATGCTGAAAGGGGAGAAGCCCTAGTGATTAGGAGAGCCCTGGTGATTGAGGAAAAGGAACTAGAACAGAGGAAGAATTTGTTTCACACAAGGTGCAAGTGTGAAGGAAAATGTTGTGATGTCATTATTGACGATGGGAGCACCGATAATTTGGTGTCAGAAGAGATGGTCACAAAGTTGAAGCTGAAGAGGGAAATACACCCGAATCCATATTGGATTGCTTGGTTGCAGAAAGAACACAAAGCTTTGGTCAATGAGCAGTGCCTAGTAAAGTTCAAGATCGAGAGCTACCATGATGAGGTACTCTGTGATATCATTCCCATGGATGCATGTCACATGTTGTTGGTGAGGCCGTGGCAGTTTGATAGGCGAGCTATACATGATGGCCATGCAAACACTTATTCCCTGACAAAGGATGGGGTTCGACACAAGTTGAAACCCCTGAAGGAGACCGAAGAAAAGGTATGCAGTAGTGCTAGAATTTTCCATGTAGATGGAAGAAATTTTTTAGAAGGTATGAAGCATGAGCATGTGTTATGCATTGATTCCTAGAGTGAGTAAGGAGGATAGTGAGAAGGTTCTAGAAGAAGTTTCTGGGATGTTGGAGGAGTTTCAGGATATTGTTTCTGATAATGTACCCGAGGGTTTACCACCAATAAGGAAGATTAGTTATCAGATTGACTTGATTCCTAGATCCAGTTTGCCAAATAAAGTAGCCCATAGAATGACTCCAGGAGAAAATGAGGAGTTGAACAGAAAAGTTCAAGAGTTGTTAAGAAAGGGTTTGATACGGGAGAGTTTGAGTCCATGTGTAGTACCTGTAGTACTAGCACCAAAGAAGGATGGGGAGCGGAGGATGTATACAGATTCTCGAGCCATAAACAAGATAACAATCAAGTATAGATTTTCCCTGCCAAGGATGGATGACCTGATGGACTGTTTGAGTGGAGCTCAGTACTTCACAAAGATTGATATGAAGAGTGGATATCACTAGATTTGTATTCGAGAGGGAGATGAATGGAAGACTTCCTTCAAGACCAAAGAGGGCCTGTACGAGTGGTTAGTCATGCCTTTTGGGCTAACCAATACACCGAACACATTCATGCGGCTCATGAACTAGGTACTAAAAGAATTTCTAGGAATTTTTGTTATTGTGTATTTGGATGATATTTTGATTTTCAGTAAGACATTGGATGAGCATCTGATGCATATTCAAAGAGCCTTTGAGAAGTTAAGAGAAGAGAAACTGTTGATTAATCTAAAGAAGTGTAGTTTTGTGAAGAGGGAGTTAGCGTATTTGGGTTTCGTTGTCTCAATAGAAGGTCTCAAGATGGACCCAGAAAAGGTAAAGGCTATTATGGAATGGCCTACCCCAAGAACTACTACCGAGGTGAGATATTTCCATGGTTTGGTTAGTTTTTATAGAAAGTTCATTAGAAACTTCAGTAGTATTTGTGGACCCCTGACTGAAACAATGAGAGGGGATAGAAAAGAATTCAAGTGGAGCAGTGGAGCGGCAAAAAGTTTTGAACTGTTGAAGCAGAAGGTGACAGAACAACTTGTTCTAGCCCTCCCAGATTTCAACAAGGTGTTTCAGGTGGATTGTGATGCCAGTGGTTGTGCCATTGGAGCAGTGTTGAGCCAAGAAGGTAAGCCCATTGCCTATTTCAGTGAAAATTTAAATGATGCCAAGAGAAAGTATTCTATATATGATCGGAAATTTATGCAATAGTTCAAGCATTAAAGAAATGGAGACATTATTTGTTGTTGAAAGAATTTGTTCTATATATTGATCATCAGGCCTTGTAGTACCTAAATAGTCGGGAAAATTAAATCAGAGGCATATGAAATGGGTAGAGTTTTTGCAGTTATACCTTTGTTTTGAAACATAGGAGTGGGGAAGTCAAATAGGGTTGCGTGATTCCTTAAGTAGGAGGCATACATTGATGACAAAGATGCAGATTGAAGTGGTTGGGTTCAATGAACTTAAGACATCTGCACGAAGGATCCTGATTTTGTAGAGGCTTGGAAAGCTTGCAAGGAACCTATTACATGGACAGACAAGGTGGTCAGATTTCATAATCAGGATGGCATGTTATTTAAGGGAAGTCAATTGTGTATCCTGAGGAGTTCCATGAGGGAGAATCTGATAAAGGAGAAGCATAGTGGAGGAATGGCAGGACATTTTGGTCGGGATAAGACCATTGCCATTATCAGTGAGCATTATTATTGGCCTCATTGTCACAGGATGTGAAGAAGTTTGTACAAAGTTGCAGGGTATGTCAGATGGCTAAAGGAGTGAGTCGTATATAGGCTTATATCAGCCCTTACCTATACCAGAGAGGCCATGGGAGGATTAAGTATGGACTTTGTTCTTGGTTTGCCAAGGACACAATGAGGGAATGATTCGGTCTTTGTGGTGGTTGATAGGTTTTCAAGATGGCACATTTCATTCCATGTCAGAAGACCTATGATGCAGTCCACATTGCTGACTTGTTCTTCAAAGAGGTGGTGAGGCTACATGGTTTGCCAAAGAGTATTGTTTCAGATCATGACACCAAATTTGTGGGGTACTTTGGAAGACCTTGTGGGAAGCTCAAGACAGAGTTGAAGTTTATTCTCACACCATCCACAAACAGATGGGAAAACAGAGGGTTGTTAATAGGAGTTGGGTAATCTACTGAGATATTTGGTAGGAGATAAACCTAAGGGATGGGACTTGATCTTACCCCAGGCAAAATTTTCTTACAACAATTGTCAATAGAAGCACCGTAGATCACCATTCTAGATTGTGTATGGAGGTAGCCCTAGAACAGCTCCAGAATTGAGGAAGATGGTCCAAGAGAAGAAAATAAGTGTTGAAGCCGAAGATTTTGCAGAACACATCAAGGATATACATGAGAAGGTAAGAGAACATATTAACAAGATGAATATGCAGTATAAGGCTAAGGCAGATCAGAAGAGGAGGTATAAGGAGTTTCAGATTGGTGATGAAGTGATGGTCCACTTGAGGAAAGAAAGGTTTCCAGTGGGAACATATAACAAATTTAAGATGAAGAAGTTTGGTCCCTGTAAAATTTTGAAGAGGCACGATTCAAGGAATGCATATGAGGTAGAGTTGCCAGATGGATTCAACATTTCCCCTGTGTTCAACATTTCAGATTTGATAGAGTATCATGAAGGTGGCATAGAGGAAGTACCAACAATGGAACAATGTGGGATTCCAACACCTACTTCAGAAAAGGAGGAGATTGAAGAAATTCTGGATAGTCGTGTGGGAAGGAGTACCAGGAACAGGCAGTATGAAGAATATCTAGTGAAATAGAAAGGAAGGCCTATTGAAGATTCATCCTAGTTGCCTAAGGCATAGGTCGACCATTTGGGTTTTCCTCCACCATCTGATATGTGACGGTCACTTCTCAAATTACCCTGGGTGTCCTGGTAGGAGCATCCAGTGGTGTAAGGGCAATCTTGCATCACCCAAAAATAGTTAAATTTTAAGTTTCTTAGTTTTTAGATGTTTTTACATTTTTTGGATACCTTTTCGTCATAATGAAATTCCCAATTTACGGTTTTCATTTTCTATTCCTGGGTTGAAAGATATTGCAGTTTTAGTTTCCTAGATTTGCACCTAAAAATCTTTCCAAGTTAGATTTGAGGCACTTAGAGTTTCCAGATCTTCCCTAAAACTTGCCAAAATTGGCGTAGCAGATTTCAAATGCGTTCTTGACTTCGAGACCTTTCCAACGGTTCAAACAGTTCGCAAATCAAAGCCCCGGATCAAAAGTTATGGCCTCGGGAAGTTGGCGCACTTTCTAGAAGATACAATTGCAAATGTTCTTTTGAAATTTGAACTTCAAGTTGTAATTTTTGGCCAAATCGCCTAAAACTCAAAATTGAATGTTGTTTTGGCTCCAAACTAAAGAGGAGCTCTATTTATGGGTGGGTTTCTAATTTTTGGGTAACTTTTTGGGGACAAGCTCGCATATTGCGAAAGGGTGATTCTGTAGCTTTCTGTAACTTGCATGTGTTGTAGAACTTGGGGATTTGAGATCCTCTGCATGTAAGAAGCTCCATTTTCTGAATAATAAAATTATTCTCTTGTTTGTGGGTTATTTTCTAAGTCTCGGGTTGTGCCCTCATCAGTTGGATCAATGACTTCAATATCTGGTGCACTCATATTTTTAATTTTTTTTTGATAATCTTATATTTTTCCACATGTGGAGAACAGAGAGCTTGATTTTCAGTGAAAAACCTACATTCACAAGAAATAAAAAATAAATATAATAATAAAATTAAATTTAATTAAAATTATACTTTTTTGGAAGATTATAATAAGGACTACATACTTAAAAAAAAAGTTTTAAATGAATTCATTTGATCCCCCAAAAGGTAAATCAAAAGTGGTTTTTTATTAGCATTTTGATAGGTGTAAAGGAGACTCTGTTATAGGTATGGTTTAAAACTAGCGGGGTTCTATCCAAGGGGGCTTGGTATAATGTGGCTTGATCAAACCCTCTTCAATTAGAATCCTTTAAATGGAACTTTTCAAAGCTTAAATCATTATATTTTCTAAAAATTTGTGATTTCATCAAAAATCAGGATCTCCCATAAAGTGTAAACCACTATTGTGGCAGCAACCATCAGATCATCTTTCCTTGCTAAAGCAGTTGAGCACCATCAAGCGGGCTCCCCATGAACACATGGTTGACTTTAATTATCGGTTCCAAAGAACCTAGGATAGGATTCCTTTGATAGTTAAACCCTCACCCGAGAATGCCTTCCTATTTTTTCTAAAAGCCCTGAATAGTGAAATTTCGGCTATGATATAGTCCATGGGAGGGTTTACATTACCAAATTCCTATGATATCACAATAAGAGCAGTAAATTGTCTCATTCAAGCTAGGAAAATAGCCTTGAGACCACTTACACCTATTTTTCATGAAATTTAGCCACCTGTTCCTATGGATTTTCCTCTTATAGTTGTACCACTAGTCCCAGTAATAGGTTATCAAGATGCTACTCAAGAAAATGTCATCCAAGACCAAACTAAAGAAATCCAAGAAATAAAAAATATGTTGCAAACTTTTGACAAAACCTTTAGTAATGAATTTGTGAGCCTTAAGAAACAAGTCAGCCATGAACATAGGCCTTACCAAGCCCCTTATTAGCAGAACCAATAGAATAGGCCACCTTTTCAAAATCATTTCCAAGGTCAAAAGAGGAGTTTTAATCCCAAGCCTTTTCGGCCTTATGATCCCAATCTTGTTGGCCCCTCAAGGGAACTTGTACCGTAGAACAACTTGGCTCAATAACATGATTGGTGCTACTTGTGCAATCAACCACACAATCAAGTTGTGTGCATGAGTAGGATGGAGAATCAAGCTCTCATGGTGCATAATCATTATGCTGGCCCAGAAAATTTTCCAAGCGAGAATGTGGAACATCAAGGAAAATTTAAGGTTGCTTTAGTAAATTGGCAAAGTGTTGAATACTATGGAGTTAACAATTTTCAAGGCCAGAACTAGCAAGGTTCACCCATTGCAGCAAATATGAGGTCAAAAATGAGAGTAGTTGAAGCAGAGCAACAAGTTGTAAATTCACAACAAGCTGCAAGGGACAAAATTCATGCCAGTCCACCTCAAATTGTCCCTGCAACACAATCGAAGGTGCAAATTCTACAAAGAGGACAAAAAAAGGTAAATGATGCCATTGTTTCTTTGGGTCAACAAAAGGTAAGTCTTTTATCTTTTAATGTGGTTGAGCATTTAAAGAAAGCTACAATCAACATGTCCATTATGGATGCATTGCATATCCTAGGCCAAAAAAGTTTGTTATGAGATGCATTGGTCAAACTTTCATCTTCAGATGTTGTTAATGCAAAAAATAAGAGAATTGTACTTATGAACAACTCAGAGGTCAAAGGTAGGTAGAAAAATCAAGAATTAAATCCCCCACCATTCTATCTAAGTATTATTATCAAAGATGAGATTTTCCATAACTGTATGATAAACTCAGGTGCTAGTAGCTCAATTATGCCTAAAATCTTAGCGGACAAGTTAGGTTTGGATTATGAATCTGTGTCAAAAGGAGTTGTGAAATTAGATGGATTTTTTGTTCAAACAACAGTAATCATTAAATTTTTTTCCCTCACATTACATGCTTGCCCCAACTTTGTTGTTTTCCAAGATGTCCATGTGATTGAATTGCTCCCCATTTCACACTTTGCCTCTCAAGAGAATTTACTACTAAACTAGGAGGATTCTTATCAGCTGATTGGTCTCACCTATTCTTTAGAACAAAGTATGGCACCAAAGTGACCATTAGATCTGAACCATTAGCTAAAGACCACATCGAGCCATACCTTCCTAGCCCAGTAAATGCTAACTTGTACACCACAAATGAACTGGAGAATAAACCCATGACCTCAAACCCCAATGCAATGAATGAAGTAGAAAATTTAGATGAGTGGTTTGCCCAAAATCATGACCTTGATCCTTTCAGCCACATCGAGGAGGAAAGGTTAGGAATTTATGTAATCCATGAACCTAATACAATAGTTCCTAATTTGGTTACAGGCCAAAGTCAACCTTTAGATGGTGATACAAAGTTCATGAGAGATGAGGAGGTTCTTAAAGAATGGAGGGAGCTGCTCTTTGAAGGTCAAGTTTTATATCAAGAGGAGGACCTTAGAGAAGATGAAACATTTATTCAAGAATGGATGAAATTACTTTTTGAGAATGAAGCTTCAGATAAAGAAGAAGACCTCAAAGAATATGGAGAAGTTGATTAAGAATGAATGGAAATGCAGTTTGATGATCAAACCTTGGATCAAAGCTATTGAAAACTAATTTGAAAACTAATTCGAAGAATAATTTCTCAATGAGGTAATTAAAGCTATTGAAAACTAATTTGAGAGGGAAAATAACTCCCTTTCATTCAAAATCCAAAATGAAGATAAAGAGGATCTGTTTCTGGAGAATTTTGAATTTCATGCTGAAAATTGTGAAAATGCAATCGGTGTTGAGCCCCAACAATCCCCAACTAATTGGTCGAATGAGCTCCCTAACTTTGATGATGAGATTCAAAGAAGCATGTCTATGTTGGAAGCAATACCAAGCAATAAAAAAAAAATTCTATGAAAGATACTTTGATAAACTCTTGTTCCAAAAGGCTAACGTTCATTTGAATGAAGAGTTGAATGATAAGAGAATTCTATGAAGAAAAGTTCAAAGAATTTGTTGTTGGATACTTTTTGCTCAAGTGGGATGAGCATAAGAGTAAACCTAGGAGGCACTCCAAATTTGACGTAATTTGGGATGGTATGTATGTAATAATGGAATGCAAAGAGCATAATTCATTTCAACTCTCAAAGTTAAGTGGGGAGGTGCTTCAAATCCTAGTCAATGGGATCCATTTAAAGCATTGTTTCTAAGGTTCAAAGTTCTACCCCCTGTACAATAGTAGAGTAGTTGTTGCTGATAAGTGCTTAGAGAAATTTTATTTTTAGTTGTTTCTTTTCCATAAGTACTTCTCAACATTGTTTTCTGGCCACTAGGGCTTTGTAGGTTTGCTTCTGTTTATTCTGGTTTTGGTTTCTACTGCTATTTGGTGTGGTAAGTTTTATTTTTTTAGATCTCTTGAGTTTTGGAAGGGTAGAGTTGACTCTGTGCCCAATGGGTCTACATAAGGCAACTAGCTTGATGCTTATCAAGAAAGCATCTAGCAGAGGTCACCAAGAGTGTTATCAATTTTTTGCCACATCTCAAATTGACAGAGCTGGTTAATTCAGTTTCATTTTAAGGTGAAGAGTTTCAATTTATTTCTGGAGTTTCTTAAAACCATTGCATATATTTGAGTTTTGAGTTTTAAAAAGGTCTAATGTGTTTTAGTTTTCCATTCATCATTTGCAACATAAAATATTGCATGAGATGTAAAATAAATTGCTTTCATTCTGTATTCAGTTATTCAATACACAATGTTTTATACATTTTTGCAAAAGAGAAGTACAAAATTGATGTTTTATATTCATTGGGATGAAAAGAAGAATCAAGTGACCCACACAAGCTGTGGGAATAGCTAAGACAATGAAACAAAATGAATGCACTACACTACTGAAGATAAAGAAGGAAAATAGAACATAAGAGGGAACATAGCCGTCATTGCTTGAATGTGTCTTCGAGTTTTCTTTAGTGTTGTGCATCCCTCTTTGCTCTCATTCTCCAAGTGAACCTGCAAGTGATTGTAATGTTTTGTTAGAGCTTGGGTTATGAATCCTCCTTATGTCTTCTCATTGTAGGTTTTTTTGCAAGGGTTTCATGTGATTCAAGTTGCATTATGTGTTATGTTTGATTAACCTCTATGCAAATCACTTTTGGATTATTTGTTTAGGGTGGGATTGTGAGAATCATAGTTTTAGAGATATTGTTGTGAGTGGAGAAATTTTTTGGAATCTTCATATTGCTGGTGAATCACCTTAGTTTAGGATCTTTGTTTTCAGTTTTTCCTTCTACCCCTTTTCCCTAAAGGTCTAGTAGATTAGGTGTTTTAATAGGGGAACCAACCCACTCTAGAGATTATCTCTCACCTATAGATTAACCCACAAATTTGAAAGTGTTTCCATGTTGCAACAAGATAGGAAATTTTGACTTGGCTAAGGGAGTAATCCTGATTGCCAACAGGTACAACATCCATGCTCATTAACATCTACTAGGAACCCAATGGAGTACATAGCACATTTCACTCGACCATGTGGAACCCTAACATCCACCCCCTATGCTAGGAGATGACAATAAGGACCCACTACACAAGAAATTAAGCAGATAAGGGATAACACAACTCCAACATACAAAGTGCAACAAGACAAAACATAAGCAGACCACCACTTCTAAAGGTATACAAACAACCACAAACAAGGCGATGCTAGGATGCAATAGGGAAGAGTGTCATCGCATGGTCCTGGTATGGGTTATCTTGACATTCTCTCACTAGACACCGACCCCCATCTATGGTTATCTTAATAGTCTCTCACTATGTCGGCCCCATAGGGTAACACATGCAGAACCAACTTTCCTTTCATGAGGGCAAGGAAGTTGATCTTGCCAACCAGGCCTTCTCAACTCATCCTTAGCCTAAATAAGCACTACAGGAATGGGCGAGGCATACATTTATCTTGATTAATGTGAACCTATCCAACCCACTAATTTATTAATTAGGTTATCACTTATTTATGAAACCCTCACATGGGTTATCCTAGATGCAACTTTGTGCATTAGCCCCCATTGAGAGCCACTAGATCCCTACTAGTATCTAGAAGACCCACATAACATCTAGGGTAAATCCACTTGCACAAAGTACAAAAAGATCACAAGATCAAAAAAACATGAGTGAGGCATGAACCATCTCGCAAAAACTTCACATCATATGTAGAAGCAATATAATAGTGCAAGGCTAAAACCCACATAAGCACAATACATGAAGAAAAGATCAACAGTTTCATAAGGAAAAAAACATGAAAATACAACATGTAACAAATTTCCCTTAGTCTCTGGAAGCAACCTTGACAACTTACAAAGAATCCAAATAAAGATCACTAACATACACATTTAAATTTCACTTACATAATGCAATTAAACTTGCAATAATACAATAATCATGATAACAACATATAATAACAAATCATTGTTTTCGTGAATGCAAGGGAAACATTATTTTAAAATATCACCATATTTATTTATTCTAATTATTCCCTTCATTACTAAGGTGTAATTAAATCAATTATTTTCTTTCTATTTAATTTCCAATTCAATTAACATACTCAACTATACACACACACACACACACACACATATATATAAATATATTCCCATAGTCGGTAAATATATTTATATGTATACCTATATAAATACATGTATATATATATATACAATTAAAAGGAAACTTTTAAACAAACACCCAATTTGTAAATAGTAAACATACACAATTAACATACACCAATATATATATATATATATATGTAAATACATTTCTACAGTCTGTTGTTTACAAATAGTAATCAAGTTATATTAGAGTGAATACATATAAGTACACATGGACATATACTCATACACACATATATAAAAGAATCAAACTAAACAACATAATATCAAATATACAAATGATCAAGCTCCAAGCACAAAATCGATTATCAAAACTAATAGTGAATGCCCATATAAAGAAAATATTTACCAATTTAGAAGAAACGAAACCCCTCCCATATAAGTTCGCCACTTTCAAAAGTCAAGAACTCAGGCAAGAATTAAAGGAGTAACTTAAATGATTTGACTCCTACAGTAATGCAAATTCTATTGGGAAAAATATATCAAATGTCCAACATATAAATCATAAACATCGACTTCTTTACTTAATACCAAGCATGATGGATCAAATGAAATTCACACTAACAACATGAAATAAATAAATATAGTCTTACACATAGTGCACTACCATGAGAGAAGTCATTGGGAGGAGGAATAGGTTTGCTTGCAAATCTTAAAGCAAATTCAAAAATCTTAAATTCATAGCATTTAAGTAAAAGTTGTAGGGAGTTGCGCTAAGTGCAAGTCTCAAATAGTGAACGAACTCAATTTCAAGCTTATGGGAAGCGACATGAAGGGAAATAATCACCTTTGGCCAACAATTATAGAGACTGCTAACAAAAATTTAAGCATGCAACAGACAATAAAGAATTCCAACCAACATGGCCAAATGAGAGAGCGTTGTATGAGGAGAGGGCTAGTTGCATAGCCTTTTAAAAGGCTTAACTCACTTTCCAGAATATGCATAAGAAGTACAAATGAAGCTCATAAAATGGATCATAGGAGGAAGCTCATAAAATCTTTGAAATAACGAAGCACTATTACAAGCAAATGATGGGGATAGAGGAGGCACTCAAATGATTAAATGAATAGGCTTCATAAACTATCATACAAGAGTCAAACAACTATGAAACTTGCCATAACACAAAAGCAAGGGAAGAGGCAATTTTTCAAGAATGCAACATTTGCAGTATATTTAGACAAAAAAAAAAACTTATTTTTTATTTATTTTTGGATGGATTTAAAATAGTTAGAAACACCTATTTCAAGCAATTTCATACAAACATGCACTCGTTTCAAACACAGAGATAATATTCAGAAGAACAATGGAGTGTGGATTCCAACGATAGTCACAATTGAAGATTTGATGTCAAGATCAACTTCTACGCCCGCAACAATCCACTCCTTTAGATTCTTATTCAAATCTTCTACAATTTTCCTCCAATTCAAATATTTTTTGAAAAACAATCTACAAAATGCAACTATTCAACAAATAATTTCTTGTAGACTAGTTCACTTTTCGAAAAAGAATAAAAATCCATGATAATAATAATCCCCAAACTCCACATTATTAACACCAGGAAAGTCATTAGCTTTCGAAAGTAAAAATCAAGCAATATCCACTCAAAATGACAAGTTTTCATTCAACAATTAGTTCGGAGTGATGCATGTGCATGAACTCCACTTTTTCTATCTTTAAATTGCTTTAACCACTTGTTTAAAATCACATCCAATTAACTATTTTATTTTAAAATATATAAATATATATATTCCTCATTTGCTTAATTAAATCTCAATGATAATAATAATAATTATATTTATATTTAATTATAAAATACTCTATCACATAACAATTTAATTTAATGAATTAATTATCAAAAATTTCATATAAATATCCATTTTCAATCTTGATTTGTTTAATTATTTATTTAATTCCAAATTAATTAAACAACCTTATAAATCAATTTAATTTAATTTAATCAATTAACAAGGCAATTCATAACATTAATTTCTCCACAAATCACCATTACAATTTATTTAAATCTAATAATTAATTAAAGAAGATAATCAACAATTAACTAAGTATCATCACAAATCACCCAACAACCATAAGGTCAAAATGAGACAATTGACCAAAGGTGCAAACCAGACTGATGGGGTGACTAAATAGGTACTCATCCTTGTCAAGGATGATGGCAAGGGTAGGTAACCTTTTTTCATCTTCATTTTCAACAACATTTCCATTGGGTTTTAAGGCACACTCAGACCTGACAATTCAAGTGGAGTCGATGCCTGGTACCTATAATCCTAATTAGAAAAATTGTTGAACAACACACACACACACATATATCAAACAATCAAACACATCGTGAGAAAAAATCACAATGTAGTAGGGTATTCGCGACCGAGTAATGATACACCTCTCCCACCAGGACACTTCAAACAATAATGCACATCAACAAATAAAAATAATTATATCATAAACAACATGTAGATCAATCATGAATTAAATGCATAGTAAACATAATCATATAACCACATGATACTCATACTAAATTAATCCAAACACAGATAAATCCATATAACTATCATAACATATGCATAAGTCACTAGTATCATAAGCATCAAAGCATGATCAACTGTCATCCAAAACCAATCTAAAATAGTAAAACTAGCATCAACAAGGTATCATAGTGTATATCCTAACATAATGAGTATCATTCTAATGAAGGAAACATGAGAGGCACTACATCCTCCCCCCTAGAACCAGGCTTACTCCTAGAAGCCTCAAAAAAATATGGAAATGACTCTTGCATCCGAGATGCATCCTCCCAAGTAGTTGAAGCCTCATAGTTAGGATCCCACTGGACCCTCACCTACTCAATGTCTCTGCCCCTAAGGGAAAGCCTCCTATGTTTTAGAATGGCCATAGGCTCCAATGCCAACAACCCATCCTCTACTTATAAGGAATTCCAATCGAGAGCATGAGAAATGTTAGGATAATATGGTCTAAGTACAAAAACATGGAATATATCATGTATGCGTGATAGATTGGGCAACAAATCAAGACGATAAGAAACAAGACCAATCCTCTCCAAAACCTCAAACAACCCCAAAAAATGAGGTGTAAGCATAGAGCCTTTCCCATAATGGATTGGACTCTTTGTGGACGCACTCGTAAAAATACCCGATCACCGACTAAGAACTGACAATCAACCCTATGTGTATCTGCATATTTCTTCTACCTATCCTATGTTGCCACCAAATGCTCTCTAATGCGAGCAACCTATTGCTCCATATCCTGAAGTATCTTGGGTCCAAGAAGGATTATGTCCTCAAAATGGTCCCAACTCAACAAAGTCTGACAAGGATGACCATACAATGCCTAGAAAGGAGGCATACCAGTCAAACTGTGATACCCATTGTTGTATGGGAGCTCCACTAAATGCAAGTAATCCTCCTAGTGAGATTGTTGATCCATAACATACATTCTAAGCATATCTTCAAGAACCTAGTTGACCCTCTCGGTTTGTCCATCTGTCTTTGGATTGTATGCAGAACTAAAGTTCAACTGGGTCCCTAAAGCATGCTGCAAATATGTCTGAAGTGCAGAAGTGAACACTAGATCTTGATAAAAAAATAATTCTATGTGGAATTTTGTGTAGTATGACAATATCCTCCATGAATATTTTTGCCACAAAAGAAGCATTATAAGATGACCAAATGGGAGAGAAGTGTTCCACCTTAGTCAACCTGTCAATGGTGACCATGATGGCATCATGTCGACGAGAAGACATGGGAAAACCAACTATGAAGTCCACTGAGATGATATCCCATTTCCATTCAGGAATGAGATGTGGTTATAAAAGACCTATGGGATGTTGGTGCTCCACCTTAACTCTCTAACACTCCAAAAACCTCACAACAAATTCTAAAATGTCTCTCTTCATTCCAGCCCAAAAATACAGCGGATGAAGGTCTTCATACATCTTCTTGACCCCCATATGAGCTATATAGGGAGCCCAATGTGCCTCTGCCATGATTAGGGTACAAAGACCCTTAGTAGGGGGTACATGTGACCCAAATACCACAATATACCATCCAATTCAAGTGAATAACCCACAAATGTTCCCTCCAAAGCTCTATTTGACTCAATTTTTGACTTCACCTCCTCATACCAACTATCTGTAGGAAGTGTTGCAAGGATCTGACTCCTCAATTCAACACCAAGAGTCATTGCTGACAACTCATGTCTCTGCTGGCTTAGAGCATCTGCCACCACACTTTCCTTACCTTGAATATATTTAACCTCAAAATCATACTCACAAAGGAACTCCATCCATTGCCTCTACCTGACATTCAAGTTTGGTTGCATAAATGTATACTGTAGGCTGCGATGATTGCTATGCAGCTCAAACCAATGTCCCAATAGAAAATGCCTCCATCTCACAAGGGCATGAACAATGGTGGCTAACTCTAAATCATGTGTGGGGTAGTTCAGCTCGTGATCCTTGAGCTTGCAAGACTCATAGGAAATCATGCAACCATCTTGCATAAAAATAGTTCCTAAACCCTCCAAGGACACATCAGTGCACACCACTAAATCTCCAATAGGATCAGGAACTGCTAGGATAGGTGCACTAGTCAACTTCTCCTTAAGAGTTTGAAAAGTTGACTGGCACTACTTTAACCAAATAAACTTCTTCCTTTTCCTTTGAAGACAAGTGATGGGGTCAACTATCCTCGAAAAACCTTGAACAAATCACTGATAGTAACTTGCTAAGCCCATAAAACTATGAATCTCAGGAACATTTGTGGGCACAGGACAATCTATGATGGCTTGGATCTTTGAAGGATCCACGACAATACCTTTACCAGAAATAATGTGGCCCAAGCATCTCACCTCCGTCTGAAAGAATTAACACTTCACCAAATTTACATATAGCTGATTATCTCTCAGACACGCAATACCTATCATGAATGTTCCTCATGCACCTCCATAGTCCTCGAGTAGATCAGAATATCATCAAGGAACACAAGGAAAAATCTATCTAGGTAAGTGCAAAAGACTCCATTCATCAAACTCATGAAAATAGATGGTGCATTCGTCAACTCGAACGACATAACCGTGAACTCATAATGTCTGTAGCGAATATGAAATGTAGTCTTATGAATGTCTGCCTCGAAGATACACAATTGATGGTATCCTGACTTAAGATCAATTTTTGAAAATACCTTAGTTCCCTTTATCTAATCAAATTGATCATCAATTCTTGGTAAGGGATACCTGTTCTTCACTGTCACCTTATTTAACTATTAGTAGTCGATGCATAACTATTGGTAGTCGATGCACAACCAAAGGGAATCATCCTTCTTCACAAATATAACCGGTGCTACCCAAGGAGAAACACTAGGATGAATGAACCCTTTTGACAACTCTTCCAACTGCAATCGAAGCTCCTAAAGATCTTGAGTGGTCATTCGATATGGAGCTCGAGATATAGGTTCAGCTTTGAGAACAAGGCCTATTATGAAATCGATGTCACACTTAGGTGGCATCCCTGGAATCTCACCAGGAAAAACATCTACATACTCCCTAAGGATTAGATAATCATCAAGAGACACCTCTTGACTCTCCCCTAGCTCCAAATCATTGATTGTCACTACAAACAACTAGCAGCCATGATGCATACTTCTCATCAACTGCATAACAAAAATCATTTGTAAGGAGATGGCCCTCTGAATTCCAACAACCTCAACCTCATTACCTAAGTTTTCCAAACACTGCACTGACTTATGCCAACAATCTATCATTGCTTAGTGTGCACTCAACCAATCCATACCCAAAACAACATCATAGGATCCAAGAGGTAAAATGTGGAGATCCACCGTAGTAATGAGTGAACCAATTTTCAAACCACAACCATGAATAAGGGGTTCTATTGCTACCTTCACTTTGGAGGCCAATTTGACCTTCCACCTAACACCTTGCTTTACTGCCACTAGTCTACAACACTCTATTATGGAAGGGAAAATAAATGAACTAGAAGCACTAGTATCAAAGAGAATTGAGATATCAATACCCTATAACACACCTGAAGCCTCCACTATGGTGCCCTGATGCTTAGCCTGGTGGTTATCAACTGTTGCAAATACTCAGTGTGACCTGTCCGCATCACCCACCATTGGATTTGAAGTTGTCGGCCTCTGACTAAAACCTATAGTGTTCCTCTAAGGAAACTACCTAGAAATGTGGCCCTATTGGTTGCAAGAGAAACAACCTGTACCTCTACCAAAACCTTTGCCACCAAGGGGTGCACTAGACTACTAAAAACTACCTTTGTTGGCTATAGTCTATGTGCTCTGTGCTAGCTGATCAAAATAGTCACACTGAGCTCATTGCCAACTCCAATTTTTCCTAGACTAAAATCTACCACCATGTTGAGACTAAGAGTTCTTATGTTTTGACTCAGACTACTGCTACTGCTGCTACTATTGTCCACCCTTAGTAGGTGCATGATGGCTCTTGGAACAACCTACTAATTGAGGTTGCCCACCTCGAGAACCAAAACCTGATGAAGGTGCACTACCAATCCAAACACTAGTATGGCCTCCTAATGCCATGGCCAAATTCTCCTCCACTAAATGAGCCTTCTCTACATCAACCTCCATGGTCTTCGGTTTGAAGACACAAACTCCACTAATATGGGCATTCAAACACCTAACAAAATGCTACACGAGCATAGCCTCATCATCATCGATCCCAACATACTGCTTAAGCTCATAAAACCTTTAGTCATACTGCTCTACTGACATTGCCATCTATCTCAAATCATGGAACTCATCTGCACGATGCTATATCCAATGGTCTAATAGGAAACAAGCTATAAACCTCTCCATGAACAACTCCCTAGTCATTGAGTCGATATCAAGGTGCAATTTTTTCTCCTCTAAACTCCACCATGTAGATGCAATACCTTTGAGATGCATGATGGTGCACCTCACCTTGGTGTTACTACCATATGGATGCATGGAAAAAAACCTATCTAGATCAATCAACCAAGTCTTTACCTCCAATCCACCAGAACCATCAAAAGTGGGAGGTCGTGCCCTCAAAAGGTCTCTCATGTGACCTGTTGCAATGGCATCTTGATCCGCTGATATATCTTTCCTCCTAGGTGAAATTTCCCTTTCCCTAACCACCTGTTGATCTTCTTCCTACCTAGGGCCTAAGCGGCCAAGAACCTCCTCCAACAACTAACATAATTGAGCTCCCTCTAACCCCCGATGACCCGAATTCTGACCTCTACCTCCCGTATTATTCTAAGAACCCTGTTGTTCCTCACAGTCACTCTTGTGGGAACTCTAAGATGGAGTGTTCTAGTTGTTATCCCTACATCCACCACCATGGCCTCTAACTTGACCCCTACCTCAACCTCTAGGAATATTCCTACACATCAACACCAAAAGATAAGACACAAATATTAGGTGAGGATGACAGAAGTGGGAAAAACATAAGCTCAAGAATCTAAACACTGGGACAACATAATGGGATCAATCAGACCAGAGTACCCAATGTTAGAACTTGGGTTTTGATACCATGTGTAAAGCCTCGCCACGAAACCCCAAAGGATGACACATCTAACTAACAATTATGACATTTAAAAAAAAAGGTAAATCAACATATAGATCATACTATCAACTAACATAGAATGTAAACTACACGTACATATGCTCTAACTATGTCCTTTAGGGTATCATGGCTGCATTATGCACATACATTCCTAACATGTTCTAATCCAACATCAAAGATTAACCAACCCACAAAATTTAAATATAAATCCATTGCATTAAGTAAATGAACATCATACGTCCAAACATCATAATAAATAACCATCAATGATCAAATGTTAAACCCAAGGAGTACATACATCATTTTTATTACATAAAGGTGCATCATTTCATGATTACATAATTACATCAATACTTCCCAACACACAATGGGAAGGATACATTAGATACATGATAAGATACAACTTAAATGATTACATTACATAACATCGATACTATCTCAAGTATAGTATAAGATTTGGAATCTCTGCATAAGGTACAACATCCATGCTCACGAACATCAACTGGGAACCCAATGGAGTGCATAGCACATTCCACCTGACCATGTGGAACCCTAAGGTCCACCCCTCATGCTAGGAGATGACAATAAGGACCCACTACACAAACATTTGAAAGCATACAAGGGCTAACACAACTCCAACATACAAGGTGCAACAAGACAAAACATAAGGAGACAATAGGTATACAAACAAGGGGATGCTGAGATGCAGTAGGGAAGAGTGTCATTACATGGTCTTGGCATGGGTTATCCTGACAGTCTCTCACTAGACGCCAGCCCCATAGGGTGATACATACGAAACCAACTTTCCTTTTGTGAGGACAAGGAAGTTGATCTTGCCAACTAGGCCTTCTCAACCCATCCTTAGCTTAAACAAGCACTATAGGCATGGGTGAGGCATCCATTTATCTTGATTAATGTGAACCTACCCAACCCACTAATTCATTAATTAGGCTATCACTTAGTTATGAAAGCCTCACATGGGTTATCCTAGATGCCACTTTGTGTGCTAACCTCCATTGAGAGCCACTCTCCCTACTAGCATCTAGAAGACCCACATAACATCTAGGGTAAAGCCACTTGCACAAAGTACAAAAAGATCACAAGATAAAAAAAAATATAAGCAAGGCATGAACCATCTCTCACAAGTTCACATTATAGAAGCAATATAACAGTGCAAGGCTAAAACCCACATAAGCACAATACATGAAGATAAGATCAACGGTTTCACAAGGAACAAAATATGAAAATCCAACATATAACAAATTTCCCTTAGTCTCTGGAAGCAACCTTGACAACTTATAAAGACTCCAAATAAATATCAATAACATACACATTTAAATTTCAATTACGTAATGCAATTCAACTCGCAATAATACAATAACCATGATAACAACATATATAATAACAAAGCATTGTTTTCATGAATGCAAGGGAAACATTATTTTAAAATATCACCATATTTATTTATTATAATTATTCCCTTCATTACTAAGATGTAATTAAATCAATTTTTTTCTTTCTATTTAATTTCCAATTCAATTAACATACTCAATTATACATATATATATATTCCCATAGTCGGTAAATATATTTATATGTATACCTATATAAATACATGTATATATACAATTAAAAGGAAGCTTTTAAACAAACACCCAATTTGTAAATAGTAAACATACACAATTAACATACACCTATATATATATATTTCTACAGTTTGTTGTTTACAAACAATAATTAGATTATATTAGAATGAATGCATATAAAGACACATGGACATATACTCATACAAACATATATAAAAGAATCAAACTTAAACATAATATCAAATATACAAAGGACCAAGCTCCAAGCACAAATTTGATTATCGAAACTAATAGTGAATGCCCATATAAAGAAAATATTTACCAATTTAGAAGAAACACAACCCCTCCCATATAAGTTCGCCACTTTCAAAACTCAAGAAATCAAACAAGAATTAAAGGAGTAACTTAAAAGATTCAACTCTTACAGTAATGCAAATTCTATTGGGAAAAAAAAATCAAATTTCCAACATAAATCATAGACATTGACTTCCTTACTTAGTACCAAGCATGATGGATCAAATGAAATTCACACTTACAACATCAAATAAATAATTACAGTCTTACACATAGTGCACTGCCATGAGAGAAGTTGTTGGGAGGAGGAATGGGTTCGCTTGCCAATCTTAAAGCAGATTCAAAAATCTTAAATTCATAGAATTTAAGTGAAAAATATGGGGAGACACGCTAAGTCCAAGTCTCAAATAAAAAATGAACTCAATTTCAAGTTTATGGGCAGCGATATGAAGGGAAAGAATCGCCTTTGGGCAGGAATTACATAGACTGCTAACAAAACTTTAAGCATGCAGCATACGATAAAGAACGCCAGCCAACATGGCCAAAGGAGAGAGCACCGCATGAGGAGAGGGCTGGTTGCGCAACCTTTTAAAAGGCTTAACTCACTTTCTGGAATATGCATAAGCAGTATAAATAAAGTGCACAAAATGGATCATATGAGGAAGCTCATAAAATCTTTGAAATAATGAAGCACTATTACAAGCAAATGATGGGGATAGAGGAGGCGTTGAAATGATTAAATGAATAGGCTTTGGAAACTATCATACAAGTGTCAAACGGTTGCAAAACTCGCCACAACGCAACAAAAAGGGAAGAGGCAGTTTTTCAAGAATGTAATGTTTGCAGTATATTTAGACAAAAAAACTTATTTTTATTTATTTTTGGATGTATTTAAAAAATTTAGAAACACATATTTCAAGAAATTTCATACAAGTAGGCACTTGTTTTCAAACACATAGATAAAATTCAGAAGAACAATGGAACTTGGATTCCAACGATAGTCACAAATGAAGATTCAATGTCGAGATCAACTTCTACATCCACAACAATCCACTCCTTCATATTCTTATTCAAATCTTCTATAATTTTTTTCCCAATTCAAATATTTTTTGAAAAACAATCTACAAAATGCAACTATTCAATAGATAATTTCTTGCAAACCAGTTCACTATTTGACAAAGAATAAAAATCCATGATAATAATAATCCCCAAACTTCACATTATTAAAACCAAGAAATTTATTAGCTTTAGAAAGTAAAAATCAAGTAATATCCACTCAAAATGACAAGTTTCCATTCAACAATTAGTTCGAAGTCATGCATGTGCATGAACTCCACTTTTCTATCTTTAAATTGCTTTAACCACTTGTTCGAAATCACATCCAATTAACAATTTTATTTTAAATTATATGTTTTTTCCCCTCATTTGCTTAATTAAATCTCAATGATAATAATAATTATCTTTATATTTATTTATAAAATATTTTATCACATAACAATTTAATTTAATAAATTAATTATCAAAAATTCCATATAAATATCCATTTTCAATCTTGATTTATTTAATTATTTATTTAATTCCAAATTAATTAAACAACCTTATAAATCGATTAAATAAGGAAACTCATAACATTAATTTCTCCACAAATTACCATTACAATTTATTTAAATTTAATAACTAATTAAACAACATAATCAACAATTAACTAAGTATCATCACAAATCACCCAACAACCATAAGGTCAAAACAAGACAACTGACCAAAGGTGCAAACCAGACTGACGAGGTGACTAAATGGGTACTCATCCTAATCAAGGATGATGGAAAGGGTAGGGGACCTTTTGTCATCTTGTAATAACCCTCCTAGTTGCTAGTTGGACTCATTAGTTTATGCTTTGATTTGATACATTGATACTATGATGATACTGTTTTGTGTGATTGGTTAGTTGGACATTTGATGATGTTGTTACTCCTTTTGTGGACATGATTATTTCATATGACATTGTGGTTGGTGATGTTAGTTGATTTTCACATTTATATTATGATGTAGTGATTTAATAGATTATGTCATGAGATGAATTGTTAGTATTAGAAATGTTATTTTTATCAATCATATTATAATTGTTAGGATAGATGTGATGAAGGACAGTGTAGCATCACTCATTGCGAGTGCTCTGTTACGCTGCGATTCCTTCTCACAATACAATGCTTTGATTTTATATAAATATGCACATGTACACGACTTCGTTTGTATGCAGGAATTGCAGGTACATAGTCTCAATTCCACCTGCTTCGGCAGGACAGGGCGAGCACAAATAACCTAACGGTATAAAGTTGAAACATAGGTGACAATGAAGTTTTCCCGTTCCATGATGTCAGACCGCCTTGTTGTATGGTATTGTATGTTCTGTAGTTGTCATGATTTGTGGTTGAGGTTGTGTTATGTTGTATATAATTAATGTTGGTATTTTATATGTTGTGGTGTTTTTAATTTAAAAATTGTTGATTAAAATATTAGATTAAATTGTACTTAAATATTTAAATGTTTATTTATTGAAAAGTCATGTATTTTATTAAATACTAAATGGTGTATTGTCAATGTAAATAAATTACCGAGTTGAAGATAATAATAAAATAATTAAATTTAAATTTTGTGCATCAGCAAGTAAGGCTGGCAAAATGGAGTTTTTAAAAAGAGTGAAATAATGACAAATGGGAAATCATGTGTGGGCAGAAAATGCAATGCTGATAATATAAAATGTTGGTTGGGTTGCATGTAGGAGAGGGAAATATAGTGAGGTTTTGAAAAGAAGAGGGGATTATTCTTTTGCTGAAAATAAAATAAAATAAAAGGATGGTAGTATTTTAGAATTTTATTTTTGAAAAGAGGGAGATTGTGCTAGAAGAATTTATTGCAGTATTTTAGAATTTTATTTTTGAAAAGAGGGAGATTGTGCTAGAGGGTTTTTGTGTGGAGAATCTGTCAAGAAAGAACAGAAGAAGAAGAAGAAGAAAACAAAGTATTGAGGAAGGAGCGAGAGCTATTCGAAGGGCTGGTTGGAGCAAGAACTTCATCACATTTCAACAAGCAGGAGTCCAGGTTTCAAAAAAAAAATCCCTTTCTCTTTATTTGTTTAAAAATTCCAATGAAAATCATTTTGTATTGGGTAAAGAGAATGATTTGGTTTTCATGCATTTGAAAAAAAATATCTGGGTTTTCAATATATTAGGAAAAATCTGGTTTTTTTAAAATCTGGGGTTTCAAATAGATTAGGAAAAATCTGGTTTTTTTTAAATCTGGGGTTTCAAATAGATTAGGAAAAACTGGGTTTCAAATATATAAAAGAAAAATTTGGGGAAAATCTGTTGTGTTCTTAAAATTCTGTTGTCCTGAAGAAATTTTATTCCTGCTCTGAAAATTTGTATATCTCTGTATATATTTACTGAAGAAAAGTTTATTCCTTCTCTGAAAAATTTAATTTATTCAAATGCCCTGTTTATTATTGGATATACAAAAATATATATATATATTATATGAAATCTTGATTGTAGTTTATATTTCTAGTTGAATCATAATTTCTGGAAACTGTAATTTTTTGTTAAAAAATAATAATTCAGAGCCGAACTGTGTCGGCGTATGTGCCTGTAAGGACGGAATTCATATTTAATACAAATGAAAATGTTTCAAAAAAAAATACATATATTAAAAAAAATGTAAAAAAATTTTAAAAAAAAAAATTATAAAGGGGTTGGGGGGACGGACTGGTTGTACCCCCGTACCCTGGTGCGGTGGTGTGACCGCACAATCTTAGAGAGACTGTGCGCGAAAGCCTTGGCTGCCCACAATATGACCTGCAGTTTAGTTTTATTTAGTTTGTTTTTTTAATTAAATTTAAATTACATAAAATTTAAACATTTATATAATCTGTTTTATTTATTTATTTTAGTTTAAATGTAATTTATGAAAATAAATCATATAATATATATATATATATATGTTTATGTATGGTTATTTTTATATATAAAAATATATGATAAATTATAATGCATTTTTTTCATATGCAAGGATTAGACTGCAAAACTAAATGGTTTCTGTTAATAGAAATGTAGTTATCTTTGGGAAATAAAATGTTAATAATTTTATTATAATAAAAATTTAATGTATTATTTACATATGTCAATTGTTCCTTGCTTTTTTTTGAATTTAATAATTGATCTTGAGAAAATTGTAGAGCTTCCTGTCTTAATTTTTTTGAGTAAAGTTGATATGGTGTTTTGAGATCATCAATTTATGTGTAGTTGCATTCTGTTATTGTGTTGGCTTTAATGTCGATGTGGGAACCCGGTTGTTGATTTGAAACCTTGTTCCAGAGGCTTGTTTATTTTTGGATGTTATTCTCGTTTTGAATTTCTCTTTGGAGTTGAAAACTTATGGTTCATGTTTGGAAGGGTTGAACGGTTGTTGAGACTTTTTGGTTCTGAGTTGTTGCGAGAGGGTTAATGCCTTGCTTGTTCTGGTTTTGGTATCATGCTTATTTGTTGAGGTTCAACCCTTGTCTTGTTTCAATTTTCTGTTAGGGGTCTTAGGGAGAGTGGCTCTTCATGGGGGCCGGCGCCTCGGTTAAGAGGAAGTGCACAGGAGAACCCACGTAAGAGTAGTTAAACAAGTGATAACCTAAAAATAGAATTAGGGGGATGGGTAGTAAAACACTCAAGATAACATAAATTTAATTCCTCATCTATGCATTAGGGCTATCATAGACTAATGATAGATTGAGAAGGCGTGGTTGAAAAGTCATAATCTCATCTTCACGAGAGGTTATTGACTCCACATGAGCTACCCTATGGTGCCGGCGCCTCAAGTAGGAGGAAGAGCCAGGAGATCCATAGATGGGTGCCGGCGCCTCATGTTGGAGGAAGAGCCAGGAGATCCCATGAGAGCTATGCGATGACACTCTCCACTAGACTTCTTGTTTGCCTTGTTGCCCTTTTTGCCTCTGGAAATGTATTTTGGACTTTGGATGTTGTATCAGTTTCCTTAGTTTTGTACTCTTATTGTTGATTCAGATTCTTGTGAAGGTGTTTATGAGTATACTTTGGTGACTTGTTATTGTCATTGCTTGGTTTAATTGTATTCTTTGAATTTTAGTTGAGTTTGTACCTTGTGGTCATGGAGTCGGTTTGGCAATCTTGGTCTGGTTAACTTCCTTGTCACCTCTGAGCACAGGGGGTGAGTTATCTATAATTCACATGGTTGGGTGGAACGTGCTCCGCACCCGTTGGGTTCCCCATCAGCATCCTTTGTTCACAGCATTTCCACAGTTGGAGTTGTTCCAGTGCTCACTTTATTATTCAAAATTCTTTGTAAATTGTATCATCCCACTTGGTTGGGAAATTCATTGTAATTATTATATCAAAAGATTGTAATGTAACATTATAACAATGATGTAATAGTTAGGATTCTGTGTAATTTTATTTGATGAGATTCATATGATTGGATTATGTGGTATCTTAATATTCTTGCTTTTGGTTCATGGATGCACATTTATTCATGGTTATTATATTATAATTGGTTGCATGGTTTATCATTATCTTTTATTTCCGTTTGTGGTTTCAAAGTAACCTCATGTGCCCCCCCAAAGAACTAAGTGAGATAATGTGATGTAATATGTTATGTGATTATGATTAATGTATTGTAAGTTTAATTTATTTGTTTTAAAAAAAAAATTATTATTTGCCTTTTTTTGAGTTCTCTGGGGTTTGCACGGCTGGCGTTACACCTTGGTATCAGAGCCAGGTTTGCAAACGCTGGGGTCTCTGGGTAGTTAGGTCCATTAAGTAACCTCTCATTTGAACTCTGGAGCTTATTTGTACCTTTATATTGTTGTGCAGAAATATGCCTCAAGGTAGAGGACGTGGCCAAGCAAGAGGCCGTGGTGCTGGTCGTGGAGCAAACCGGCGAAGTCCCTTAGTTCCCAGTTCTCATGGTTCTGAGCATGAGGAACAGTCGAGTCTTCACAATAATCTGTCAGGTGGTCAGAACCCAGGGCAGCCTGGATTAGATGGTTCCTTACAGCATATTCTTGGAGAAATTTTGGCTCGTTTGGGACCTAGGCCAGAGGAGGAGCCACAGATTGAAAGAGAAAGAGAAAGGTCACTGAGGCGGAGGGAAATAACTTCTGATCAGGATGCAGTCTTAGCAGGCCATATGAGGGATTTGTTGAGAGCTCACCCACCGACATTTGATGGTTCAGGAGGTGGACTAGAAGCTGAAACTTGGCTAATTGACTTAGATCATTGCTTCGCCATGCACCCTTACGGTAGAAATACCAAGGCTCGGTGCGCGGTTATGCACTTGCGAGGCTTCACATCTACTTGGTGGCATCTAGAGGAACAGAAATTGCACCTTGATATCAGTATGGTCACCTGGGAATTATTCTTGGACAGGTTCAGGGCTCGTTTTCTCTTAGACCATTGGAGGCAGTGCAGGGCTGATGAGTTTCATGATCTCAAGCAGTTGTCTATGTTAGTGGAACAGTATGAGCAACGCTTCTATGAGTTGAAGCAGTATGCAGGGATTAGCCACGATGAAGGCATGTTGGTTCAGCACTTTTTTCGGGGCCTTAATGCCCGCATCAGTGGTGGAGTGTGAGTCTTCGAGCCAAAGATAATGGAAATGGCAGTTGAGAAGGCTCGATTGGTGGAGGAGAATTTGGCCATGGCCTTGGGTGGCCACATTGGAGTGCAGATTGGCAGTGCACCTTCTCAGGGTTTTGGCAGTCATGGAGGTCAGTCTCAAGGAGCAGGATCTTCCAGAAACAAGTTTCAACCCTCGAAAGGGGGTCATCAGCAGCAGCAGCCTCAGCAGCACCAGTCAAAACAGAAGAACTTCCAATCTCCTCAGAGTGGCAATTCGCAGTTTCGCAAGGATCGGAACAGGAACATAAACCAAGTTCGACAGGAACATTTTGCACAGCCTACACCTAGTATCTAGTCAGCGCCGAGTCGAGGGAGCTTTCAGCAGTCAAATGCTCCATCAGCGGGCAGAGGTTTTGGCAGGGGTATTGGGTGTTACTCTTGTGGGCAGCAGGGGCACATTGCCAGATTGTGTCGTCAGAAGAGCACTTCAGGTTTTAATCAGAGGCCAGTTGGATCAGAGCCGACAGTAGGTGATGCAAGGAGGTCTCATCGTGTATTTTCTGCAGTGGATAATCGGCAGGAAGACCACCAGAGTACCGTTATTGAGGCTTTAGGTGTGTTACATGATTCTAGCATTTCTATACTTTTTGATTCCGGTGCATCTGATTCCTTTATATCTCCTTTAGTGGTTGAGCGATGTGGACTGGTGGCAACTAGTCAAGGAAAGAAATGGCAAGTTGAATTGGCTTTAGGGTCAAAGCTTGTTGTAGAGAAGCTTGTGCAGGATTGTAGCTTGAGTATAGGGGCTTTGTCAACTAAAGTAAATCTCAGAATCCTACCACTCGGCTCATATGATGTCGTCTTGGGCATGGACTGGTTGAGTGCACACCATGCTATAATTGATTGCCGCCGTAAAGCGGTGCGGTGCTTTGATGATTCTGGAAAGGAGGTGGAAATCGTGGGTGTTCAAAAACTTGTTTCTTTGCGAATGATCTCTGTCATGCAGCTCAAAAGGTACTTTTGACAAGGTTGTCAGCTCTTTGCTGTATCTTTGAGTGACTTGGAGTCAGAGGATAGTCAAGGGGTGTCGTTGGAACAGTACCCTCTCCTTAAGGAGTTTTCTGATGTGTTTCCAGAAGAGATACCTGGTATGCCACCTAAGCGAGATATAGACTTCAGGATTGATCTGGTACCTGGAGCTGAGCCAATATCTTGAGCTCCATATCGGATGACAACGTAGGAACTTCAGGAACTCCATTTGCAGCTGGAAGAGTTGTTGGCTAAGTGCTTTATCTGCCCAAGTGTTTCTCCTTGGGGAGCACCTATGATTTTTGTAAAGAAGAAGGATGGTTCTCTTCGCTTGTGTATTGACTATAGGCAGTTGAACAAGGTAACAGTGAAGAACCGATATCCATTACCCAGAATTGATGATCTTTTCGATCAGATAAAAGGGGCAAAGGTGTTCTCTAAGATTGATCTCAAATCAGGATATCATCAATTGAGGATTGCTGATCCAGACATTCATAAAACAACATTTCGTACTCGATACGGACATTACGAGTTCATCGTGGTGCCGTTCGGGTTGACGAATGCACCTTCAGTCTTTATGAGCCTAATGAATGGAGTGTTCCAAACATACTTGGATAGATTCGTCCTTGTGTTTCTCGATGACATTCTGATTTATTCTAGGTCTATGGAGGAACATGAGGAACATCTAAGACAGGTGTTGCAGTGCTTAAGGAGTAATCAGTTGTTTGCCAATCTCAAGAAATGTGAATTCTATAAGGCTAAAGTTCAATATTTGGGCCATGTGATTTTTGGTGAGGGAATTTCGGTTGATCCTACAAAGATCCAAGCTATTGTGGATTGGACCGCACCCACAAATTTCTCAGAAATTCGCAGCTTCATGGGACTTGCAGGATACTATAGGCGTTTTGTCCAGGGGTTTTCTAGGTTGGCTCATCCTATCACTTCCTTGCAGAGGAAGGGAATGAAGTTTCTTTGGTCCGAACAATGTCAGTTGGCTTTCCATACTTTGAAGGACAAGCTGACTAGTGCTCCAATCTTAACAGTTCCTAATCCGTCAGGTGATTTTGTTGTGTGTACTGATGCTTCGTTGGAAGGCTTAGGGGCTGTGTGGATGCAGGAGGGGTGAGTGATTGCTTATGAATCATGAAATCTTAAGGATCATGAACTTAATTACCCCACTCATGACTTGGAGTTAGCCGCAGTTGTGCATGCCTTAGTAAGGTGGTGACACTTTCTCCTTGGTCATCAGTTTGAGTTGCATACAGATCATCGTAGTTTGCAATACATCTTTACGCAGCCGATCCTGAATGCAAGGCAGAGAAGGTGGATGGAATTCTTGTGCGAATATGATTTTGAGGTGAAGTATAATCAGGGCAAGGAGAATGTGGTGGCAGATGCGCTGAGTAGACACAAGCATGAGATTTTTGCTATGGCTCTTGAGGTTGATTTGAAGAGTCAGATCCTTGCAGCTCTTTCTTCAGATGTTTGGTATCAAGTAGTGAAATTGGAGATTGAGTCGGGCAGAGCTTTGGAAGGAAAATTTTCTAGTTACTCTATGGATTTAGATGGTGTTTTACATTATGGAGGCCGAATATATGTACCTCCTACAAAGGGTCTTCGTACCCTAATCTTGACCGAAGCTCATAGAGCTCCTTATTCGGCACACCCAGGAGTTAAGAAAATGTACGCTGATCTTCGCTCACTATATTTTTGGGCTGGAATGAAGCGTGACATTGTTGATTTTGTGGCTAGGTGTCTAGAATGTCAGAGAGTTAAGGCTGAGCATCATCATCTAGCAGGTTTGTTGCAACCTCATCTTGTTTCGGAGTGGAAGTGGGACATTATTTCTATGGATTTCATTGTCGGGTTGCCTATGTCTTCCAGGACACACGACGCTATCATGGTCACTATTGACAGGTTGACCAAGGTAGCCCATTTATCTCCCATTCGATCTTCCTATACTGCTTCTATGGTGGCTAGAGTGTTCATGGAAGATATTGTTCGATTACATGGGATACCGCGCAAGATTATTTCTGATAGAGATCCGGTATTCACATCTGCGTTATGGACATCTTTGCAGCAGTCCTTAGGGACTAAGTTGAATTTTAGTTCTGCCTACCATCCTTAGACAGATGGTTAGACTGAGAGAGTTAATCAGGTGCTTGAGGATATGCTTCGTATGTATGTCATGGACCAACAATCTCATTGGGAAGATTATCTACATTTGGTTGAGTTTTCCTATAATAATGGTTATCATAGTTTGATTGGCATGGCTCCATTCCAGGCTTTATACGGTCGTCCTTGTCATACCCCTTTGAGCTAGGATTGATTGGAGGACAGGGTTCTTCTTGGACCTGAGATGCTTCGTGATATGGAGCAGTAGGTAGCTCACATCCAAGAGCATCTTGTAGTGGCTCAGGATAGGCAGAAGAAGTTTGCTGATGCACACAGAGTTGATCGGCAGTTTGCTGTAGGTGATCGAGTGTTTCTTTGAGTTCATCCTCAGAAGAGCCCTATTCGTTATAGAAAGGGTTCTAAGCTTGCACCCCATTTTGTGGGTCCATTCGAGGTGTTAGAGCATATTGGTCCTGTTGCCTATCGCCTGGCCTTTCCACCCAGTCTATCGCGGATTCATGATGTGTTTCATGTTTCTATTCTTAGGCCTTATTTTCCTGATGTTACTCATGTACTTGATTGGAATGCTCTACAGGTCAAGGACGGGCAGCTAGCTCTAGAGCCCGTGGCCATGGTGTAGCACAGGAGACTCATTCTCAGAGGCAGGGATATTGAGCAGGTGAGGGTCCAGTGGGACCCCAATGATGAGACTTTAGCGACATGGGAGGATGCTTCCCGTATCAGAGAATCCTACCCTTACTTGTTTTCTGGCTTACAGGAGTAAGCCGGATTTAAGGGGGGGATGATGTAATAACCCTCCTAGTTGCTAGTTGGACTCATTAGTTTATGCTTTGATTTGATACATTGATACTATGATGATACTGTTTTGTGTGATTGGTTAGTTGGACATTTGATGATGTTGTTACTCCTTTTGTGGACATGATTATTTCATATGACATTGTGGTTGGTGATGTTAGTTGATTTTCACATTTATATTATGATGTAGTGATTTAATAGATTATGTCATGAGATGAATTGTTAGTATTAGAAATGTTATTTTTATCAATCATATTATAATTGTTAGGATAGATGTGATGAAGGACAGTGTAGCATCACTCATTGCGAGTGCTCTGTTACGCTGCGATTCCTTCTCACAATACAATGCTTTGATTTTATATATATATGCACATGTACACGACTTCGTTTGTATGCAGGAATTGCAGGTACATAGTCTCAATTCCACCTGCTTCGGCAGGATAGGGCGAGCACAAATAACCCAACGGTATAAAGTTGAAACAGAGGTGACAATGAAGTTTTCCCGTTCCATGATGTCAGACCGCCTTGTTGTATGGTATTGTATGTTCTGTAGTTGTCATGATTTGTGGTTGAGGTTGTGTTATGTTGTATATAATTAATGTTGGTATTTTATATGTTGTGGTGTTTTTAATTTAAAAATTGTTGATTAAAATATTAGATTAAATTGTACTTAAATATTTAAATGTTTATTTATTGAAAAGTCGTGTATTTTATTAAATACTAAATGGTGTATTGTCAATGTAAATAAATTACCGAGTTGAAGATAATAATAAAATAATTAAATTTAAATTTTGTGCATGAGCAAGTAAGGCTGGCAAAATGGAGTTTTTAAAAAGAGGAAAATAATGACAAATGGGAAATCATGTGTGGGCAGAAAATGCAATGCTGATAATAGAAAATGTTGGTTGGGTTGCATGTAGGAGAGGGAAATATAGTGAGGTTTTGAAAAGAAGAGGGGAATTATTCTTTTGCTGAAAATAAAATAAAATAAAAGGATGGTAGTATTTTAGAATTTTATTTTTGAAAAGAGGGAGATTGTGCTGGAAGAATTTATTGCAGTATTTTAGAATTTTATTTTTGAAAAGAGGGAGATTATGCTGGACGGTTTTTGTGTGGAGAATCTGTCAAGAAAGAATAGAAGAAGAAGAAGAAGGAGAAGCTGAAAATGAAGTATTGAGGAAAGGAGTGAGAGCTATTCGAAGGGCTAGTTGGAGCAAGAACTTCATCACATTTCAACAAGCAGGAGTCCAGGTTTCAAAAAAAAAATCCCTTTCTCTTTATTTGTTTAAAAATTCCAATGAAAATCATTTTGTATTGGGTAAAGAGAATGATTTGGTTTTCATGCATTTGAAAAAAACTATCTGGGTTTTCAGTAGATTAGGAAAAATCTGGGGTTTCAAATAGATTAGGAAAAATTTGGTTTTTTTTTAAAATCTGGGGTTTCAAATAGATTAGGAAAAACTGGGTTTCAAATATATAAAAGAAAAATTTGGGGAAAATCTGTTGTGTTCTTAAAATTCTGTTGTCCTGAAGAAATTTTATTCCTGCTCTGAAAATTTGTATATCTCTGTATATATTTACTGAAGAAAATTTTATTCCTTCTCTGAAAAATTTAATTTATTCAAATGCCCTGTTTATTATTGGATATACAAAAATATATATATATATTATATGAAATCTTGATTGTAGTTTATATTTCCAGTTGAATCATAATTTCTGGAAACTGTAATTTTTTGTTAAAAAAAAATAATTCAGAGCCGAACTGTGTCGGCGTCTGTGCCTGTAAGGACGGAATTCATATTTAATACAAATGAAAATGTTTCAAAAAAAATACATATATAAAAAAAATGTAAAAAATTAAAAAAAAAAATTATAAAGGGGTTGGGGACGGGGCCGTACTAGTGCTGACTACGCACAACAGTCCCTGTGCGCAGGGACTGCGGGGCAGTCCTTGCAAGGACTGCGACGACAGTTTAGTTTTATTTAGTTTGTTTTTTTTTATTAAATTTAAATTACATAAAATTTAAACATTTATATAATCTGTTTTATTTATTTATTTTAGTTTAAATGTAATTTATGAAAATGTAAATAAATAAATAAATAAATATATATGTTTATGTATGGTTATTTTTATATATAAAAATATATGATAAATTATAATGCATTTTTTTCATATGCAAGGATTAGACTGCAAAACTAAATGCTTTCTGTTAATAGAAATGTAGTTATCTTTGGGAAATAAAATGTTAATAATTTTATTATAATAAAAATTTAATGTATTATTTACATATGTCAATTGTTCCTTGCTTTTTTTTGAATTTAATAATCGATCTTGAGAAAATTGTAGTGCTTCCTATCTTAATTGTTTTGAGTAAAGTTGATATGGTGTTTTGAGATCATCAATTTATGTGTAGTTGCATTCTGTTATTGTGTTGGCTTTAATGTCGATGTGGGAACCCGGTTGTTGATTTGAAACCTTGTTCCAGAGGCTTGTTTATTTTTGGATGTTATTCTCGTTTTGAATTTCTCTTTGGAGTTGAAAACTTATGGTTCATGTTTGGAAGGGTTGAACGGTTGTTGAGACTTTTTGGTTCTGAGTTGTTGCGAGAGGGTTAATGCCTCGCTTGTTCTAGTTTTGGTATCATGCTTATTTGTTGAGGTTCAACCCTTGTCTTGTTTCAATTCTCTGTTAGGGGTCTTAGGGAGAGTGGCTCTTCATGGGGGCCGACGCCTCAGTTAAGAGGAAGTGCACAGGAGAACCCACGTAAGAGTAGTTAAACAAGTGATAACCTAAAAATAGAATTAGGGGGATGGGTAGTAAAAAACTCAAGATAACAGAAATTTGATTTCTCATCTATGCATTAGGGCTATCATAGACTAATGATAGATTGAGAAGGCCGTGGTCGGCAAAGTCATAATCTCGTCTTCACGAGAGGTTATTGACTCCGCATGAGCTACCCTATGGTGCCGACGCCTCAAGTAGGAGGAAGAGCCAGGAGATCCATAGATGGGTGCCGGCGTCTCATGTTGGAGGAAGAGCTAGGAGATCCCATGAGAGCTATGCAATGACACTCTCCACTAGACTTCCTGTCCCTTTTTGCCTCTGGAAATGTATTTTGGACTTTGGATGTTGTATCAGTTTCCTTAGCTTTGTACTCTTATTGTTGATTCAGATTCTTGTGAAGGTGTTTATGAGTATACTTTGGTGACTTGTTATTGTCATTGCCTGGTTTAATTATATTCTCTGAGGTGTAGTTGAGTTTGTACCTTGTGGTCATGGAGTCGGTTTGGCAATCTTGATCGGGTTAACTTCCTTGTCACCTCTGAGCACGGGGGGTGAGTTATCTATAATTCACATGGTTGGGTGGAACGTGCTCCGCACCCATTGGGTTCCCCATCAGCATCCTTTGTTCGCAGCATTTCCGCAGTTGGAGTTGTTCCAGTGCTCACTTTATTATTCAAAATTCTTTGTAAATTGTATCATCCCACTTGGTTGGGAAATTCATTGTAATTATTATATCAAAAGATTGTAATGTAACATTATAACAATGATGTAATAGTTAGGATTCTGTGTAATTTTATTTGATGAGATTCATATGATTGGATTATGTGGTATCTTAATATTCTTGCTTTTAGTTCATGGATGCACATTTATTCATGGTTATTATATTATAATTGGTAACATGGTTTATCATTATCTTTTATTTCCGTTTGTGGTTGCAAAGTAACCTCGCGTGCCCCAGAGAACTAAGTGAGATAATGTGATGTAATATGTTATGTGATTATGATTAATGTATTGTAAGTTTAATTTATTTGTTTTAAAAAAAATAAAAAATTATTATTTGCCTTTTTTTGAGTTCTCTGGGGTTTGCACGGTGGGCGTTACACCTTGGTATCAGAGCCAGGTTTGCAAACGCTGGGGTCTCTGGGTAGTTAGGTCCATTAAGTAACCTCTCATTTGAACTCTGGAGCTTATTTGTACCTTTATCTTGTTGTGCAGAAATATGTCTCGAGGTAGAGGACGTGGCCAAGCAAGAGGCCGCGGTGCTGGTCGTGGAGCAAACCGGCGAAGTCCCTCAGTTCCAAGTTCTCATGGTTCTGAGCATGAGGAACAGCCGAGTCTTCACAATAATTCTTCAGGTGGTCAAAACCCAGGGCAACCTGGATTAGACGGTTCCTTACAACATATTCTTGGAGAAATTCTGGCTCGTTTGGGACCCAGGCCAGAGGAGGAGCCACTGATTGAAAGAGAAAGAGAAAGGTCACCGAGGCGGAGGGAAATAACTTCTGATTAGGATGCAGTCTTAGCAGGCCATATGAGGGATTTGTTGAGAGCTCACCCACTGACATTTGATGGTTCAGGAGGTGGACTAGAAGCTGAAACTTGGCTAATTGACTTAGATCGTTGCTTCGCCATGCACCCTTATGGTAGCAATACCAAGGCTCGGTGCGCGGTTATGCACTTGCGAGGCTTCGCATCTACTTGGTGGCATCTTGAGGAACAAAAATTGCACCTTGATATTAGTATGGTCACCTGGGAATTATTCTTGGATAGGTTCAGGGCTCGTTTTCTCTCAGACCATTGGAGGCAGTGCAGGGCTGACGAGTTTCATGATCTCAATCAGTTGTCTATGTCAGTGGAACAGTATGAGCGGCGCTTCTATGAGTTGAAGCAGTATGCAGGGATTAGCCACGATGAAGGCATGTTGGTTCAGCACTTTTTTCGGGGCCTTAATGCTTGCATCAGTGGTGGAGTGCGAGTCTTCGAACCGAAGACAATGGAAATGGCAGTTGAGAAGGCTCGATTGGTGGAGGAGAATTTGGCCATGGCCTTGGGTGGCCACATTGGAGTGCAAATTGGCAGTGCACCTTCTCAAGGTTTTGGCACTCATGGGGGTCAGTCTCAGGGAGCAGGATCTTCTAGAAACAGGTTTCAACCCTCGAAAGGGCGTCATCAGCAGCAGCAGCCTTAGCAGCACCAGTCAAAATAGAAGAACTTCCAATCTCCTCAGAGTGGCAATTCACAGTTTCGCAAGGATCAGAACAGGAATAGAAACCAAGTTCGACAGGAACATTTTGCAGAGCCTACACCTAGTATCCAGTCAGCGCCAAGTCGAGGGAGCTTTCAGCAGTCAAATGCTCCATTAGGGGGCATAGGTTTTGGCAGGGGTACTGGGTGTTACTCTTGTGGGCAGCAGGGGCACATTGCTAGATTGTGTCCTCAGAAGAGCACTTCAGGTTTTAATCAGAGGCCAATTGCATCAGAGCCGACAGTAGGTGATGCAGGGAGGTCTCATCGTGTATTTGCTGCAGTGGATAATTGGTAGGCAGACCACCAGAGTATCGTTATTGAGGCTTCATGTGTGTTATGTGATTCTAGCATTTCTATACTTTTTGATTCTGGTGCATCTGATTCCTTTATATCTCCTTTAGTGGTTGAGCGATGTGGACTGGTGGCAACTAGTCAAGGCGAGAAATGGAAAGTTGAATTGGCTTCAGGGTCAAAGCTTGTTGTAGAGAAGCTTGTGCAAGATTGTAGCTTGAGTATAAGGGCTTTGTCAACTAAAGTAAATCTCAGAATCCTACCACTCAGCTCATATGATGTCGTCTTGGGCATGGACTAGTTGAGTGCACACCGTGCTATAATTGACTATCGCTGTAAAGCGGTGTGGTGCTTTGATGATTTTGGAAAGGAGGTGGAAATCGTGGGTGTTCAAAAACTCGTTTCTTTGTGATTGATCTCTGCCATGCAGCTCAAAAGGTACTTTCGACAGGGTTGTTAGCTCTTTGCTGTATCTTTGAGCGACTTGGAGTCAGAGGATAGTCAAGGGGTGTCATTGGAATAGTACCCTCTCCTTAAGGAGTTTTCTGATGTGTTTCTAGAAGAGATACCTGGTATGCCACCTAAGCGAGATATAGACTTCAGGATTGATCTAGTACCTGGAGCTGAGCCAATATCTCGAGCTCCATATTGGATGACAATGCAGGAACTTCAGGAACTCTGTTTGCAGCTCCATATCAGGAGCTCCATATCGGATGACAAAGCAGGAACTTCAGGAATTTCTAGTTAACTTTGGCCTTTTTATAAAGAAGTGGATTCCATTATTTGATTTAGATAAGGAATGTATCAAGACTTTCATAGCTTGGGTCATAATACCTATATTACTACTAGAATGTTTGGAAGAGGAAGTTTTGTTGAATTTACTAGCTCTTTTAGCCACTTCACTATTGTTGACTAACAAGCAAAATCTAGAAAATGCCTTTATTCGCTAGGTTTTGTGTTAATATTATTTTTTATTATTATAAGTTACTTCCCTCTTCAATCACCTTGTCCTTTAAGGTGGGTAAATGGGTGAAATAAATCATGTATGAGGATGCACTAGTGTTTTTTCACCATTATTACATGCTCAATCTTGCTAATATTTGTTAGAGGATCTCTAGAGGAAGGCAAAGTCACAGTAAGAAAATGGATTGCAAGATTCCTTCTATACCTCAAACTATGGAAGGCATTCTCATAAAATGTATCGGAGAGGTCATTGGTCCTCTTTTGGGCAAGACTAATTTGCATGGCATCATTCTTACTTCTGAGTGTTGGTCTCATCCAAATAAAGATTAATGAAGTATCAATGTATGATGGCATTCAAATTAAAATCCAAATCATAAAAAATATGGAATAAGAAACTCATTCCATCTTAAAATTGCAAGCATGTATCTTTTGGTCAGAGGGAAAAGAGAATAAAGTTAAAGAGGAAAGGGAGAGAGAAAGTGAAGTCGGTGCATCAGCAAGCATGTAGTGCCCCACATAGTGCATACTTAAAACCATGTAGCTTTTTTATTAGACTTCAGCATGCCCTGCATAGTGCAGACTTAATTGCGAAAAACTATATTTCAAAGGGTCATCGTCAGCCACGTACAGAAAAATTCTCCTCCCTTTGCAAATATTTATACTGTGCATCTCCTCTATCTTTACTAGTATGGCTATCTCCACAAATTCAAAGCCCGTTCACATACAACTTTATTTTATGCAAAGAGGAGACCAAATATCAATAGTGATGCTCATGAATTCTTCCAAATGCCATGGCCTAATTTAAGGGGCAATTGTTGTCCCCCTGTGGGACCTTCCCTTCCCCTGTGGATTCCCAATGCACAGTAAATACAAAAAAAAACTAATATAGCCAAAATACACATCACTAGCTTTCCTTTACATAGTCAACAATCCATGGAATGCAGTCTACCCCAATCCATGGAATTCAACATTTTCTCCATTCGGGTGTTGAATTGAAGTCCAAGTGTAAATCATTAAAAGTGAAATGTTAGGGTCTTAAATAATTTTATTAGTTTGAATTAAACTCCAAATCTTCTTTAAGACTATCTAGGTCATATAATCTTATAAATATCAAATACAAAATGAGTCATTAATGTGGGATAAATTTAGTTCTTTGAACTCCTGTAATGAAGTGGGTAGCTTATTTTTTTTTCAAAAGAAGCTAAAATTAATACAAAATGGTATGAGAAGCATTCGATAATGTTTGTTGAGAAGGTAAATCTCATACTTATCATAGCCAAATAAAAAAAAGGGTGGTTTGAGATTATTCAATTGGAAGAATGATAATAATTATGACATGTTTTTTACCTTTTCATATCTCTACCAACCATTCACTTATTGTCTTTTACCTGTTTATATCACTTTTTTAGGAGGCATTTTTGTAGTGTGTCAAATTAAGGTTCACATACATTACATTACATGAATCAATGTAAGAATGTGTGAGTGATTTTGATGTGAAAATATATACACGTGTAACATTCATCAACATACATAAGTAGGTGCATATGCATAATCTTCATTACAACTAAGAATGCTCATATAATTTTATTGATGTCCTCATGTACAAATACATCAATGTGTTTTGCTACCAAGTATCTTAGATACACAACTCATATGTGCTCAGGCTGATACCCTCAGTCCATAATGTACATCTCAAATAATTGCTACAGCCAAAGGCACCTGCAATGCAATATTACAAGCCAATTGTTATAAAATATAAAAATCATTGAGTAAAAGTAATTGAACAATGAAAACAACATCAACTCCAATGCTAGATGCTTTGCCATCAAACCTCACATCCTACTCAAAGCTTGTGTTGAGAAATGCTTACATATAAATATTAGGAAAGTATGGATTATAAAAAACATGAATAACAAAGTCAACTAATCATTTTTTGAAATCAACAATGGTTAAAATTGAACACAAATATTGAAAAATAAAATATTTGTTTAATTTTTTTAGCAATTTTGATGATTGGGCAACATGAACACATCCAGGTAGGTAGGAAAATACTAGGGAAGGTCTGACTCCATTTCCCAAGTCACCCAATTATTTTGGGGTGCTCTTTCCAAGGTAGTCTCTTAAGAGCCCTAAAAGCCAAAAATTGTCAAACTTTGATAAAGTCTTTCTAGGAGCTTGTGGCACATAGGAATGCTTTTTTTGCACCTATAGGTGGATGTCGAATCCCTTCAAACCAACCTCTCTCGGTTTGGGTCAACTCAACACTGTTTGTGTGTTTTAGTGTCAAATGCATTCTTGCAAAAGTTGTCAGTGGAAAGTAGTACAAAAATGGAAAGAAGCATTTTTTTTTGTTTTGTGCATAATGGAGCAAAACCAACTATACCAACATGTCAAGGTAGGTATTCCAATGCTATGAAAGGCCTCCTTTTGTCACCCAAGCCCCCCTGTGATTCCAGAGTGCACTAATCCGAGGTAGTCTTGAAAGTGTCGTAAGAGAAAATAATGGAAAATTGTCAAATTTTGGGCTATTTGATGAATAGGCAGCATGGACACGTCGAGGTAGGAAAGTAAATACTAGGGAAGGTATGACCTCATTTCCCAAGTCACCCAATCATCTTAGGGCGCTCTTTTTGGGATAGTCTCCTAAGATCCTTAAGAGAAAAAATGCAAAATTTGTAAAATTTATAGTAATTTTGATAAATGGGTAGTTTGGACACATCAAGGTAGGTAGTTAAGTACTAAGGAAGGTCTAAATTTTTTTCCTAAGTCATCCAATCATTCTAGGGTGCTCTTTTCGAGGTAGTCTCTTACGAGCCCTAAAACCCAAAAATTGTAAAACTTTGACAAAGTTGTTTTGGTAGCTCATGGCATATATGAATGCTTTATCTACACTTACAAGTGGATATCGAGTGCCTTCAAACCAAACTCTCTCAATTTTGGTCAACACAACACCATTTGTGTGTTTCGGTGTCAAATGCATTCTTGCAAAAGTTACTGGTACATTTTGACCAATTTTTCGATGACGGATGCCGGGTCAGAATTTCGACATTTCAAATGTAGTCAAAATTCTGACAAAATTATAGCGACAAATAGCCATCGAAATTCCAACGGGCTGTCATCGAAAAATTGGTCAAAATGTACTAGTAGTTGTCACTAGGAAGCAATGCTAAAATGGAAAGAAGCATTTTTTTGTTTTGTGCATAATGGAACAAAGCCAACCATACCAACACATCAAGGTGGGTAGTCCAATGCTATGAAAGGCCTCCCTTTGTTTCCCAAGCCCCGTCCGACCCCCTTTCCCTCCCCCACCTCGTGATTCCAAAGTGCACTAATCCAGGGTAGTCTTGAAAGTGTCATAAAAGATAATAATGGAAAATTATAATTTTTTGGGTTATTTTGATGAATGGGAAGCATGGATAGGTTGAGGTAGTTAGGTAAATACTATGGTAGGTCTGACCTCGTTTTCCAAGTCACTCGATCATTCTAGGGTGCTCTTTTTGGGGTAGTCTCTAAGGAGCCTTAAGAACAAAAAATGCAAAATTTCTAAAATTTATATTAATTTTGATGAATGGACAGTGTGGACATGTCAATGTAGGCAAGTAAACACTAGGGAAGGTCTAATTATGTTTCCCAAGTCACTTGAACAAACAATGAAAAATTTATAAAATTTATAGTAATTTTGATGAATGGGTAGTGTGGACACATTGAGGTAGGAAGGTAATTACTAGGGAAGGTCTGAATTTTTTTCCCAAGTCACCGGATCATCCTAGGGTGCTCTTTTTTGGGGTGGTCTCTTGAGAGCCTTAAGAGCAAAAAATTGAAAAATTTGTAAAATTTATATTAATTTTGATGAATGGGTAGCATAGAAACATGAAGGTAGGATGGTAATTACTAGGGAAGGTCTAACTTTGTTGCCCAAGTCAACAAATCATTCTGGCATGCTCTTTTTGGGGTAGTCTCTTAAGAGCCCTAAAAGCCAAAAATTGTCAAATTTTGACAAAGTCGTTCTAGGAGCTTGTGGTAGGTAGGAATGCTTTATTTGCACTTGTAGGTGGATATTGAGTCCCTTCAAACCAACCTCTCTTGATTTTGGTCAACTCAACACTGTTTGTGTGTTTCAATGTCAAATGCATTCTTGCAAAAGTTATCAGTGGAAAGTAGTGCAAAAATGGAAAGAAACATTTTTGTTTTGTTTTGTGCATAATGGAGCAAAGCCAGCTATACCAAAGCATCAAAGTGGGCTGTCCAACACTACAAAAGGCCTCCATTTGTCGATGAATCCTCCCATGATTCTGGAGTGCACTAATCTAGGGTAGTCTTAAAAGTGTCGTAAGAACAAATAATGGAAAATTGTCAAGTTTTGGGTTATTTTGACGAATGGATAGTGTGGACACGTCAAGGTAGGTAGGTAAATACTATGGTAGGTTTCAACTTGTTACCCAAGTCACCCAATCATTCTTGGGTGCTCTTTCTGGGGTAGTCAATTGTGGTGTGTGAGTAGTTGCCAATTGTCAATGATTATCATACTCCTTCAAGAAAGATCAAAATGCATTATTTTCTACTTAAGAGTTATATTTCTTGAAGTTATGAGAGGATTCATATTTTTTGAAGAAATCAACTACAAATTAAACAATAATACCTTCAAAAATTGAGCAATTGAGAGAATGTGAGAATACTCATTAGAAATGGGGTCAAAGAAGAACTTGCATATAAATAGAGACAAATTGTTGAGCATAAGCAACATGAAATACAAAGTATGAACTAAACATTCTCTCAAATCAAATATGCACCTCAAAAATATATTGATCTACATGATCTACCTTTGATGTTTTGATCTGAATCACTTGAAAATATACCTTTGTTCTCTAAGAAACCTATATTTTTACATATCAGTTAATTTTTTTATATATGATATATGATATGGGTGGTGATTACTACCGATTATGTATATTTATAATATATGTTTATGTTTTTGATCGCTATATGTGACATGTTATGAATGCATAATAAAATAAAAATGGATGTATATGTAATGAAATTAAATGAACCTAATGAAAACTAATGCAACTTAATGGAACATGAACTAAATGTACTTAGAATAACAAATCTATATTATTCTAAACAACCTAAGTGATAACGAAATGGTAATGCAAAATAAAAAATATGCTTAGAATAACAAATCTATATTATGGATGGGAGAGGATGGGATGCATGGATGGATATGAATGATGTAGATGTTTTGATAATGTCTCGAGCTTGGTAATGATAATGAACTAAATATACTTAGAATAATAAATCTATATTATTCTAAACAACCTAAATGATAATGAAATGGTAATGCAAAGTAGAAAAGATGCTTAGAATATAACAAATCTATATTATTCTAAACAACTTAAATGATAATGAAATGGTAATGCAAAATAGAAAATATTCTTAGAATAAAAAATCTATATTATTATAAACAACTTAAATGAAATGAAATAATAATGCAAAATGGTTAATATGCTTAATATTAAATGATAGTGACCAAATCAAGAAATTTAATTATTATGAACATTAATCAAAATAAGATGAATAATATCATACGTGTCCCATACAATAAATGATCCACTACACAGGTGCACCTAAAGGGTCATCTCTTACCTTTAGAGTATCAAGTAATGCTTCTTGATCAACACTACTAATTGTCCATAGTTCCTTTGTTCTTGCTTTAGCATGATGTCTCAATAAATTAACATTTGTCGCTATAAAAAGATGTGAATACATGAGAATGGTTTTATGTTTTTCATAGTCTTCAAATGCAGGTATGCCATTCTTTCTAATCATATACGTTGATAACCAAGTTTCAAAAACTACAACTAAACTTGTATGACACATGAACCCATCATCATTTGTCATTGGCTTTGTTAGCTTGTTCTCTCCCTTTAGACATCATGCCAACCAATATTCCAACCCCTCTTCATTCCCCTATGGTGCTACAACTACATAGACATGTCTTGTTGTACAAGATCTAACAGATGGTCGTAGTCAAGTGAACTTTACATTTCATTTCTTAAAAAAGATTGTACTATAGATAAAGGGTTTAGGTACTGTGGAATCCATGTATCTACCCACTCACTTGACTCACATTGATCTCAATCACATTGAATACCATTCTAAAAAAAACAAGCCAACTCTCATGTCCATATGGTCCATGCATTTGCATCTGAGCTTTGAAATGAATGCATTTTTAAAGATTCTCTAATTGTTTGACATTCCAATTGTTGCAAGAATGAAAGAATTGTGGAAAGATTGAATTTGTTGTCATTGATGTCAACCGGTCAACTAGTTATCTACTAGTTGTTGTTGGTTGTATATGTCGAGGATATTGAGAAAATTGTAATAAGGAGATGTTGCAAGTGTTCAGTGGTTGCTCCAGGTTTTGGTCTGGATTTGCTCCTATGGTTGTGTGGTTTAGATATGTTGTTCATGATTGTTAGTAGATGTTATATGCAATTTTTTGGTTGCTAATTCATTTTACAATACAAGTTGTGTTCACCAGTTGTGAACTATGGTTTTTTGTGTTTCTGGTTGAGGTCTGAGAGAAATGTTCTTGGTCTGGATTTCTCTTTGATGAAGTCTCATGACTTGTATTTCTAGAGTTGTGTTTCCCTGATTCCATTGAAGAGAGTTTTAGAATTTGGAAGATTTGTGCTTAATGGTTCTATATGTTTTACACTAGTTTGTCCGACCTTGTGTGAAATACCACTTTTGAGGATGATAAGCATGTTGGATCTTTTTGGGTCCCTTGAAGTGTGTGTTTGGGTCACCCTCATTTTAATTCCACCATAGGATGTTTTGATGCTAACCTAATTTGAATTTGAATTTGGATGGCCGACTTTGGATATGTTTCAAACTTAAAGATGGTATAAATGCAAGATGAGTTAATGGTAAAACATGATACAAGAGCAAAGAAGTAGAGTGATAAGGGAAAAGAGGAAGTAATATTTGATATGACATTGATTCTATTCAGTGAGTGTATGTGTATTGAGAGTGTGGCAAATCAATGTGAAGCTTAATGCTAAGTTTATGGATGTAGTGAGTAGAAGGTGAACTCCATCATTCATGCGAGTGTAGAAGTAATTGTGGTGGAATCCTTTGTTGTATTGGGATTTTAGTCTCTCTGTAACAAGTCTTCTTTTTCTTCTTTGTATCTCTATGGCAGTGATCCCTCAAGTTGTTAGCCCTATTGGACAGTGAGTCCTTGTTCTGGACAATGAGTCCCTATTTCAACCACTGAGCCTTGTTTTAGGAAATGGACCTTTTGTAATCTGTTTTGATATTCTCTATAGTGTGAGTTAATCCTTATCGTTGTTTTTCCCTTATTGGGTTTTCCACATAAATTTGGTGTTATTGTGTTTATGTGTTGGATTTAAGTTTCTACATTGACATTTGATGACTAATCATTTAAGAAATATTAAGTGTTAGATTTGATGATTGAATTAAAGGCTTAATTCTGTGACAACTAATTCACTCCCTCCCTCTCAATTGTCTTATTCAACACCAATTTCTCTCCCATTGTTCCCTCAACCAGCCAAAATAACTTACACACTTGTGAATCAAGTGTCCCTCCTAGTGATGATGCATAAGTACACCAATCCAACAATAAAATGCACAATACTGAATGTTACACCACCTCTGATCTTCATTTGTTCCTTAACTAGAGCTCTCTTCACACATTCACCTACACCATCATGCTTGTCTTTTCCATGCCCAGCTTAAAAAAAATCCTAATATATGGTACACACCTCTCTACATGCATCTTTCTCAACCAATAAAACATACAAGCATTCTTGAATTTTCTTGTGCAATTATCTAACCAAGTGAGATGTTGACCCATTGCAATACCTTTTTCCTACAAGAACTCAAAAAAGTTTTCAAAACAATGTTGTACAAACTTAGATGAATGAGATCTATCATTAGTCATGTAAAAATGGTACTCCCTAATTATCTTCTTGTCCTTTTTTATACTATTAGGGGAATTTCTATATGTTATGTGGACAAAAATAACAATTTGAATAGATTGTAATATTGTGATTGTACCTCATTTTGTGGTTGCAATGTATAATTTTCAGAAAAAAAAACCATAGATATAATAGTTCCAATCAAGAAAGAGTCCTTACACATCTTGAATTATTGATCCAACCACTGGGACCTATGGTTATTCCTTGCATACTTGTATAAAATATTTTTCTTAAAATCAGAAATAAAATCACCTCCACCTCCATAGTATCTAGAACCTTCACCTCCACTCTTCAAACTGTATTTGACTATCTCAAACCTTTTTTTCTCAACAATCTCAAGTTAGAAAAATAATGTTCTCTACCCTCATGAAAACATGTTACAAACTACGATAAACCACCACATTGCAAACATATTTCATTTAAACAATCATTTCTATAAAAAAAAAAGAAACCATCACCCCTAATGCATAAAAGAAATCTAACAAGCCCCTAGATGACTTGGGAAGTTGTATTTCATGACACTCCTACAAAATTTTGTTAGTATGCATAGTAGAATGAGTATAGCATAATAATTCATGATACATTGGAAACTCAACATGGTATTTACAACATGTATTACAAATATTAATAGGTACACAATAAAATGACTTGCAAGACTCAAAATCCCTTTGTGATATTTATAATTTTGGATGTGCTTCACAAAATTTTTTGTACAATATTGTTTGGCTACATTCCAAGAAATGTTTAGGATGCAGTGTGTGATCTTGATTACCAATTCTTAACTTTAAAACATTTGTTACATTCATTGATTCTCTAGATATAGAGTGCCAAAATTGTTTGATTTGCTTCTTTACATTATCGGTTAGCTTCTTATCAACACATGGAAGCCTCCCACTAAAATCCCACATATCATTTGAAGAGGGCTATCGATTCTTCCTCTTCTTGAGAGTGCTCTATTCAATTAATTATGATTTAGATTTAAATAAATACAAGTTTGTCTCATTAAATGGACCTTTCTCAAATGATGGCTTACTAGTGAGGTTGTGACCACTCTACGAGCAACTCTTTTATCTTTTTCCTTACTAGTCTTTCCAATAGAAGTTAGAGCATTTAAAATATTTTTTACAATAATACTATTTTTATCCAAATTTTTGGTGACACAAATCTTCAAATTTTTTTAATAATGGTCTCATTTTGTAAGACTTTAGCAATTGCACAAAAAATTGACATAGTTCTATTAATGTCTTATTGGAAAAGTATTGACTGAACATATTGGTATCCCAAAACTAAACCATTTGTGATGACCTTTTTCCATCTAGATTATCTATTATGTTCTCATCTATTTCATGTAACCATTTATGGGTTCTCATGTAATTAGGTGATGCATAAGGTTTATTTTAAACATTTTCATTTTCAATATTTTCAATGCTATCAACATTTTCAATAACAACTCCATCATTTTTATTTTCAATTTCAACATTTTCAATATTATTAGCTTTTCCAATTTTAATCTTATTAAAATTTTCATTTTCAATTTCAACACTTTCAATGTTTTTAACATTTTCAATTTCAATACCAATTTCAACATTTTCTATGTCAATTTTAATATTTTCATTTTCAATTTCAAGATGATGTTCAATATTTTTAAATTCTATTACATCTTCACTTGAATTGACATTTAGGAGTGGGGAAAAATCCTCAACTTGAGTACTTTCCATACCTTGTCTTCTCTTCCTATGCTTCAATTTGATATGTTGTTAGTTTTCTCTTTCCTTTTTCTCTTATGCCGACTATTTCTCCCCATTGCACACAAAAAAAGAGCACATAAATAATTGTAAAGTTGAAAAATATGTAAAATAATCTTCCAAAAGCTAAATTTTTTGATGCAAGGGCATCATGTCCATATTTTTTAATTTGCAATTTTGGTTTTAGTTGGTTTTGGTTTGTCTTTGTTTCTCCTCTTATCAACAGGTAGCAATTCTTTGTTTGGAAACAAGAGGCTCAATTCTTCTTTTCAGGTTGTTGATGGATAGTGAGAAACAATTATTGAAAACAAGAAAGAAACGATCCAAGTGTTGGCAGCATGGGATTTTGGTAAAAAAAGAAAAAAAACCATTTTTTTTTGGTGTTGGAAGAAAGTGATGAACAAAAGGGGATCGATTATCTAGTGAGAAGGGTGGTTTCCAATAGAGGAGGGTAGTTATTTGGGGAAAAGAAGGCTGAGAAATAAAAAACAATCGATGATTTGAAGTTTCTTCCTATAGGGGAAGCATGGTTGCTTGAATAAAGAACAAATTCTCTATAGTTTGATGCTTTCTCTTAAAATGAGGAATGTGTATGTGCATGGTTTAGTTGCCCATGTTTGTGTTTAGCCAAGTTGAGTGGAAAATATAATTTTTTTGAAACACATCATTTGCTATTCCTCATCATGGAATTGATGGAAGATTGTTGTCTAATGCCTAGAAAAATATGTGGGGAATGTTTGTAATCTGTCCAATGTGGTCAATGACTCAAATGTTGGAACTTGTGCATAGGTGAATATTGATAAAAATTCAAAATATTGTTATGGTTGTAATTGTTGATTGAGTAATCATTTTCTTTGCTAGGAAGTCATGTTTGTGCATTGGTAAATTTTGTTGATGTCCATAATACAAAACTAGTTGCAGTTATTCCATTTGGTTGTTTTCGTGTAGTTGATATTGAATTTACTTCCATTCGTGATTGGATTTCATCAATTTGGTATCAGAGTGAGAAAGATCTGGGAGAGATATGGATGGTTTGAGAAGAGGAAGATGAGTGTCAAAAGGTGTGACAAAGAAGTTAGATATGTCCATCCATACTTAGACAGATATGTGTTGCAACACAACAGGTTAATGATAGGAACCTAGGTGCCAAAAGACTAGGTAGAGGACAAGAAAACGGAAGCCCTAGGTGAGGTATTAGGTAGAAAAAAGATGAAAGGTTAGAAGATGCAGCAGCATACGGTAAAAGAAAGTCTCGGTAAGAAATGAAAATGACAAAGAATGTGAAGAAGCGATAGTTGGAGTGGGATAAAAAAATGGCTAAGTTGTGAAGAGATTTAGAGAGGTGTAGGAAATGGATTGAGGAAAGAATCCAAGAGTATGATTGGTACTGGCCCATAAAAAAGAAGTTAAAGTGGCCTATGAAGAGGATCGTTAGGAAAAGAAGAGGGCAGAAGATGGCTGCCTTGAAAGAAGAAGAAGCCTTGTCACATCATGAAGCTGACATGAAAGTAGAGCTTGAAGAAAAGGAAAAGAAGAAAAAAATAGAAGATGGAAAGGAAACTGTTGGTTAGGAGGATGCAAGAAACTTTGAGAAGGAAAAAACAAATGATGTACATGAAGATGAAGAAACACAAGTGTTGACTGGTGAAATATCAATGGAAACAGAGATGGACATACTTTTGAAAGTTGTTTGGAAGAAGTTTGAGGAGCACACATGCAAGGTAAATGGTAAGCAAGTTGTTTCTGATGCTTTTGGTAATGATGCTTTTGAATATTTGATTGAAATAGTTGAAAGGAAGAGTTTAAAACAAGAAGTTGAAAAGGATGTGCAACATAATAATGACAGTGATATATATGAACGAGAGATGGAGTTTTGGAGGCTTTTCGAAAAAAAAGACATAAGGAGGAGGAGATACAAAATGAAAAGGGAAAACAAACAAAAATAGATTGAAAACATCGCAGCTATTCTAGAGTGATGTTGGAAGACGCGGAAGAAAAGAACAAAGAAACAATTTTTGATTGATTCCCTTATGTGTGGGAGCACATGTTTTTTTATCCATTTCAAACAAATATTCGTTATGTTTTGCATAATTCAAAACCTATATAAATGAAACGACTATCTGTTTCCTTTAGCTTTTGAAAAAATAAAAATTTCATAAAAATATGTATTATTAATAGCATGTATATATTATATTATGATATATTATATATTATATATAATGATATATATATTTATTATTAATAATATATAATATATATTATAAATTAATATTATTGTTATTTGGAGCAATTGGCAGATGTCCTACTTTAATATGGAACCGAGTTCAAATGTATAATGCAAATTATTTTTGGGCAATAATTGATTGTGATTTGATTATTGAGCATAGAGTTAAGTACTTGAGAATCCTTTTGCTCATTATGTAATTAAAGTTTGTGTCGTTCTATTGGCACCAAATTTTTTATTACAACTCACTTATTAAATTGACTCCACTAGTGCACACAAACTCATTAAATATTATATAATATATAATATATACTATATATTATATATAATATATAGTATATAAGTTATATTATATATTAATATGTATGCATAGGGGAAGCTCCAAATCTTATACAATAAATAACAGATATTCATTTCTTCGGATTTTTATAAACTAAATAATACATAAAACTAATATTATGTATATTAGTATATAGTAAATGTATTATATATTAATATATTATAATATATTTAATATATATACTATATATATTATATATTAAATATTATATAATATACAGTATATATTATATTTAATATATAGTATATATTATATAATATATACTAGATATATCATATATATTATATATTATAGAGCATATAAATTGATGAAAGACTAGTTTGGATTGCAATCAATCAACAATATTGAGTAATTGAAATTTGTGATAGTTGTGCAAACTCTATGAAATTGTCCTTTGGAATGCAACATACTAATTTCAGATTGAGATAATAGGAAGTTTGTTAGATCCAACTTGGCATAGAAACCACAAATTCAAGCTTCAAGCACTGACAAACAGTTTGTATGTAATCAAATAACACTCTGATTATAATAGGAAAGCAATAAACAGGCACATTGAGTGATTTTAGTCGATACTCAAGTGAAGAAACAAGAAAAGATTGGTGGTATTCAAAATTCTGCCCTAATCAAATCATGGAGCTAGGTACATGCCATATCATTCCTCTGATCCCAAGTTGATTGACTCTACCCTCTATTCCTACTATGCCACTCTGGTCTCTATGTTGCATTCAACTTCCCACACAACAACCTCTTCAAGGTCTTTGCCTTTTCTTTACCTGGAAAAATTGGCAAACCCAAACTCAGTAATTTCCTTTCATTGATTTTCAAAATTCATTACAATATTTTTGGACCTCAATGAATAGTGTGCCCTCACCCAAATGTCTAAACTGACTTCTTGCAAAATAAAAAAAGTCGATCTTTGTTACTCGAAGAAACTTCTCCTCCAAATAGTTATTCACTGCTTTCTTTCCACTGGCCCATACTTCCCAAACCATTGTACTCTCTACAAAATTAACTTCTCCCCAACCATTGTAACTTCCTCCTCTCCATTCACAATGAGAAAGGAAGATTCAAACCAAAAATTTCAACCCAAAACTAATAGGTACAATTCTCCTGCATTAGACTCCCTAAAAGAATAAAAGAAGCATGTGCTCTTGCACATGAGATCTCCAATCAGAGACCACCTTCATTCATTTGTTTTGCATCTTCCAACATCATTTTGGAACAACGATCATTTGTTCAACCTGTTTCTATTTTTTTTAATTTTTTGTTTGTATCTTCTCCTTCATATGTCTTCTTCATCTACAAGTCTCCAAAACTCCATCTCCCATTCATATATATCATTGTCTCCATTTGATTTCACATCCTTTTCATCTTCTACTTTTAAACTCTTCCCTTCAACAATTTCTTTCAAATATTCAAAAGCATAATTCCTAAAATCATCAAAAACAAGTTGCTTAATGTTTACCTTGCATGCAGACTCCTCAACTTCTTCCAAGCTACTCTTGAAAGTGTGTTAATCCTCTTTTTTGTTGATATTTCATCAGTCAATACTTGTGTTTCTTCATCTTCATTTACATCATCTATTTTTTCCTTCTCAAGGATTCTTGCATCCTCATGACCAGAATTTTCCTTTCCATCTTCCATTTTCTTCTTCTTTTCCCTTTCTTTAGGCTCTACTTCCATGTCAATTTTATGATGCAACAAGGCTTCTTCTTCTTTCAAGGCAACCAACTTCTGCCCTCTTCTCTTTTTGACAATCATTTGCACAGGCCACTTCAAATTCTTTTTCATGGGCCAATACCAACCACATTCGTGGCTTCTTTCCTCAAGCCATTGCTTCATTGTGAACTTACACTTCTCTAAATCCCTTCTCAACTCTACTATTTCTTGATCAAACTTTTCATCCTATCTTATCTTATTGACCTTCAACTTATCCTTCTCTTTGAGTCTTTCTTGTTGTTGCATCTTTTATTTTCTCTTCTCCAATTCATGATACCTCACCGAGGGCTTCTCTCCTTTTCCTTTGCCCAATCTCTTGGTACCCAGGTTCTTCATTTTAACCTATAAAAACTTCCACACACATACTTGTCAAAAATCCCACCAGACCTTTTTAGACTCTCCCAAATCTTTCAATGATGATAGATTAGTTTGGATCATAGTCAATCAACAATATTGAGTAATTGAAATCTACGATAGTTGTGCAAACTCTATGAAATTCCTTCATAATGGAATTTACTAATTTCAAATCGAGGTAATAGGAAATTTGTTTGATCCAACGTGGCACAAAAACCACAAATTCAAGCTTCAGGAGCTGACAAATAGTTTGCATGTAATCAAATAACACTCCAATTATAATAGGAAAGCAATAAACAGGCACACTAAGTAATTTTAGTCAATCCTCTTCAAGGAACAAGAAAAGATTGGTGGTATTCAAAATACTGCCTCGATCAAATCATAGAGCCAAGGATGTGCCATATCATTCCTCTAATCCTAAGTCAATTGATTTTGCTCTTTGTTCTTGTTATGTCGCTTTGGTCTCTACGTTGCTCTCAACTTCCCACACTAACCTCTTCAAGGAGGTATTTGTTGGAAGAATGAAGAAGAATGGCTAGCTATCTAGTTTTGTGTTGTCATTGATTTCACCATGTTATACAAGTTGTGAATGCAAGACTAAGTCAATGTTTGATCTAGTATTTTGGTCCAATATCTAAATCGATATATAGTTTACATCCTCCGGTATTTTGGTCTACAATCCTCTACAATTGATAGTTCCTACTTGCAGTTTTGGGAAATATTTTATGGATATTCAAAGCATGTACGTTTAAAATATCTCATTATCTAGTGCTCGTATGGTGTATCATTATCGTTTTGTTTTTCTATTAAGCCTATCTATGGCCAACTTCATGGATAATTGGTGATATGGTGAATTAATTTGTGTATGGATATATGTGTGACCTATCTTAGGTCTATGCCAGCATGATAAAGTGTGCTACACATTTTGATTTATTATCTGGAAATATTTTGTGAATTCCTAAAGTCGACAGTTGGTGTTTTTGGTAAACAAGGATTGGATCTAATTAGGCCGACCTAATTAATGCTTACGGATGGATCAAGTATATATGGTGGACAAATTTTGAAGATTGATATAGATGATGTAGTTGTGAATGTGAATGTGAAGAAGTTCAAATATGATGAAGTGTGTCAAGTCAATTTATTGAGCTTCATTGGAACTGAATCAACACTTGTTAGGTGTACATTATTAGTTCATTTTTTGGTTGTAAGCCAGTTTGTTTTGTAATCATTTTTGCAGTTAGTGAGCCTCCTTGTGTAAGTAGTGAGCTTTTGCATTTGGACAGTGATTCCTATTCTGGGTAGTGATCCCTTTAGCAATGAGCCTTATATATTCAGTTTTGGAACTAATTTATATTGTAAGTTAATCCTCACTATGGTTTTTCCCTTGCTGGGTTTTCCATGTAAAATATGGTGTTCATTGTGTTGATTTTACTTTTTGTTATCTACATTTCATGTTCATTCTTAATAACAAAATAGTGTGGTTGTGAAGTTGATAAGTGTTTGGAGTTCTATGTTTGAATTTGGTGACAACTGATTCACCCCCCTCTCAATTTTCCTACACCTTTTAATAGTCTTTTCCTTTTCTTTACCTAGAAAAATTGAAAGACCCAAACTCAGTTGTTTTCTTTTCCTTCTTTTCAAAAGTCGTTACATTCTTTCTAGACCTCGATGAATAGAGCGCCCTCACCCAAACGTCTAAACTAACTTCTTGCAAAACAAAAATAGTCAATCTTTGTTACTGACAGAAACTTCTCCTCCAAATAGTTATTCGTTACTTTCTTTTCACTGGCCTATACTTCCCAAACCATTGTACTCTCTATATAATCAGCTTCTCCCCAACCATTGTAACTTCCCCCTCTCCATTCACAATGAGAAAGGAAGATTCAAACCAAAAAATTTAACCCAAAACTGATGGGTACGATGCTCCTACATTATAAATTATATTATATATTAATGTGTATGCATAGGGGAAGCTTCAAATCATATACAATAAATAACAAATATCTGTTATAAATGGATATATGTTTGCTTTGGTTTTTTATAAACCAAATAATACATAAAACCAATATTATGTATTATTAATATATAATAAATGTATTGTATATTAATATATTATATATTATATATTATATATTATGATATATATTATAATATATTTAATACATAGTTTATACTATATAATATATATTTTATACTATGTAGTATATATAAATAATATATTATATAATATATATACTTTATATTATATATCTTATACTCTCTCTCTCACACTCTCCATCTCCCTCTCAATTCTTTATCTCTCTCTCTCTCCCTCGATCCCTCGCTCCCTCTCTCTCTCTGGTCTCTCTCTCTCTCAAGTCTCTCCCACTCCCTCTTTCTATCTATTAGGTATCTCCCTCCCTCCCTCCCTCCCTCCCTCCCTCCCTCTCAGGTCTCTCTCTTGGGTCTCTCCCACTCCCTCTCTCTCTCTTCTCTCTCTCTCTCTCTTGGGTCTCCTCTCTCTCTCTCTCTCTCTCTCTCTCTCTATTCCTCCAACCCTATCTAGACAACTCTCTCTTAGTCCCTCTCCATCTCTGGTCTCTCCTTCCCACCCTAACTAGATAACTATCTCTCTCTCTTAGCTTTCTCCCACTCCTCTCTCTCTCCCCCTCCCCCTCCCTCCCCCCTTCCCCCCTCTCTCTCTCTCCCACTCCTCTCTCCTCTGGTCTCTAAGGTCTCTCCCTCCCACCCTAACTAGATAACTCTCTCTCCCTCTCTCTCTCAAGCCTCTCCCTCCCTCTATCCCTTAGAAAAACATGTTTTAATAATTTTCAAATATTCTAATAAAAAAATCATAACTAATTATTTACTTGTAAAAAAATTACAAAATAAAAATGTGGCACATTCGGGAATGTGTCTACTTATATTGAAATTTTTAGAAAAAAATAATTATTTTTTCTTGTACTTAGGTTGGTTAGACATACACCTAGTTTTTATCTTTTTCCTAAAAAATTAGTACTACTGCATTGAAATTTTAAATTTTCACAAAATAGATTTACTTTTTCAAAAAAGGACTAGTAGGCTAGAAAATACATTCAATTTTCTACAAATTATGTTCTTACGAATTTTTCAAATTATGTTAATAACTAATTCAATTTTTTATGTCAAGGTGCCTAATTCTATTTTTCTAAATTTTTCATTGCCGCTTAGGGCCTAGTTTGGACCCCCATGATCTTGCACTGACACTTTTGTTGAATTTTACAAGAACTTTCAACCAATTCATTATTGTTGACCAATAAGCCAAATCTAGAAAATACATTTATTTGCTAGGTTTTCTATTAATATTATTTTCTACTATAAGTTACTTCCCTCTTCAATCACCTTGTCCCTTAAGGTGGTTAAATGGGTAAAATAAATCATGTATGAGGATTCCCTAGTGTTTTTTCACTATTTTAATAGGTTTGGCCTTGCTAATATTTGTTATAGGATCTCTAGAGGAAGGAAAAGTCACAAGAAGAAAAAGGATTAGAAATAGCCTTCTATACTTCAAGCTATGGATGCCAGTCTCCTAAGATGTATCAGAGAGGTCATTGGTCCTCTTTTGGGCAAGACTAATTTGCGAAATCATTCTTACTTTTGAGTGTTGGTATCAACCCAATGAGATTCAATCAAAGGTGACTCACAAGGAGAATGAAACTATTAGGTAGATCCTAGATGAGGAGCTCCCTAATTCTCATGGTCTAAATCCTACACTTGGATGTTGGTGTTCACCCACTTTTATGATATTTAATAAGGAAAATATGGAGATGGATCATGCTAAGAAGCATAATTATAATTCTTATGAAAAAATAATTTGGATTAATGGAGTGAAAGGATAAGGTGGTGGGAATGACTCAAAGTTTATTGAAATTATTTAGCTTTGAACGCTTCCTTGACTTATTAGTTCTACTATTTTTATTGGTTAGTTTAGTCCTATCTATTTTATCCTCACCCTTGCTAGTAGGAGGTTGATGTTTTGTTGTTATGTTAATTTTGAACAATCTACTCCATGTTGATGTTTGGTAATTTATGATATTATTTTTATTGTTTTTTTAAAAGGATGAGGTCCTTTAAAAATCTCTTTTATCAAAAATAAAGAAAGAAAGAATTACAAAGGACCACAAATATAAGTGAAATTAAATATCACTAAACTAACCTAAACTCATATTAGAGAAATATTCATAGAGAATTTTTATTTTCCAATACAATCGTTTTACATTTAATCTCTATCAAAACCTCATTCCAAGAGAAACCTCTTTAAACCCCTTTACATGACCATTATCCATATATAAATAATGTCAAGCATGGAAAAGTTTATCTATACTAAAATCTATATATATACATGTGACAAATTTTATAGATGAGAGTCCATGAAAAAATATGATTTACAAGAAAAATATGTACAAACTATAAATAGAACATTCAAACCATTTCTTAATAAATTCAAAATTGATAGTTTCCTAATTTTAAAACTGATAAATAATCAAAATTTATAAACATACTATTTAACACAATTTCTAATCTATAAAATGAGGAGCAATAGGCAAAAAATTTCAAAAAAATGGTAGAGATAATCTTTTTATCAGAGATTCTGGAACATCAAATGATAGGTTCTTGGAACCTTATTTTGCATCATGCTCAATGAATATTTAGTTGTATCAACCCTTGTGTTAGAATTTCTACATGTCTGAATTTTCTTATCATTCTCTTAATATGATCTATTGTTCCCTTTGAAATAGACAATACCTTTGTATTATCCATTTCCCACTCATGTTCCTTCAAAGGTATTTGAGTATTTAAACAAATATTATGGTTTTCTTAACACTCCTTAGAAAAGTGACCCAAATGATGACATTCTGTGCATTCATTTTTAGGGGTTTCTAGGAGAATACTTAGTCTCCAGAGACCATAATTTGTTTTAATGTGAATCTTTGAGGGTAATTCCTTTGTAGCATCAAGCAACACACAAACCATAACCAAACCTCTTGGGTTTCTAAAGAAATTACAATTTTGTTCTTTAGGAAGATCCCCATTTTGATTGGCTAAGATTTTCATATTTTAGGCTCCCTATATTCTAAAGGCAAGGACTGTCGTTGTACCCATAATGGGTTAAATTTGATCTTAGAAGTTGTAGGGTCAAAATTTGGAGACCATGGCTAAATGAATAAATCAGATCCCTCAAGGACCCATGATTTAACCTTATAGACTTTCATGATTTTAGGCTTCCTATATTCTAAAGGCAAGGACTGTCGTTGTACCCATAATGGGTGAAATTTGATCTCAAAATTTGTAGGGTCAAAATTTGGAGACCATGGCTAAATGAATAAACCAAATCCCTCAAGGACCCATGATTTAACCTTATAGACTTCATCTCTTTGAGATGTTGAAGAAAAGAGAACCACAAAAAAATATTTTTCTTGATCTAAATAAAAAACTTGATTTACACCCTCCCATTCTTTTAAAAAATAAATCTCGTAAAGTTTCAATATTAGGGAGAAAATTCAAGAACTTTCAGATTAAGGAATTTCCACTAAGATCTTGAATTTGTAAATCAAGGATTTCTTCAGAGAAGGTAATGTTTATGATACCCTTTTGTTTAGTCCTCTTTGTTGAAGCCAACTAACATTCCCTTTGGAAGTAGGACAACATAAATAATTGGTTGACTTTCTTTTCCCTTCCATTGATGGGTAATCTTTTTTTTACTAGAAGACCATTGTGGACGTTGATTCATACCACACCTTTTACAAGGAGCACCCTTAGGTAGAAGGATATTATTAAGAAATGATATTATAGTAGGAATATCATTTGGAAAGGTAGTTGGATTAGATTTCATATTACAGTCAAAATGAACATCTCCAGTAATTGGTTGTCCTTTAGGATTTTTCTCAAAATGGAGATCTCTAGAATCTAAATGACCTCTAGGGTTTCCCTTGTATGGAGAATCACATATTTTAAAGACCTTGTTTTTTTTCGATTCGAGAGTTTTTTTGGGTGTTGAGTACCACATTATCTATAGGACAAGCCAATTGTGAATGAATAAGTTTTATTGTTAGTCCTTTGATGCCATGTAGGCCCTTGGGACCCTCTGCCTTGTTGAGAAATGCCTCAATTTTTGGAAAATTGACCCTTGCCTATAACAGGTGCTTTTCCTGGAGCTCTTCTCATCTTTCTTTCATTCCTAAAGATCTCAATGTTCTTAAATATTTTCTTTCTATTTTCCTTTCTCTCCATGAAGATTGTGTTAGGAGAGCCATTATTTCTAGGTAACTTTGGCCTTTTTCTCAAGCGGTGGATTCCATTATTTGATTTCTAGCTAAGGAATGTATCAAGACTATCATAGTTTGGGTTATAATACCTATATTACCACTAGAATATATTTGGAAGAGGAAGTTTTGTTGAATTTACTAGCTCTTTTAGCCACTTCATTATTGTTGACCAACAAGCCAAATCTAGAAAATGCCTTTATTTGCTAGGTTTTGTGTTAATATTAATTTTTATTATAAGTTAATTCCCACTTCAATCACCTTGTCCTTTAATGTGGGTAAATGGGTGAAATAAATCGTGAATGAGGATGCACTAGTGTTTTTTCACCATTGTTACATGCTTAGCCTTGTCAATATTTGTTAGAGGATCTCTAGAGGAAGGAAAAGTCACAGTAAGAAAAAGGATTACAAGTTTCCTTCTATACCTCAAGCTATGGATAACATTCTCATAAAATGTATGGGAGAGGTCATTGGTCCTCTTTTAGGCAAGACTAATTTGCATGTCGTCATTCTTATTTTTGAGTGTTGGTCTCATCCCAATGAGATTCAATCAAAGGTGAATCACAAGGAGAAAGAAACTATTAGGTAGCTCCTAGATGAGGAGCTCCCTAATTATCATCGTTTCAATCCTACACTTGGATGTTGGTGTTCACCCACTTTAATGGCATTTAATAAGGAAAGTACGAAGATGGTTTATACTAAGAAGAATAATTGTAATTCTTCTAAAAATATAATTTGTATTAATGGAGTCAAAGGATAAGGTGGTGGGAAGGACTCATAGTTCATTGAAATTATGTAGCTTCAGGATTCTTTGACTTATTAGTTCTACTCTTTTTGTTGGTTAGTTCAGTCCTATCTTTTTTATCCTCACCCTTGCTAGTAGGAGATTGATGTTTTATTGTTGTTATGTTAATTTTGTACAATCTATTCCATGTTGATGTTTGGGCATTTATGATATTATTATTATTATTTTAAAGGATTCAAGGTCCTTTCAAATTCTCTCTTTTATAAAAAATAAATAAATAAAGAATTACCAAGGACCACAAATATAAGTGAAATTAAATACCACTAAACTAAACTTAACTCTTAGATAAATATTCATAGAGAATTTTCATTTTTCAATACAATTGTTTTACATTTAATCTCTATCAAAACCCCATTCCAAGATAAACCTATTTAAATCCCTTACATGACCATTATCCATATATAAATACTGTCAAACATGAAATATTTTATCTATATTAAAATCTATATATACATGTGACCAATTTTATTGATGAGAGTCCATGAAAAAATATGATTTACAAGAAAAATATGTGCAAACTATAAATATAACATTCAAACCATTTCTTAATAAATTTAAAATTGATAGTTTCCTAATTTTAAAACTGATAAATAATTAAAATTTATAAACATACTATTTAACACAATTTCTAATCTATAAAATGAGGAGCACTAGGCAAATTTTTTTTTAAAAAATGGCAGAGATAATCTTTTTATCAGAGATTCTAGAATGTCAAATGATAGGTTCTTGGAACCTTGTTTTTTCATCAAGCTCAATGAATATTTAGTTGTATGAACCCTTGTGTTAGACTTTCTACATGTCTGAATTTTCTTTTCATTCTGTTTAATAATAACCATTGTTCCCTTTAAAATAGACTTGATACCTTTTTGTTTTCCATTTCACATTCATGTTCCTTCAAAGGTATTTGAGTCTTTAAACAAATATTTTGGTTTTCTTGACACTCCCTAGAAAAATGACCCAAATGATGACATTTTGTGCATTCATTTTTAGGGGTTTCTAGGAGAATACTTTGTCTCTAGAGACCATTCTTTGTTTAAATATAAATCTTTGAGGGTAATTCCTTTGTAGCATCAAGCAACACACAAACCCTAGCCGAACCTTCTAGGTTTCTAAATAAATCATAATCATGCTTTAGGAAGATCCCTAGTTGATTGGCTAAGATTTCCATGATTTTAGGCTCCCTATATTCTAGAGGAAAGGACTATAGTTGTACCCATAATGGGATAAATTTGATCTTAGAAGTTGTAGGGTCAAAATTTGGAGACCATGGCTGAATGAATATACCAAATACCTCAAGGACCCATGATTTAACCTTATAGAGTTCATCTCTTTGAGATTTTGAAGAAAAGAGCACCACAAAAAACCTTTGCCCTGATCTAAATTAAAAACTTGAAAATACACCCCCTCATTCTTTAAAAAATTAAATATCATAAAGTTCCAATATCAAGGAGAAAATTCAAGAACTTATAGATTAACGCATTTCCATGAAGATCTTGAACCTACAAATCAAGGAGTTCTTCAGAGAAGGTGACGTTTATGATACCTTTTTTTTAGTCCTCTTTGTTGAAGCCAACTAACATTCCCTTTGGAAGTAGGATGATATAAATAATTGGTTTTGACTTTCTTTTCTCTTCCATTGATGGGTAATCTTTTTTTACTAGAAGAGCACTGTGGAGGTTGCTTCATAACACACCATTTACATGGAGCACCCTTAGGAAGAAGAATATTATTAAGAAATAATATTATAGTAGGAATATCATTTGGAAAGGTTGTTGGATTAGATTTCAGATTACAGTCGGAATGAACATCCCTAGTAATTGGTTGTCCTTTAGGATTTTTCTCAAAATGAAGATCCCTAGAATCTAAATGACCTTTAGGGTTTCCTTCAGATGGAGAATCACATATGTCAAAGACCTCTTATTTTTGTCGATTCAAGAGTTTTGTTGGGCGTCAAGTACCACATTTTCCATAGGACAAGCCAATTGTGAATGAATTAGTTTTATTGTTAGTCCTTTGATGCCATGCAGGCCCTTGGGACCTCTGCCTTGTTGAGAAATGCCTCAATTTTTTGAAAATTTACCCTTTCCTATAGAAGGCATTTTTCCTGGAGCTCTCCTCATATTTCTCTCATTCCTAAGTATCTCAATGTTCTTAAAGGGTTTCTTTCTATTTTCCATTCTCTCCATGAAGATTGTGAACTAGGAGAGCCATAATTTCTAGGTAACTTTGGCCTTTTTATAAAGAAGTGGATTTCATTATTTGATTTATATAAGGAATGTATCAAGACTATCATAGTTTGGGTTATAATACCTATATTACTACTAGAATGTTTGGAAGAGGAATTTTTGTTGAATTTACTAGCTCTTTCAGCCACTTCACTATTGTTGACCAACAAGCCCAATGCAGAAAATGCCTTTATTCACTAGGTTTTGTGTTAATATTATTTTTATTATAAGTTAATACCCTCTTCAATCACCTTGTCCTTTAAAGGTGGGTAAATGGGTGAAATAAATCATGTATGAGGATGCACTAGTGTTTTTTCACCATTATTACATGCTCAATCTTGCTAGTATTTATTAGAGGATCTCTAGAGGAAGGCAAAGTCATAGTAAGAAAATGGACTGCAAGTTTCCTTCTATACCTCAAACTACAGATGGCATTCTCATAAAATGTATCGGAGATGTCATTGGCATTCTCTCTCTTGGGTCTCTCCCACTCTCTCTCTCTCTCTCCTTCCCTCCCTCCCTCTCTCTCTCTCTAAGGTCTTTCCCTCCCTCTATACCTTAGAAAAACATGTTTTAATAATTTACAAATATTCTAATAAAAAAATCATAACTAATTATTTACTTGTAAAAAAATTACAAAATAAAATGCAGCACATTCAGGAATGTGTCCTCTACTTATATTGAAATTTTCAGAAAAAATAATTATTTTTTGTTCTACTTAGGTTGGTTAGACATACACCTAGTTTTATTTTTTTCCTAAAAATTATTTACTATTGCATCAAGAAATTTAGATTTTTTGCAAAATAGATTTACTTTTTGAAAAAAGGACTAGTAGGCTAGAAACTACATTCAATTTGCTACAAATTATGTTCTTAAGAATTTTTCAAATTATGTTAATAACCAATTCATTTTTTTATGTCAAGGTGCCTAACTCTATTTTTCTAAATTTTTCATTGCCTCTTAGGGGCCTAGTTTGGACCCCCATGATCTTGCACTGACCCTTTTGTTGAATTTTACAAGAACTTTCAACCACTTAATTATTGTTGACCAATAAGCCAAACCTAGAAAATACCTTTATTCGCTAAGTTTTCTATTAATATTTTTTTTATATTATAAGTTACTTCCCTCTTCAATCACCTTGTCCCTTAAGGTGGTTAAATGGGTAAAATAAATCATGCATGAGGATTCCCTTAGTGTTTTTTCACCATTTTAATAGGTTTGGCCTTGCTAATATTTGTTATAGGATCTCTAGAGGAAGGAAAAGTCACAAGAAGAAAAAGGATTAGAAATAGCCTTCTATACTTCAAGCTATGGATGCCAGTCTCCTAAGATGTATCAGAGAGGTCATTAGTCCTCTTTTGGGCAAGACGAATTTGCATGACACCATTCTTACTTTGAGTGTTCATCTCATCCCAATGAGATTCAATGAAAGGTGACTCACAAGGAGAAGGAAACTATTAGGTAGCTCCTAGATGAGGAGCTCCCTAATTCTCATGGTCTGAATCCTACACTTGGATGTTGGTGTTCACCCACTTTTATGATATTTAATAAAGAAAATATGGAGATGGCTCATGCTAAGAAGCATAATTGTAATTCTTCTAAAAAAATAATTTGGATTAATGGAGTGAAAGGATAAGGTAGTGGGAAGGACTCAAAGTTTATTGAAATTATTTAGCTTCAAGCTTCCTTGACTTATTAGTTCTACTATTTTTATTGACCTTAGTTTAGTCCTATTATTTGATCCTCACCCTTGCTAGTAGGAGGTTGATGTTTTGATGTTATGTTAATTTTGTACAATCTATTCCATGTTGATGTTTAGGAATTTATGATTATATATATATATATATATATATATATATATATAAGGATGAGGTCCTTTCAAAATCTCTCTTTTATCAAAAATAAAGAAAGAAACAATTACAAAGGACCACAAATATAAGTGAAATTAAATAACACTAAACTAGCCCAAACTTAGATTAGAGAAATATTCATAGAGAATTTTTATTTTCAATACAATTGTTTTACATTTAATCTCTATCAAAACATCATACCAAGAGAAACCTCTTTAAACCCCTTTACATGACCATTATCCATTTATAAATAGTGTCAAGTTGATATATATTGAAAACTATATATACATGTCACCAATTTTCTTGATGAGAGTCCATGAAAAAATATGATTTAAAAGAAAAATATGTACAAATTATAAATAGAACATTTAAACCATTTCTTAATAAATTTAAAATTGATAGTTTCCTAATTTTAAAACTGATAAATAATAAAAATTTATAAACATACTATTTAACACAATTTATAAACTATAAAATGAGGAGCACTGGTGAAAAAAATTCAAAAAGATGGCAGGTATAATCTTTTTATCAGAGATTTTGGAACATTAAATGATAGGTTCTTGGAACCTTGTTTTGTCATCAAGCTCAATGAATATTTAGTTGTATCAACCCTTGTGTTAGACTTTCTACATGTCTGAATTTTCTTATCATTCTTTGAATATCATCTACCATTCCCTTTGAAAAAGACAATACGTTTGTATTTTCCTTTTCACACTCATGTTCCTTTAAAGGTATTTGAGTCTTTAAACAAATATTTTGGTTTTCTTAACACTCCCTAGAAAAATGACCCAAACGATGACATTTTGTGCATTCATTTTTAGGGGTTTCTAGGAGAATACTTTGTCTCTAGAGACCATTCTTTGTTTTAATGTGAATCTCTTAGGGTAATTCCTTTGTAGCATCAAGCAACACACAAACCCTAATCGAACGTCCTGGTTTTCTAATGAAAGTATAATTTGTTCAGGAGGATCCCCATCTAATTGGCTAAGATTTTCATGATTTTAGGCTCCCTATATTCTAGAGGCAACAACTGCCTGATAATGGGATAAATTTGATCTTAGAAGTTGTAGGGTCAATATTTGGAGACCATGGATGAATGAATAATCCAAATCCCTCAAGGACCCATGATTTAACCTTGTAGACTTCATCTCTTTGAGATATTGAAGAAAAGAGAACCACAAAGAAACCTTTTCACTAATCTAAATAAAAAACATGATTGACACAGGCTCCCATTCTTAAAAAAAATAAATCTCGTAAAGTTTCAATATCAAGGAGAAAACTCAAGAACTTATAGATTAAGGAATTTGCACAAAGATCTTGAATCTGTATATCAATGAGTTATTTAGAGAAGGTGATGTTTATGATACCCTTTTGTTTAGTCCTCTTTGTTGAAGCCAAATAGCATTCCCTTTGGAAGCAATACAATATAAATAATTGGTTCTAAGTTTCTTTTCACTTCCATTGATGGGTAATCTTTTTTTTACTAGAAGACCATTGTGGAGGTTGCTTCATACCGTGCCTTTTACAAGGAGCACAATTAGGTAGAGGGATATTATTAAGAAATGATATTATAGTAGGAATATCATTTGGAAAGGTAGTTGGATTAAATTTTGAATTAGAGTTAGAATGAACAAGTTTTATTGTCTATCCTCTAATGCCATGGAGGACCCTGAGACCCTCTGCCTTGTTGAGAAATGCCTCAATTTTTGGAAAATTGACACTTGCCTATATCAAGCACTTTTCTTGGAGCTCTTCTTATCTTTCTCTCATTCCTAAAGATCTCAATGTTCTTAAAGGGTTTCTTTCTATTTTCCTTTCTCTCCATGAAGATTGTGTTAAGAGAGCCATAATTTCTAGGTAACTTTGGCCTTTTTATCAAGAAGTGGATTCCATTATTTTATTTAGATAAGAAATGTATCAAGACTATCATAGTTTGGGTTATAATACCTATATTACTACTAGAATATTTGGAAGATGAAGTTTTGTTGAATTTTCTAGCTCTTTTAGCCACTTCATTATTGTTGGCCAACAAGCCAAATCTAGAAAATGCCTTTATTTGCTATGTTTTGTGTTAATATTATTTTTTATTATATAAGTTACTTCTCTCTTCAATCACCTTCTCCTTTAATGTGGGTAAAGGGGTGAAATAAATCATGTATGAGGATGCACTAGTTTTTTTTCACCATTGTTACATGCTCAGCCTTGTTAATATTTGTAAGAGGATCTCTAGAGGAAGGAAAAGTCATAGTAAGAAAATTGATTACAAGTTTCCTTCTATACCTCAAGCTATGGATGAAATTCTCATAAAATGTATCGAAGAGTTCATTGGTCTTCTTTTGGGAAAGACTAATTTGCACGGCATCATTCTTACCTTTGAGTGTTGGTCTCATCCCAATGAGATTCAATTAAAGGTGAGTCACAAGGAGAAAGAAACTATTAGGTAGCTCCTAGATGAGGAGCTCCCTAATTCTCATGGTCTGAACCCTACACTTGGATGTTGGTGTTCACCCACTTTAATGACATTTAATAAGGAAAGTACGGCTTCATACTAAGAAGCATAATTGTAATTCTTCTCAAAAAACAATTTGGATTAATGGATTCAAAGGATAAGGTGGTGGGAAGAACTCAAAGTTCACTGAAATTATGTAGCTTCAAGCTTAATTGACTTCTAAGTTCTACTATTTTTATTGGTTAGTTTAGTCCTATCCATTTTATCCTCACCCTTGATAGTAGGAGGTTGATGTTTTGATGTTGTTATGTTAATTTTGTACAATCTATTCCATGTTCATGTTTGGGCATTTATGATGTTATTTTTATTGTTTTTTAAAAGGATGAGGTCCTTTCAAATTCTCTCTTTTATAAAAAATAAATAAATAAAGAATTACAAAGGACCACAAATATAAGGGAAATTAAATACCACTAAATTAACCTTAACTCTTCGAGAAATATTTAGAAAGAAATTTCATTTTTCAATACAATTGTTTTACATTTAATCTCTATCAAAACCCCATTCCAAGAGAAACCTCTTTAAACGCCTTACATGACCATTATCCATATATAGATAGTGTCAAACATGAAAAAATTGATCTATATTAAAATCTATATATACATGTGACCAATTATATTGATGAGAGTCCATGAAAAAATATGATTTACAAGAAAAATATGTACAAACTATAAATATAACATTCAAACCATTTCTTAATAAATTTAAAATTTATAGTTTCCTAATTTTAAAATTGATAAATAATCAAAATTTATAAACATACTATTTAACACAATTTCTAATCTATAAAATGAGGAGCACTAGGCAAAAAATTTCAAAGAAATGGCAGAGATAATCTTTTTATCAGATATTCTAGAACACCAAATGATAGGTTCTTGGAACCTTGTTTTGTCATCAAGCCCAATGAATATTTAGTTGTATGAACCCTTGTGTTAGACTTTCTACATGTCTGAATTTTCTTTTCATTTTGTTTAATATTATCTATCATTCCCTTTAAAATAGACTTGATACCTTTGTGTTTTCCATTTCACGCTTATGTTCCTTAAGAGGTATTTGAGTCTTTAAACAAATATTTTGGTTTTCTTAAAACTCCCTAGAAAAACGTCCCAAACAATGACATTTTGTGCATTCATTTTTAGGGGTTTCTAGGAGAATACTTTGTCTCTAGAGAACATTATTTTTTTTAATGTGAATCTCTTAGGGTAATTCCTTTGTAGCAGATCAAGCAACACACAAACCCTAATCGAACGTCCTAGTTTTCTAAAGAAAGTATAATTTTGTGCTTCAAGAGGATCCCCATCTGATTGGCTAAGATTTTCATGATTTTAGGCTCCCTATATTCTAGAGGCAACGACTGTCGTTGTACCCATAATGGGATAAATTTTATCTTAGAAGTTGTAAGGTCAAAATTTGGAGGCCATGGATGAATGAATAATCCAAATCCCTCAAGGACCCATGATTTAACCTTGTAGACTTCATCTCTTTGAGATATTGAAGAAAAGAGAACCAAAAAGAAACCTTTTCACTAATCTAAATAAAAAACATGATTGACACAAGCTCCCATTCTTTAAAAAAATAAATCTCGTAAAGTTTCAATATCAAGGAGAAAACTCAAGAACTTATAGATTAAGGAATTTGCTCGAAGATCTTGAATCTGTATATCAATGAGTTCTTTAGAGAAGGTGATGTTTATGATACCCTTTTGTTTAGTCCTCTTTGTTGAAGCCAAATAGCATTCCCTTTGGAAGCAATACAATATAAATAATTGGTTCTAACTTTCTTTTCACTTCCATTGATGGGTAATCTTTTTTTTACTAGAAGACCATTGTGGAGGTTGGTGATGTTTATGATACCCTTTTGTTTAGTCCTCTTTGTTGAAGCCAAATAGCATTCCCTTTGGAAGCAATACAATATAAATAATTGGTTCTAACTTTCTTTTCACTTCCATTGATGGGTAATCTTTTTTTTACTAGAAGACCATTGTGGAGGTTGCTTCATACCGTACCTTTTACAAGGAGCACCCTTAGGTAGAGGGATATTATTAAGAAATGATATTATAGTAGAAATATCATTTGGAAAGGTAGTTGGATTAGATTTTGGATTTTAGTTAGAATGAACATCCCGAGTAATTGGTTGTCCTTTAGGATTTTTCTCAAAATGAAGATCCCTAGAATCTAAATGACCTCTAGGGTTTCCCTCATATGGAGAATCACATATGTTAAAGACCTCTTGTTTTTGTTGATTCAAGAGTTTTTTTGTGTGTCGAGTACCACATTGTCTATAGGACAAGCCGATTTTGAATGAATAATTTTTATTGTCAGTCCTCTAATGCCATGCAGGCCCTTGAGACCCTCTGCCTTGTTGAGAAATGGCTCAATTTTTGGAAAATTGACCCTTGCCTATAGCAAGCACTTTTCTTGGAGTTCGTCTCATCTTTCTCTCATTCCTAGAGATCTCAATGTTCTTAAAGGGTTTCTTTCTAATTTCCTTTCTCTCCATGAAGATTGTGTTAAGAGAGCCATAATTTCTAGGTAACTTTGGCCTTTTTATCAAGAAGTGGATTCCATTATTTGATTTAGATAAGGAATGTATCAAGACTATCATAGTTTGGGTTATAATACCTATATTACTACTAGAATATTTGGAAGATGAAGTTTTGTTGAATTTACTAGCTCTTTTAGCTATGGATGACATTCTCATAAAATGTATCGAAGAGGTCATTGGTCTTCTTTTGGGAAAGACTAATTTGCATGGCATCATTCTCACCTTTGAGTGTCGGTCTCGTCCCAATGAGATTCAATCAAAGGTGAGTCACAAGGAGAAAGAAACTATTAGGTAGCTCCTAGATGAGGAGCTCCCTAATTCTCATGGTCTGAACCCTACACTTGGATGTTGGTGTTCACCCACTTTAATGACATTTAATAAGGAAAGTACGACTTCATACTAAGAAGCATAATTGTAATTCTTCTCAAAAAATAATTTGGATTAATGGAGACAAAGGATAAGGTGGTGGGAAGAACTCAAAGTTCACTAAAATTATGTAGCTTCAAGCCTCCTTGACTTATTAGTTGTACTATTTTTATTGGTTAGTTTAGTCCTATCCATTTTATCCTCACCCTTGCTAGTAGGAGGTTGATGTTTTGATGTTGTTATGTTAATTTTGTACAATCTATCCCATGTTCATGTTTGGGCATTTATGATATTATTTTTATTTATTTTTTAAAGGATGAGGTCCTTTCAAATTCTCTCTTTTATAAAAAATAAATAAATAAAGAATTACAAAGGACCACAAATATAAATGAAACTAAATACCACTAAACTAACCTTAACTCTTAGAGAAATATTCATAGAGAATTTTCATTTTTCAATACAATTGTTTTACATTTAATCTCTATCAAAACCCCATTCCAAGAGAAACCTCTTTAAACCCCTTACATGACCATTATCCATATATAAATTATAGTGTCAAACATGAAAAATTTGATCTATATTAAAATCTATATATACATGTGACCAATTTTATTGATGAGAGTCCATGAAAAAATATGATTTACAAGAAAAATATGTACAAACTATAAATATAACATTCAAACCATTTCTTAATAAATTTAAAATTGATAGTTTCCTAATTTTAAAACTGATAAATAACTAAAATTTATAAACATACTATTTAACACAATTTCTAATCTATAAAATGAGGAGTTCAAAAAAATGGCAGAGATAATATTTTTATTAGATATTCTAGAACGCCAAATGATAGGTTCTTGGAACCTTGTTTTGTCATCAAGCTTAATGAATATTTAGTTGTATGAACCCTTGTGTTAGACTTTCTACATGTCTGAATTTTCTTTTCATTCTGTTTAATATTATCTATCGTTCCCTTTAAAATAGACTTGATACCTTTGTGTTTTCCATTTCACGCTCATGTTCCTTCAAAAGTATTTGAGTCTTTAAACAAATATTTTGGTTTCCTTAACACTCCCTAGAAAAAGGACCCAAATGATGAAATTTTGTGCATTCATTTTTAGAGGTTTCTAGGAGAATACTTTGTCTCTAGAGACCATTCTTTGTTTAAATATGAATCTTTGAGGGTAATTCCTTTTTAGCATCAAGTAACACACAAACCCTAGTCAAACCTCCTAGGTTTCTAAAGAAAGCATAATCATGCTTTAGGAAGATCCCCAGCCGATTGGCTAAGATTTTCATGATTTTAGGCTCCCTATATTCTGGAGGCAAGGACTGTAGTTGTACCCATAATGGGATAAATTTGATCTTAGAAGTTGTGGGGTCAAAATTTGGAGACCATGGCTGAATGAATAAACCAAATCCCTCAAGGACCCATGATTTAACCT
>VDFB02353493.1:90798850-90825238 GCA_007258455.2 Sequoia sempervirens | reverse complement strand
TTCTCTAATGTGGACAAGTCTCTGGTGCCATAACATAATTTTCTCTACAGGTAACTTTGATTCAGAAGAAAGAGCACCCTTGGGTGCTCAAAATCCATGACCATCTACTATAGGTGAAACCTTCACTTTTTCCACAGACTTTCTTTTCATAAAAGTACTATTGCACTCAATAGTGCATGCATCGAGCTTATACAATGTGTCATACCTAACACCTCTAGCAATCACCATAGCACCTCTAACCATCTTGCATCCTACATTAGAAAATACTACCTACACACCTGCATCTATTAGTTTGATCATAGATAAAAAATTGCATGCTAATTCAGGGATGTGTACCACACCATTAATCATTTTTATTCTACCATCAAGAAACCTAATTTTAACTTTACCATGACCAAAAATATCTAAACAAGAATCATTAGCCAAGTACACCTTACCTCCATCAAATTCTTCATACTCAAAAAACCAATCTCTATTAAAGATCATATAGAAAGATGCACCTAAGTCAATCAACCATGCATCATTACCTGCACAAGTTTCCAAAGTTGTGTTGGTAGATGGTCAGCTCTCCTCTCAAGATTCATGACATGGCTTAACTTCCTCCCATGGATCTACTAACTTTGGCGGTTGTATCGAGCATTAACAGGTCAAACTTTTGGCACAATGGCAATCTTGGGGCCAACAATTGGTATTAGAGCCAAAGGTTATAGGTTTGAATCCCCTTAGGTAATGTTGAGGGGGAGATTGTTGGTAGATGGTCAATGATCCCCTTAGGATTTGTGACATGGCTTAACTACCTCCTGTGGATTTGTTAACTCTATTGGTTGTATCGGGCATTAATAGGTTGACCTTTTTGCACAATGATAATCGTGGGGCCAACAAGCTACAATGAATGCATCACCATCTTCCTTCTCAAACTCAGAATAAGAATCAAATCTCTTCTTTTTCTTCTTCTTTTCTTCTTTGTGGTCCTTACGAATATTTCCATGCTTACCACAGTTCCAACAAACAACTTTGGACTTTACAAGAGATTTAGATCTCCCCTTGGACTTGGATTTATCACGCTTCTCATTTTTATTACCTTTTTCCTTAGTTCTTCCATGAACATTTAGGGCCTCCTTGGCACTGATGGACACCTTCCTCCTCATCTCTTCAGAAAGGAAAGAACCCACCACATCTTAAGTCTTCAATATAACAAAAGATCATGATTACCACGTTCTCAATAATGATATTGTGAACTACACATAGTATGGATACATATTTGATATGCTCAATAGGCATAGATTGACCTTCTCCAATGAATAAAAGAAAGCTTCTAAGGGCTACCATAGGTATTTCTATAAGGAAGCTAAGGTAGTGAAATAGCTTCCTACACTAATCTTGAGAGGAGAATAATGCAAAACTTTTACAGATCTTTAACAGTTACATAAACTTAAAGAGAAATAAACATAAATATCATGCATACCATGACACAGTGATTTATGTGGGGAAAACCATTTCAGGAGAAAAACCCCACACTCCAAAAGTCACCCTATATATTATTCAGAAATCACAAAGATTATAATATACTTGCAAAGCAAGCTTCTCATAGGAGTATCATCACCAGAGATCAAAAGACAACATGACTGCTATCAGACTCTCAGAGTACATCACTGGCTCTACTGTAGTCATAATACAATTCCCTCATAAAATAGGGTTACATTCTAGGGCAAGATAGGCCAACAAAATATCCACCATTAGATCTAAAACCTAATAATTAACAGTCTAGATTTACAATGTATCATTTATCTAATGTATGTCGGCCATTTTAGTAGTTTCTTGAAAAAGTTAACAAAAAATTGTTACATGCATCCCACTCTCCCCCCTTGATGCCATTGTATATTACACCTATTGGTATAACTAGGATATATATGTATGTATGTATGTATGTATGTATGTATGTATTCATATATATATCCTATCAACAATAATATTTATATAATTGCAAGCTTGAGACACAATTTCCCAATAAATCTCCCACTTGTAAATAAATTTTCACTGCACCTTGTTTTATTCCAATATCTAAACACAATCCCTTAAGCCAAATGGATTCTTTACAAGCATGATTAGCTACCATATACTATGCTTCAATAGTAGACAAAGCAAGTACAGCCTATCGCTTACTCATCCAACTAATTGCACTGCTGAATAATGTAAACACATAAGCACTAGTGGATCGTCTGCTATCAATATCACCTACCTAGTCTGAATCCACATAACCATGAATATCAAGGGAAATTTCATCTTCAGTCACATTACTATGATAACATAAGGAGTAATCTAAGGTACCACACAAATATCTAAAGACCCTTTTAACTGCATCTCAATGAACTCTACCAGGATTAGACATATATCTGGAAAGAACTCACACTGCTTGGGAAATGTCTAGTCTAGTACGAACCATAGCATACATCAAACTTCCAACTACACTCTGGTAAGGCACTCTATTCATGTCTTCCGTCTCTGATGGAAATGTTGGACAATCTAAAATAGATAACTTTGTTCCAACTGAAATAGGAACACATAATGGTCTACAATCTTGCATGTTAAATCTCTATAAAATTGAATTGACATATTTACTTTGGCCAAGCCATAGCTTTCTATTCACTCTATCTCTTTTAATTTCCACCCCAAGAATGTGTCTAGTTGCACCAAGATCTTTCATTTCAAATTTAGCAACAAGTTGAGATTTCAGTTTTTAAATCATGTACCTTTCCCTTTTGCTAATAAATAACATATCACAGTGATCCCACAATATTGGTTTACAATTTTTGGCCAAACTGGACATTGAACTGAATTTTTTTAACTAAATCTTCACTTTCAAGTACCTATAGCAGCTAAACTATGAGGAATTGAAGATGATGCAAACTAGTGATTTGTGACATTTTGCCTGTAGATTCTAAACATATTTTTTTCAAAAATTTTGGAATCATATTACACTTCTTTTTCCATCTCCTTCCAAAACTAGTTTTTAACTATAAACACCATTTTTAAAGAATCATGTCAATGGCTAACACAACTTTTTTCTATGAAGGATAAAATTCTATTTTTTTTAATTTAGATTTGTAACTACGATATCTAGTGCATGGAATTGGTTTCATAGCATTTCATTGAATATTTTTTTATTAATTAAGTTTCAAAGTCAAACTAGTTACAATTTAGATAGGCTAAAGCATAAATTTTTTTGTATGTATCGAAATTCAATTTTTTTTGTTGGATCAAGGACATCAATATCTAGTGCACTAATATTTTTCAAAAAAATTTGATAATCTACTATTTTTCCACATGTGTAGAATAGAGAGCTTGATTTTCGGTGAAAATCCTATGTTTAATCAAACTAAAAAATAAAATACATAATAAAACTAAAACATATTAAAATTATATTCGATGGATAGCTCATTCCCTTGACCCTGCCTTTGAGTGAACCCCCCTTGACCCTTCGAGCGAAGGTGGGTTCGCTTGAAGGGGGGTTCGAGCAAACCCCCCTATTTTCAAATTCTCCCATTGTTTTCCATTTAAATGCACCAAAAGGTGGGTCCCATCATTTAATAGGGCTTACTCGAAGGGGGGTTCGAGTGAACCCATTAAGGGTCCATATGAACCCCCAATTCGTGTGAACCCCTAAAAACCAAAAATCAAGGTAGCGTTTTTGCAATTTTCCTTCCTCAATGGAATTGTAAACTAGTATTGTGGGATCACCCATCATCAACATATAATGCAATAAACAAGAAATGATCACCGTCAGTTTTATAATAAACACAATGATCTGATTTAGAATACTCAAATCCCAAACTCAACACATATGTATCAAATTTTTGGTACCACATCCTAGGATTTTGTTTTAATCCATACAAATATTTCTTCAATTTCCAAACCAATTTACTTTTACCTTTCATCACGTAGTGCTCTATCTGTGTCATATAAATGTCCTCCTCCAAGTCACCATGAAGGAAAGTAGTTTTTACATCCATTTTCTCAACCTTTAAATCATAAGCAGTAACAATAGCAATCAAAAATATAATGGATGTCATTTTTGCAAGAGGAGAGAGTATCTCACCATAATCAACACCCTCAACTTGAGAGTAACCTTTCGCAACCAACCTTGTTTTGTACTTCTCAATACCTCCATCTAAACCAATCTTTTTCTTGAACACCCATTTGCAGCCAATAGTTTTTCGTCCTTTAGGAAATGGTACAAGATCCCATATATCATTCTTTTTCAAAGATGTCATTTCTTCATCCATAGCAATTTTCCAAGATCCTACATCATTCATACCTAATGCCTCTTCTACAGATTTGGGTTCATCCATGTTAGTATTCAAAGAAAAAATATATCTCCAATCATCAAGTGAATACCTTTCAGGTGGTTATTTATTCCTTGTAGACCTACGAACAAGTTGAGTTGGAGGTTCTTCCTCCTCTTTTGAAGATCCTGAGCTAGATGAGATCTCCTCAGCTTCTTGTCTATTCTTAGGCCTCGATTCAACTTTCTCAGGTGTAGAAGGAAATTGAATCACATCTTCCTATTTACTTTATTCTGGCTGCAATGCAATAGAAGAAGGCTTAGTTTCTCTAAAAATAACACTTCTGTTATATATTACCTTTTGTGCAACAGGTTCCCAAAGCTTGTATCCTTTCGTGCACCATAGCAGTATTCGATGAAGATACATTCCACATACTTTTTCTCCAACTTTTTTCTCTTCTCCTTTGGCACATGTTCATATGCCTCACAACCAAAAACTCTAAGATATCTTAATGAAGGCTTGCAACCTAACCATGCCTCTATAGGTGTCTTATCAACAAAAGCTGATGTAGGATACATGTTAATCAAGTAATAGGAATTGGAAACAACTTCATCCCAAAACCTTTGTTGTAGGCCAACACCACTCAACATACTCTTAGCCTTTTCCATCAGTTTCCTGTTCATTCTTTCTACAACTCCATTATGTTGTGGAGAATATAGAATTGTTTTTTGTCTATGAATACCACAATCTTTATAGAATATATCAAAACCATTAGAGAAAAATTCACCACCATTATCAGTCCTCAAACATTTTATTTTCTTTCCAGTCTACAACTCAACCATTGCTTTAAAAAATTTAAATCGACTGAAAAATTCAAATTTACTCTTTAGAAAATATACCCATGTCCTTCTACTATAATCATCAATAAATGAAACATAATATGTGGATTTACCAATCAAAGGAACATCTACAGGACCAAACACATTATAATGAATAAGATCCAATACACCACCAGATTTATGAGAACTCGAGTAAAACTGAACACAGTTTTGTTTTCCATAAATGCAATGCTCACAAAAATCAAATTCAAGACTACAATCAGACAAACCTTCAACAAGGTTTTTATTTTTCAAGGTCCTTAGACCCTTTTCTCCAATGTGGCCAAGTCTCTAGTGCCATAACATATTTTTCTCTCCAAGTAACTTTTTTTCAAAAGAAAGAGCACCATTGGGTACCCAAAATCCATGACCATCTACTGAAGGTGAAACCCTCACTTATTCCATAGACTTGCTTTTCACATAAGTACTATTGCACTCAACAATACAAGCATCAACCTTATACAATGTACCATATCTAACACCTCTAGCAATCACCATAGCACCTCTAACCATCTTGCATCTTAAATCAGAAAATACTACCTACACAACTACATCTATTAGCTTGCTCATAGATAACAAATTTCATGCTAAACCAGGGATATGCAACACACCATTTTTTTTTTTAATTCTAGCATTAGTAAATCTGATTTTAACTTTACCATGGCCAACAATGTCTAAATGAGAATCATCACCCAAGTACACCTTACCTCCATCAAATTCTTCATATTCAGAAAATCAATCTCTATTAAAGGTTATATAGAAAGATGCACTTGAGTCAATTAACCATGCATCATTACCTACACAAGTTGCAAAAGCTACAATCAACGTGTCGCCATCTTCCTTCTCATAATCAAAATCAAAATCAAATTTCTTCTTTTTCTTCTTCTTTTCTTGTTTGCATTCCTTATGAACATGTCCAGGCTTACCACGATTCCAACAAATAACTTTGGACTTTCCAGGAGATTTAGATCTCCCCTTGGACTTAGATTTGTCACGCTTCTCATTCTTCTTTCCTTTCTCCTTAGGTCTTCCATGAACATTTAGGGCCTCCTTGGCAGTGATGGATACATTTCTCCTCATCTCTTCAGAAAGAAAATAACCCACCACATCTTCAGTCTTCAAAATTACAGAAGTACTCCCAATAACCATAACAAAAGAATCTCACGAATCGGGAAAAGAACAAAGCAAGATCTAACATTTTTCCTGCTCATCCATTTTGACAACAACTGATGCCAACTGATCCACCAGCATATTGAATTCTTCCAGGTGGTCTGTGATTCGTCCACCTTCTTCCATTCTCAAGGAATACAACTTCTTCCTCAAGAAAATTTTATTCACTAAAGATTTGGCCTAATACATCTCACCAAGCTTCTTCCATAGTTTCTGTGTAGAGGTATCCTCGTGGATATTAATTAAAATAGATATTTCCAAATATAATTTGATTAGAACCTTGGCTTTATGGTCCATAACATCATATTGAGAGCAGCTTGAGGAGGATACATGGGCCTTGAAACATTCTCATCAACAACATCCCACAGATCTCTATCTATCAATAGATCCTCCATCTTCAACTTCCACATTTCAAAATTATTTCCAAAAAAAATGTCCACCTCTATTCTCCCTAATGAGCTTTCCATTTGAAAAATTCTTGCAACAAGATCACAAAATCTCTTCTATGCAAGCTCCCACTCAAACCTGGATTAGTCCAAAAACCCAACCCACAACTGAAACCAAAGGTGTTCAGGCTCTAATACCACTTGTAAGGAAGCTAAGGTAGTGGAACAACTTCCTACACTGATCTTGAGAGGATAATAATACAAAAATTTTACAGATCTTTATTAGTTACAAAAACTTAAACAAAAATAAACATAAATATCATGCATACCATGACACCATGATTTATATGGGGAAAACCCTTTCAAGAGAAAAATCCCACACTCCAAAAGCTACCTAATAAATTATTCAAAAATCACAAAGATTACAATATACTTGTAGAGCAAGCTTCTCATAGGAGTATCATCACTAGAGATCAAGAGACAACACGACTACTATCAGAATCTCATAATACATCACCATCTCTATTGCATTCATAATACAACACCCTCATAAAACAGGGTTACATTCTAGGGGAAGGGTATATGTAGGATCATCATGGAAAAAATAGGCCCTTAAGTGGCAAAAATTTAGAAAAATCGAGTTAGGAAACTTGGCGTAAAATTTGAAAAAGTTATCTATATTATTTCAAAAATATGTAAGAATAGAATCTGTAGCAAATTGAATGTGGTTTCCTAAACTACTAGGTTTGTTTAAAAAAAAAAATCTATTTGGTGAAAATTTGAAATTTCAAGGCAATAGTACTTAAATTCCGGGGAAAAATAAGTAAGGTGTCTATCTAACCACCCTAAACCACAATAATGATAATATTTTTTATAATATTTTACATATAAGTAGAGGACTCATGTGTCAGTGTGGTGCATATTTTTTGTAATTTTTTTTCTAAGTAAATAATTAATTATGATTTTTTCACTATAAATTTTTAAAATTATAAAGACTCTTATGTCGACACACCTTAGTCAAAAATTCATGAAATTCAATTTTTCTTTTTAATCCTATATTATGTGAAGCATAAGTCTGTGATGCATGTTTTGGATTCAAAAATGTGATACATTTGAAAGTTGTAGATGTTTTTCAATCAACCTATCAATGGGGACTTTGATACGTAATTCAAATAGAAGATAAATAATAATTACTTATTAAATTCAAAGTAAAGCATAATTTATATTGGTGGAAAGCTAAAATCTCCTTTAAAAACCCTTTTCGTTTCATCAATTTTGGGTAAAAAAATTAAGTCGACCACATACCCATCATATTGCCACTTTTTAGCCCATCATGATCCACACATACTTCGAGGAAGATAGGCCAACAAAATATCCACCATTAGATCTAAAACCTAATAATTAACAGTCTAGATTTACAATGTATCATTTATCTAATGTATGTCATCCATTTTAATAGTTTCCTGAAAAAATTTAACAAAAAATTATTTACACTCATCCCACTCTCCCCCCTTGATGCCATTTTATATTACACCTATCGGTGTAACTAGGAAATATATATATATACATCCTATCAACGATAACCTTTATATAATTGCAAGGTTGAGACACAATTTCCCAAAAATTTCATCATGTTGTGCAAGATTTAATGGGTTGCCCCATTAAATGGTGCAAAAAAATTTTATCTTGCCATCAGATTTGCTAGTGCTTGTGGATTTGGTATTGGAATTCTTGGAAAAAAAATTGTAGGCCTATGATTTGGAGGCCTAGAACATGCCCTAGCTAGTGGGCTAAGACTCTTTCTTACTACTCTCCCTTTTCTTCTTGGTAGTGACAATTACAAATACTCAAAAGGAATTGAACTTCCTCTTGTTTGCACTCTTCTCATGTGTTGTTCACACTAGATCTACTTCAAAATTAGTGTAGAGTCACCAGGTATATGTTTGCAACCTCAAAAGGATAAAAAATATTGATGTATATACTAGGATAGTAGTGAAAAGTGATAGTTCATGGACTAAAACAAGATTAAATATCCCATTGGTTGTGCCAAAAACTATTGTCACAAGGATTGCACCCTAGCTAAGTGTAAAAAATAGCTATCTTGTTCAAGCTTTGGGTTGCTTATGGTGAATATGAACCTCCAAAGAGGGTTGGTTCCCTTGATAAACTTCCTACAAACTATTGATTTGATGAGGAAAAAGGATAGAAGAACTAAAACTAAAAATATTTGATCCTAGGAGGTTATGTACCAAACTTCAAAAAGACTTGTACCTGCTATTTTAACTCATAATTTCTCTTTGGTTCCCTTGATAAACCTCCTATAAACTACTGATTTGACAAGGAAAAAGGATAGAAGAAGTAAAACTGAAAAGATTTGATCCTAGGAGGTGATGCACCAAACTTCAAAAAGGACCTTTACTTGCTATTTTAACTCATAATTTCTCTTAAAATATGCCAAAACCTATGCACAACTCAATTTTTTGCAAGCTCACGCAATAGTGTTTCATAAGAAGGTTATGTTTTACAGTTTTTAGAAGAAAAACTAAGTTTTTTCATAACTACAAATGTTGAAACAATTAACGCAGCCTATGACCTATATGGGTTTTTCTTATTCTGTAAAGAAATGCTTTACAATGAGACATAATTCAAGGATTTTGTATTGATAATCATGAAAATTAGATCAAATCATATACAAAAATACTCAACACAAGAATTTGGAGAAGGAAAATATGTTTCTTTTATTGAAATAATAGGAGTTTCTACTAATACAAATCTGAAAATACTTGAAAACACATAGAATTGTTTCTCTAAATTAAAAAATCTCTCAAAATTTGAGTTAAAATCTCTTTCTCTTGCATAAGAAAAAAGAATAATAGAAATAACTACCTCCAAAAGAGTTGAGTGCTTGGTTTTATGAAAAGCCACCTCTAGCTTAACTGAACTTGCCTTCATGGAAGAAGCTAAGTTTGCATGTTGATCAAGAGTTGTCTAGATGTGGAACTCCCTCTAGACTAGTTGTAAATCATGGAAAGCTTAGTGAAGGAGAGTTGACTTTGAACTTTTTACCTCTTTCCATTTGCATGCCCCTTGAAATGTGTGCCTAACTAAAATTGAACATGCCTTCAAAAATATACATGATACTTATTGGAATTGTTCTCTTCAATTAATTTCATGAGATCTTCAAGTTGTTGAGCATACAAGGAAAAAGCCTTAATTTTAGGGTTTCAAACTTTACCCAGCTCCTAGTTGTACCATGTAGCCTCTTTTTAGCTCCCAAAATAGTGATAAGTGCCTCCAAACTAAAAGTTCTAGCCTCAACTTGTGAATGCTTCAGATGATAGGCATGTGAGTTAGAGCTACTTGAAAGTGATCAAATCCTTTAGGATGGCGTGGGAAAAACATTAGGGCTACTAAATGATAAATTGTTTAAATATTTATACTCCCTTCACTTGTCAAAGCTTGGTATGACTATCATGAATTTTTTCATTCAAAATTCTCCATGCATGAATACATTTTTCTCTATTCATCAACACTGACATTCATTACTATGATTGTCCCTTCATATTTTAGGTTTGAAACCTTATCTTTATTCTTTTATTTCACCATGTTTGAATCCTCATTATGGCATGTTTTCATATGTAGCCAAACCCTTTGAATTTCACCAAATTATTCTTAAAAGTCTCTGCCCACCTATAGCATGAATATAGTTTCACTACCCTATAACTCTAGCATTGTCTTTCTAGTCTTCTCCTTCATGGTGAGCATTGTCACTTCTTTAATGATTTCAAGATCACTACACATTATTAGCTTAGACCTTCCTATCTTTCATATGACTTTCCTCATCATCGTGGTTTTCCTCATGTTGATCCTATGATTGACCTTTGATATTGTTATCAATGAAATGGATGCCCTTTCTAATCTCTTACTTGAGGTTTTGTATATTTTCTTAATCTTGATTTATTTTCATATGCTTAGTATTAACCATCCTACTCTTAAATTATTTTGATCTTAGTTGATGTCAAGAACCTTCAAAATATTGTTCTATGTATGCTTGTGATAGTCCTATAACATTACTTTCTTCATAGTCTACCAACATCACTATGAACTATCTCTATAGACTATGTTGTCTTTAATTTTTCAAGATCTTTGTCCATTAATATGACTATTTTATTATATCTATGTTATAAATTTTGTGTTTTTCCTTTTTCCCCTTGACTGTGAACCATCACTATCTCTTGAAAACTTGTTTAACCATCCTTTGGTTATATTTTTTATGCCCTTCTTTTGATCTCTTATCACAATGAGACTAGTTCACTAGTGATCTAGTCTTTGAAAAGCTATAAAATTGTGCATTATTAAGCCCTAACCCACTATCTTTTAAATATTTTCATGACAATGACACCAACCTAAACATGATCATGAAGGTTAGTTCATACAACATAACTACCCATACATGGACTGTGTGTCCCTTCTATGACAAAACTTTAAACCATGGTTAGATGCCCCTTGAATATCTTTTTGAAAAAAATTACCTACTTCTCTCTACCATACCACTATTCTTTGAAACTTGTCGCATTCATAGGGGCATGATTGTCTCTTTGTCAGGTTTCCAATAGCATACCCTTCCTTATTGGCTATATTCAGTGTTACCTTGCCTTAGTATTATACTATCATTTGAAAATTTAAAATGATTTTCATATCTTTTTTATAGGTATGTCTCACAATCATGAGGACTGTCCTCTTTGCAAAGTGTTACCCTCCTTTGTGACTGTCATCTACCATATTTAGAAGACTACCCTATTGTCTTTATTCTTTCCTTCTCTTGAAAATCCTCTTTAATGGTGAATGTCCTCTTATAGATTGCTCATGATCAATTCTTAGAATAGGACTATCATCTCTAGATTCACTATCCTATTCATTAGCAATGGTATTGCCCCCTTCTTCATTTTGTGTTCACTACCTTTCATTTATCTCCTTGACTGTCTTCTATTTGAATATGCTTACTATTTTGGATAGTCAAGACTTGTCCTCATTTGAACTTACCTTTTCATTTATTCCTTTGGCTTTCATGGTCATTTCCTTTCATTTATTGTCTTGACTATCTTTTGTACCATAAAGGACTATCATTTTGATTATTTTTTTCTCATGGCTCTTTCTTACTTCAAACAATATTCTACCCTTAATGTTCATCAAGACCTTGTTCTTGAGTGATTATTTTCAACATTTAAATTGATTATCCACTCATGAATAGACTATCCTATTACTTTTTTCAAAAGACTATCTTGGACAATCATGATTTTCCTTGAAATGGATTGTTCTTTAAGATGAAGTTATTGCCCTTTTATCACTTTTCATGGGAATTTCCATGTCATTGTCTTTAGGATCTCTCAAACCATCAATCAACACCCTCATCTACATGCCAAAGCCATCTTTAAAAACTACCCTTTGTTTTGAGTGTCTTTATTATAAACTTCATGACTGTCATACTTAAAGAGGACTATCACATCATAGGTTTTCCCCCCTTCATTTATTGATTATCCTCTTACCTATATTTGAAATACTATCTACCTTGGATTGTCCTCTTCATGCTTGCTCCTTGAAACTTAACATAGTCATAGGATGGACCTTAGATACCCACATCTTTTTATATTTGATATTTTCCTTGAACATCCTTTAGCTCATTTATTTGACCCATCCATGCCTCATTGTTACATTTCTCCTCACCAACCTATCATGTCTTTTTTGAATTACCTATGTTCAATGGTGATAGATTCAAACCATCCTCAAAACTCTTTTCTTTGTGTTCCTAAAATGAGGGAGACAAAACAAATGCCCATTCTTTACTTTTCCTATCCTTTTTCTTGGAAAAATATAACAAGGTCTTGGTCATCTATCCTCTAACTATTGAATCTCTTTGCATTTGGCATGTACCATTAACAATAACCATTGGTTCAAATTACTATGTAAATTTTAGAGTTTATTATTATTGATAGGTACACAGTCTTCTCACTACATTTCCAAGCTTAACTAGTGTCAAGATTTTGGTAAGGGTTTTGATAAAAACCTTGCTTCAACAACCCCCTTTTACATTGTGAACCATCTGCATTCTCATAATAAAATTGGAGATGTTTACAACAATATCTAAATAAATATCTCCTCTCATCCTTTCATTATACCATACCATATAATTACTTACGAGTTTTGATCCTTTACCTTTTGTGACATGTTTGTCCTCACCTTTTTAGCTATACATGTTCTTTTCCTTTAGCTCTTTCCATCATCCATTGGCACAAAATCTTATTAACAGTCATGATCCCTCTATCATCTCAATTCCCATTCATTTGTTACTATCCATTTGATTCTTGTCATGTTTTTTATTCAATGCCATCTAACACTATCATGTGACCTTATGATTTATTCATATATACAAACCCTTTTATACTGAGACATCCATAGATTATCCTTGGCATTTATTTCTTTTATTCTTTATATAAGTATCAGAGACTTATTGCAGATACCTAAAATTGTCCTAACCTGTGAACTAGCATTTTAACACTAATATTCATCTTTCCCTAATTATTAAATAATGTTCAACTATTTAATTATTGTCTAAAATCATATTTCCACTATTAATTAAATGACTTTAAATATTATTTAGTTAATTCATTCTTTATTCTTCTTGATTAAATAAATAAATCTCATTTATTTAATTATATCTTTAATTCTTTATTCTACTTGATTAAATAAATAAATCCCATTTATTTGATTATATCTTAATTATTTATTATTCTTGATTAAATAAATAAATCCTATTTATTTAACTATATCTTTAATTCTTTATTCCTCTTGACAAATTAAGTAATTACTTTAATTATTTAATTATCTCTTTTTTCTCAACATTATCCATTCAACAAATAAAATATTTTATTTATTTATCTAATTCTCACTTGCACATTCTTCAAATAATTAATTAATTAAATTAATTAGTTTTATCTCATGCAAATCTAAATTTATCTTCTAACCAACACTTTCTTTCACTTCACTTCTCATGCAACTAGCTAACTCACACTCCAGTGTGTTATCTTCCACATAATTAATTATTTAATTATGTTGCTAACTTAACTTATTCTTCTATTTAAATTAAATAGTTATCAATTAATTAAACTTAATTAAATATCAAACCCTCTTCTAATATTAAATAATTATCTTAAATTATTTAATTAAATCACTTACCATCATGCACAAATTAAATAATTAAAGATAATTATTTAATTATCTTAATTTCCCTCAAAATATCTTGACTTAACTTATCTCAAACATCATCCATTAATAAATAAACATTTTTATTTATTAATCAATCTTATCTTTACAAGTTCCTCAATTAATTAATTACTTTAATTAATTATCTTATCATGCAAGAAACACAAAACATAATTATTTATATATGTGGCTAACTTAACTTATTAAATTCTATTTTAATTAAATAGTTATCAATTAATTATTTAATTAAATATCAAACCCTCTTCTAATATTAAATAATTATCTTAAATTATTTAATTAAATCACTTACCATCATTCATGAATTAAATAATTATCTTTAATTATTTAATTATCCTAATTTCCCTCAAAATATCTTGACTTAACTTATCTAAACATCAATCATTAATAAATAAACATTTTTATTTATTAATAAATGTTATATTTGCATGTTCCTCAATTAATTAATTTAATGTAAGGGGAAATTATGGAATTAATTTATGCAATATTATCCACCATACTAATAAATGTGATTGTAAACAAGTTAATGAATTCAAATAAAATTTAATCAAAATAATGATACAATTAAATCTAAAAATGAGAACAACCTTATCATCCCATTTCAAAGTAACATACACTGTGTGATATGTCATATTGATTCAACGCAAGAGTCTGATAGTTGTAAAAGCTTGATATAAGGTGATGACCTAGATGCTATGATAAATTCTCAATTGCTCAAGAATCAAAAGAAGATGGCTTTGCTATGAAAATTCTAGGTCATGAATGAGAAGGATGAAGGGATATTTTATAGAATTTAGGAAATTAGATCAACGATCTAGATTAAGAGGTCTTGATTTGAGATCAAAGGCTGAAAATAAATGAGAGGAATTGATTGCCCAGTTAACTGACTACAATTGGATGCAAGATTCCAGTTAACTGGATGCATGAGATATTGATTGAAGTATTCAGTCAATTGATTGATGAAGAGTGGTCAATCAATGTCAGCTGCAAAAATAATGCATGATATAATTAATTATTGGAGGAACGTGCAAGATAAGATTGAGATAGAAGATGAGTTTGTTTTTTTTACATGATAAGATAATTAATTAAATTAATTAATTAATTGAGGAATGTGCAAAGATAAGATTGAGATAGAAAGTGAGTTTTATTTTTGCATGATAAGATAATTAATTAAAGTATTGAGGAATGTACAAAGATAAGATTGATTAATAAATAAAAATGTTTATTTATTAATGGATGATGTTTGAGATAAGTTAAGTCAAGATATTTTGAGGGAAATTAAGATAATTAAATAATTAAAGATAATTATTTAATTCATACATGATGGTAAGTGATTTAATTAAATTATTTAAGATAATTATTTAATTTTAGAAGAGGGTTTGATATTTAATTAAACTAGCAGTTGCACTAGAGGAGGTGCAATGGTTACGCCGATTGTATTTTGTATAGTTTATGTTTGAGATGAAGTCTATAATTTTTAAGTATATTAGATGTTACAATTAGGGTACATAACATAGATTTTTGTTTCAAATTACCATTCAAATTATTTTATGGTAGATGTTGTTTATTATTCTTTGTGGGGTACACTTGGTTTCCTATCTATTATGATATGAATTGGTGAATCATGATAATAATTGATATGAAAATTCATTTTAGAGATAAATAATTTGTCTATTTCATCTCCACACATGTCTTACAAACTATCTTACATATGGCATTTGTGCATCCTTACCACATTAAATTCAAAACCCAAAAGAGATAAATTTAATAATCTTTTTAATTTAATAGGGAATAAATTAGACTTCATTTGTTCCATGTGCACGTGACTCAAGAGGCAAGTAAATCAAAATATAAATTGGATTTTCATGGAGGCATTAAATAATTATACTTATTTTCCATCCTCTCTCATGCTAGATCATTGCAATAATAAGAATATTCATGAAGCATTTATCAAAATTAGACTTTGATTGATGCACATAAAATAACATTTACTTCTTCATCATCATCTAGGCCATCTACATGGTTGCTTGTAGTGTAATAATATTTTGGATGATTGTAAAGTCAATCTTTTCTAGGTATTGACCTAAGAAAAATCTAAAGAACAAAGTCACATGTTATATAATCAAGTCCACAACTCATAGTTGGCAAGGTAAACCTTATTGCTTTATGAACAATTATTGAAGCCGCAATGCTCTTCATTTCATTCCATTTTTTAACATGGATTGTGCACAACACCATCACAAAGTCTTGGATTGCCTTTAAAATTGTAGCCCATAATATAGCATGCAACAAAAAAAAGTCAAATCCAAGTTAGCTGGATACCAATGGATAGGTTTTTTCATACTTTATGAAAAGTAATGAAATGAAAAAAATATAAAAAATCCCTATCATATCTGAATCTTGAGAATGGTCCTCTTGTTGGAACAGGACCACTGAGGTGGTTGTTAAAATATATCTGAAAATTTAAAGTTGTAAAAAACAAGAAACATAATAGTAAGCTACACACATAGCATAATATATATCATATATCTACAGAAAGTGAAGCACCAAAATACCTTAAATTGTGTACCAGTGGAAGAAATATATGAAGACTTTGAAGACTCCTGTAGGAGTGGAGGAAAAAGTTTTGCAAGAAAAGGGTATTTTGAATAATTCAAGAAGTGTTGATGCTTTGCTACCATGTAATCCTTGTTCTTATAAAGGAATTGAACCGCCTAATATGTAACTTGTTCCAACATTAAAAGTAGATACTTTAATAACTAGAAATTATAGAAAGCACAAAATGATTTAATCAAATGGTAAGGGTTGAAGGGAAAAGGGAATTTTGAAGCATTCAAGAAGTGTTTATGCTTTGCTACTATGTAATCCTTGTTCTTATAAAGGAATTGAACTGCCTATTATGTAACTTGTTCCAACATTAAAAGTAGATACTTTAATAACTGGAAATTATAGAAAGCACAATGGTAAGGGTTGAAGGCAACATTAAACTTACATCAATAGCATAATGAGAAATAGTGATCTTGGCTTGCTAGAATGCTTTTTTTTCCCAAATTTTGAGTAAATATTTTGTGGAAAAGTTTTGTGTGTTGATTTTGGAAACATACTACAAAAGCAGAAAACATTTTGTAGTCAACATCCCATAAAAATGCTTGCAAGGTTAATAACTACAAAAGGAACATCAAAAAGTCACATATTGTCACCTCTACAACCAATTCAAATTAGTGTTTTCGAAAAGATACTTATTATTGAAGCAAAGCCTAGCCATGTTCAGCAAACACATCCAACAACAACAGAGGTCTGGTTGATTGATTGATTTATCATTTTTATGAAGATATTCTATAAACAAAGTAATTAAATTTACAATTGATGTTGTGTTTTTTTTGTGGAATATAATTGGTTGTGAAATAATAAGTAATATAGAGTTTGAGTAGAGAAGGAAGTGCTATACATACATGTAGTTGATGTTGAGGAGAAACCAATCTTGCACCTTCCATGTATCACCTTATCTTTTTCCATTGCAACTTGTATTGGATAGAGATGTTGGAAATGTTGTTTAGAGAATATGTTTTATTTTGCTTAGTGTCCACTTGCATACCAAGAAGGTTTGAATGAGTTAGTGAAGGGGAAAATATTTTGTAAAGATGTATAGTGTTTTGATTAGAGGTAAAAAACGAGTTTTGAAGGGGCCCGAAACCCTTTACAAAAAGGAATAGTTGATTCAAAAAGGAAACATCAAGACACAACCATCAGCCCAACGACAACAAACCACCAACCAAAAAGCAGCCAAAAAATAGCACACACCACTACATATTATTCAAAATTTCAACAGCTTCCATCTCACTAGCAGCAAGCTTTTGTCCCTTAACCCCAGTATCAGAGACCTCCAAACCCAAGGCCCCAGCCTGATTTTTCAATCTATTTCTAGTCCTAACCCCAGGCCCACCAGTTTTAACCTCACAACTCAAAACAAAACCTTTAGCAACACCCTTAGCAGCAACATAATCCTCCCCAGTCAGCTTACCCTCAGCCATATCATCAGTAGACAAAATTTCCTTTCTCTTATTAGGGGGAAAAGCCTTCGCAGAGTCCGACCTAGTCAAGACTTTAGCATTTTCACCACTCTTCATAACCATATTCCAAATTTTGTCAATTTTCTCTTCAAGGGAGAACATTCTAACCTCCATACTATGTTTCAGATTGATGGTTTCCTCTGCCATAGTATTAGCAATAGTATTAAGACCAGCCATTAAATTATCAATTTGTCTCTGGATCGAAGGATCCTCAAACTTACAAGCAATGCTTCTAATGTGAACATTAGTCCTATTAATCTCATGAAAAAACCATTTTAAAAGTTTAAAAAGAACATTGGCACTGTCATGGGCCAAACCAACACAGAAAGATCCTCCCTATCAAAGTTTTCAATGCGATTTCCCACAGTAACATCCTCTTTAGAAGAACTCTCATGGACCTTATCCTCAGAGGCATCCTTACCTTTAGCAACAGTGACAGGAGACTTCATCCTACAAATGGAATCAACAATTTGCTCTGCAACAACCAACCTCTTCTGAATCCTCTCAGTGTTCACTTTCATAGCTCCCACAGCTTGTTCACCACCCACAACTCTATCATTTTGCTTAGGCAACCCAATGACAGCACTTGAAACATCCTCACCATGGAAGCCACCAGCCACAGATAAAGGGGCATTCTTCAAAACCCTTCTCTTCTGACTTCCCTCCTCGGGATCCTGCACAAGTCTAGACGCAGGGGGAGGAGAGGAAGCTTCCCCATAAAGGTCATTTTTGTCTTTGTTCCCATTTGAAGGAACAGTCACCTCCACATCATCACTACATGTCGTATAGCTCGCTTCCTCAATCAATTTCCTTTTCCCAGATTTACCTAGAATAAGGGATATGGGGCCCTCCTCCAAAGAGGCATACAAGTCAGGGACATAATCAACATCATCATCCCTGTTCGACTCAGAATCTTTATTTAACACAAGCCTACTCTTCCTCGGTTTCTTAGAAGCCCTTTCCTCACCAAACTCAGTATCATAACCTCCCTAGCTTTAGCTTTCGGAGTAACCAGAGTCTTTTGCACATCATGTGCTTTAACATGTTCATATATCAAAAGAATCAACCCCACATGCAATACATGGTTTTTGGGGTTCTTCCTATGCTCTTTAATCCCACAATCCATTGACACTAGTAGATAATAGGGAAATGGCACCCATTTTTTGTGCCTAAAATGATTAAGCAACGGAAAATGGTAATTGTTAATGGTCGTATACCTTCCTTCCAGGGTAACATACCTCATGATTTCTTTGACAACATCCTACCAGAGAGCCCAGAGAGCCTTCAAGGAAGTCCTCAGGTACCCTCCACTCTTTGCAGGCTTCAAGTCATCACTCTCATTCTTCTTGAAGAAAAGAGACATCGTGGCCAAAGACTCTTTCTTATCCCTATACACCTTCATGCCCTTAATCGGAAGGCCAGTAATCTAGGCTATGAACTCCTCATCCACCTCAATTTCCCTGCACCCAACTCTAGGGTTCTCCCTTTCCACCATTTCTCAACCAGAGTAGTAACTTGAGTGTTATTTCCATGCAATTTCTCCATGAAGGGGGTTAGGCCACCCTTCTCTAAAATTTCCCACACTTCCTTTCTCTGCTTCGCTGTGTCACAGGATTTGGGCTCTGTGCAGTTTCTGTCCCCACCCATGACGATCAAAAAAAGAGACCAAGAACTCAACAAGGAACTCTGAAGGAAGCAACAGACATCACATAGAAATGAAAAAACCAAAAAAAGACTCTGGAAGCTTATGTGGCTAACACCCACAATCTGTGCAAAGGCAACCACAGGACAAACAAACCATAATGAATTTGAACTTTGCACCATATGATAGCCTTTCCTCAAAATCATAACCATACCCTCCTTCCTAATGATATGCCACCACATGAGCAAGGACGTGCACACCTTGAAGAATAAATTAACTTTCATTTATAACAATAGTCGTGGCCTCATAAGGGAAGGGATCATTTAAATCCCAAACCTTGCTATCTCTAACACCAAAGTTAGTGAAGAAATCAGCTAACTTATTTCCCTCTCTCAAAATATGGGAAATATAAACATTATCAAAGGATTTAATAATTTCAATGGAATCCTTGATCAATGCCTCAATTGTCCAAGACGGAGGAGATAAATTCTTCAAATTATTAATAATGTTTAGAGAATCACCTTCCAACCAAATCTTTCTATACCCTCTTCTCTAAGCCAGAGCAAGACTATGATAGGCGGTTGCCACCTCCACAAAGTGGTTTTTCTGGTTTCCCAAAGGGAGTGCCACAGCAGAGACGAGCCTACCATTAGAATTATAAAGACATATAGTGTTAACTGCATAGTGTAAAGTAATTTGAAAGTTAATGTGAAACAGATTGGATTGGCAAGTGTATACCTTATTTTTTCATAGTGAGAGTAATTGTAAATGGACCTCCTCTTTTTTTTTGCTAATTGTGTATGGATTGTTTTGCACTCTAGAGTACCACTCAAAAGAGAACATTGATTGAATACGAAGTCCATTTAATGATTTTACTCTTGATATAGTTGTAAATTTTAGTCCTTGTCTTCTATTTTACCAATATCAATTGTTGCTCTTTGTAGGGTGAGGCCTTGGGATTTATGTATAGTAATTGCCCATGCCATTGTTAATGGAATTTTCCTATCATTACCTAGTGATATATGTATTATAGGTATAGCCTTTGGATCATTTTAGTTCCATGGTAGCCCAGTGTAGTTATTGATTCTTACTACAACGTACATTGTAATATCTAGTGGTTTTGAGCCTAGATTGTAAACAATATCAACAACTTCCCCAAGGGATCCATTTACAAGTTTTTATTGAGTCCATGAGTTTGTTGTTAGCATGATTTGTTGGCCTTCACATAATAGGAGTTATTTTTCAAGCTAGTTATCTTGAGCATCAATGTTTGATTTGTTTTTTGTGTTTGTTGCAATACTTATTGCAACTAGAAGGTTTAGTTGTTTTAGCATTTTTTTGTTGTGTAGTCTCACTAAGTCATTTGTTGCAAAAAGGTGAATGGAGTTGTCAAATTCTTGTTTTTCAGTAGTTGTAAGTAGTTTGTTTGTGCAATTCATTAACATCTCCCAATCTTGGTGTGTTGGTTGTGCATTGCGTAAGTTTTTTAATGTTTCACGAAATTGTGTTTGAGTTGGATCGTCACCTTGTTGATGAAACATTGTTTGTAATGTAACAACTATAGTAAATTGTTCCCATAGCAATTTGGCATTGGAGTGTGATGCATAGATGGGTTTTTCCATGACAGGTGGTAGTTGTGCTATGTCACCTATTAGAATTATAGATACACCACTGAAGCTGAGGTTTTGTGTTTGGGGAAGTGCTTCACATAGTCTACTATCTATCTTTAATAGTAGCTTTGGGCCTATGAAACTCATTTCATCTATGAGGATGTACCTTATGTGTTTCATTTCTTCTTGAAATTTTGTTAGTGTTTATCCTTGCAATGGTTTCATTTTTTTTATTGAAATCCTAAGCATTGAATGTATGGTTGATGCGCGTATATTAATTGCAACAATTCTTGTGGGAGCTAAAGCAAGCAGTTGGCTCTTTTGTTGTAGTAGCTTACTTTGAAGTGCATTTCTTATGCAAAAAATAAGGTATGATTTTCCAGTTCCTATAGTTCCTTGAATGATCATATGCAAGGGTTTTTTTAAGGATTGATCTTTGTAGTGGTTTGTAATTATTGTGAGCACTACTTTTTGTTTTGGTGATAATGTGTAATTTAGGACATCAAAGTTAATGGCCATGCTTTCATTTTGGGTGAAAATTTGATTCATCTTTATGAAGTCAATTGTAGTGGCATGTAAGTCTGGGTGTACACTATGTTGATCCCATTCATTGTAGTTATCAAAATCACGCCTACCGAGTATTTGGAGCTCATCTAGATTGACATTATTAGTAAGTCCCATTTGTGACAACAATTCCAATTCATTCAATTGTAATGTATCTATTGTGTTTTCCACGTTACCACTATCTTCTTCCTCTTCACTATTTGCTTCCATATCAATTGTGTGATTAACGTGTCATACATCATATGTTTTTGTATTCATTTGGGTCCAATTTGTTATTATTGTATCTTTAGTAAGGCCTATGTCATTTTCTATGTCATGAAAACTCTTATATAAGAGTAATTCACTCCAACAAAATGTTTCAAAATGTTATGAGTCCTGCTTTGGAATAGTATAGAACTTTGGGAAAACATTGACGATTGCTTTTTGTTTCCTCTTTCCATTTACATCCTTTGTGACATGAAGAATAGGAGAAGGATCTTGAAAATTCAAGTAATGTTATTGCCTCTAGTTGTGGTGGGTGTTGCATATAAGAATGTAAGTAGCTTGATTGGAGTTTGTTGTCATTTTTTTTCTTGTGAAGTGGTGGAATACTTTTTGGCCAACATTCAATGACATAAATGATCAATTATAGATGACAAGGGGAAATTTTTGGAGCATATGACATGTTTCTTGTGCTCCAATATCATGTTCAACCACAAGTTTTGTCATGAATTTGCAGTATGTAGTTAAAGGTTCATCTTCGGGTTTTTGATTTGTAGCTATTATTGTAAGCATATTAACACAACTCTTTGATTTTGATGCATACTTGGCAATGTATTTGAGAACAAGTGTTTGTGAGATGACAGGTTGGCAATCTATATTTTCTCTCCATATTGAAATCATTTCTCAGTTATGTATGTTTAATCTATCATCATTTATTGTTGGTTCATTTTTTTTTAACATCAATGTCACATGATAATGTAGAGATAATTTATTCTTTCCATGGAGCTTTGTATTGAAATTCTAATTTTTTCCCCTTATTGCATAGGCATTTTCCCTCGGTGCATTTTGTGTCTTTGGACATGATTAATTAACTCCTCATAGTCATCAGAGGGATTTGTACTAAAGATCTCAACTGTGTTTAACAAACATGGATCATCAAGTGGAGATTGATGTGTTGTGTTGTTTCCATGAGATATGGTATGAGGGTTCCAAGTAGTGACATATGTGTCAAAAAAATTCTTGCTCTTTCCACTTCTAAGTTATCTTTCCAATCAAAATTTTCCATGTCTGAAGCATTTTCAAGCCAAAGGAATCCATGAACATGTGTGGTCCCTTGATGTTTCCATTCGTACCTCTACCAATATTATTTTGTATGGAGGAGCTTCTTAGTGACCTCCTCATGAAATATTGTGAATCATTGATGTAGATATAGGAATGTGGTATGGGAGTTATTGATTATGTTATTTGTGCTAATTTTATTTGATTGCATTGTAAATCTTATGTCATTTGAGAGTAGTCGGTGTAAATCTGGCCATTTTGTATCTGTTGCACTTAATGTGAAGAATAGAGTGGGTGAGCCTATTTGGTTGATCATATTTGTTAGCTCAGAATGACACTTGTTCCAATATGGTCTTGTCCCTCTCATGGTAGATCCAAAATGCATAAGTTGCTCAACTAACTATTCATCGGGAAGATTTTTCAAGTGTGTATGAAGGTTTTCAATAGTGGTCGGTATGTTTTCTTCTGCATTGTTTTTAAGGGAAACTGTTGTAAGTCCTTGGCTATGATGACACATCATAAGGATGGAGATAAAATATCAAAACCTTGGATGCATTCCAAATCTTTGGTCATGGAATCTCATTAGATGTAATGCATATTCATGCATTTTTTACTTCTCTAATTCATGCTTGCATTTGTAGTGCTTTTCCATCTAGAAAGAGTGTGGGAAATGTCATGTAAAAGAGGCCTTCAATATTGTATTCATTTATTGGAGAAGAGCTTATTTCAGGCCAATCAATAGTCTTATTTGTTGGGTGTTCAATTTGTAGTGTTTATTTAATGATCTATAGCTCACGATGTCTCCCTGGTAGGCTTACCATAAATGACGATGTGTATGTTGATGCATCTTGATCATGTTGATCGTTACAGATTCATTGTTTGGTACGATTATCTCTTCAGAAAATTCTATGGTGTGAAGCATGTATGAAATATTTGTACTTGTTTCAAGGAGTTTTTCTAAGTAGGATGCATTTATTTCAACATCACTATAGTATGGGTCATATTTGATCTTGTATTGCAATGCATCTATAATATGACTCCTACTTACATAACAATCGTAATAGTTTTTTTGTGTATGCAATCTTTGAACTATCAAGACATCTAGGTTTGTAATTCTATGTGGAAGTATTTTGGCAATACTTTTTATGTCTTGTGGGAAGCTAATCATGTGGCCATTATATTTATATTTCCCCCATGAGCGTGGGTTACTTGTAATATTGGGTTTACCCTTGCTATGAGCATCTCTTCTACTTGAGTGAGCTTTTGCAACATAGGAGGTTGTTCTCTTGGGTCCATATTATTAAGTGATGAAAATCGATGAATTCCTTTCTCATTGAAACATTGTTTACAAATACAATTATTGTTTGATGAATGAACAAGCATGCCAGGGTAGAGTTCCTTACATATAGTGCATGTTTGTAAGTTTAATAGAGCATCTATTCTATGTCAAAAAAAAATTGATGCAGTCATGAAGTTACTTTTGTTGTTCATTGATGATGTAGTATCTGTTTCATTTGGTCTTTTTTTTTTTATGTTTTGCAAGTGATGACGAGCACTAATTTCCTCTTTGTGATGAGAATAGTACTATCGACTTCTTTTACAACTTTGTATTCTTTGAGGTTCTATTTTATGGGGTTCAATTTGAATTTTTTCATTTCTAGTGTCCATCATCTATAATTCAAAATAGGAGACATGATTACTAATAGTAATTAGAAAAAGACATGGACTAATACAAGAAAGTTGTATTTCTTTGTACATCTACATATCAAATGAAAAAATGAATGCAATTACAATAGTATATAATGAAGAAATGTAGCTAAGATAAATAAAATGTAAATGAAACATGCAATATTGAAAGAACTAATTATGGATATTACATGACATAGATAGATATAGTTTGCAGGGCCACCTACAATGGCTCTAGTTTTATTATCTATGGAAATGATGCCATAATTTTCTATCTGAATAAATAGAATTAGGAGATTTGAGTGTAGTTCATGGATCTCAATTATTTAGAAAAAGGAAAGTCCTCTACTTTTGACTTACTTCTATATAGAAACAAGCTTAATCATAACCCTATACAACCCAAATATCTACTACACTTGCAAGCTACAAACTTAACTACTTACTAATAGTAACAAGCAAAATAAATGCAATGAATTGTTACAATGGAAGAGGAAATAAGCTTAATGAAAAATAAAATTTTATGAAAGAAATAGTTAAAAGTGACTTGCCTGTTTTTGAGAGAATGGCGTTTAATTGTTAACAACCCTTTTCCCTTTTGCAACTCTTCAACAATAAAATGATGTGCTGCAAATGTAAAAAAAAATTACTATCAAATTGACAAATAAACATTTCAAATGGAAATAGAATGTTCCCATCCAGTTGTCAAATCAATGTTTATTTGGATTTTATGTGTCAAGTGTGATTTTGGAGGCTTCTACCTGATATTATGGAGATTTTTACCATTAAATGGTAGTTGGATTACCATCAATTGGCAATTGAAACTTGTTTTGCGATGAATTTCAAGAATTAAAGCTTCTGCAATTCATAAAGTTAGAAAGAGGTTTCCATATAAATTAAGATACAGACATCAAAACATCATTTTTAGAACTAAAAGTTTTTTAACTTTGAGATTCAAGCTTTCACAATCCATTGGCTAAAGTGAAGACAAAGGTAAATAAGTTTTTTTTAACTAATGTTTGGTCCTATCTTAAAACTATTCTTGTAAATAGAGTGTATAGTAATTTATTGTTATTTTCTAGATAGATGTATTCAAGATATTTGTACTACTCTACCAGCTAATGCATCAATTTATACAAGAAACATAGTAATGAAGTGATAAGACTACAATAATCTTAGAGACATGCAACTGACATTCCAAAAGGCAGATCCTTAGAAAATGAAACACACAAATACATAAAATAAACAAGTAAATAGGAAAAAATTAATGTGTAAATATATGAATCATAAGGAAGCCATCTTTGACTTTGACTGCTTAAGCAAAATCCTATAAATTGTATTGGAAGAGCTTCTTGAAAAATTGGTCATTGTTCATCTTGTGAAGCAGTATTGGGGATCCTATTTATTGTGCTTCTTTTTTTATCCTTTTCCATTAGTAAAGTAGGAATTTCCAATAACAACATAAAGAACCTATAGAAAGCCAAGAAATATGAGAAAAGAGACATAGCAGACCTAATTCCTCATACTTTCATAGCTCAAACAATAACTTCATGATCTCATTCTT
>VDFB02353493.1:90782369-90798750 GCA_007258455.2 Sequoia sempervirens | reverse complement strand
GAGAAAGTATATATAGTAGGAAAACCTCCCACCACTTCGGAGAACAGCAATAGAAAAGATCTCGCAATTTTTTGCAATGATGCCTGAATCAGAATATTCCCAAGGCCGTTACAACAGCATCGAGCCGGAACACAGCATCTAGTCATCTCGGGCACAGGTGCATCCTTTGTAATGATGGCGGTGGTCCCAGCCAGTCTCGATCAGACAAGTGTCATCCATCGCTGCAAATGATTATGACAAGCAACAACCAATAGCATTATTTAGTTCATCTAGGCAACCGCTAGTTACGTGGCAGCTCACACCACAAGAGATGAGCCCTTCTCCCATTGCATCGAGGATTTTACGAAATGAAACACGCGGTCGGAATGGATCGAGGGAATTTATCACGCCAGAGGGGAATGCTCCATCGCTTTAGCAAAGACGCGACAACATTTCCACCGTATACGCTGCTTATTTCCCATCCTCGCTGAAAGATTTTGCAAAATGGTGGCCATGCAAAGAAGATGTAACCCACCAGCTCCCACCAACCTTTAGAACAACGGGCTTCATGGAAGCATTTCGCAGCCCGACGAGGCCTCAAGGAAAAAAGAAAAAAAAGCATCCTGTAACCTTGACACATGGAAACATAGCGGAGTTTCCCAGGATCCAAAAGGAATGCCAATACCTGAAGCTGTGAAGAGTAGATGCGCGAAGTGGCAGATCAAAAATTCGATAAAAAAGATGAGCAAACTCGATGATGCACAGGCCGACGCACACACAATACAAAAAGATAAACCCGAAGGGAGCTGCTCAAATATTTATTTAACAGCTTTTGGCGACTAATAGGGGTGTTTCGACTAAGGAACAAAGAACCCAAAATTTCTCTGGTTCTACAAACCAAAGCCTTATCCATAGGGCTAATGGAGTTAGAGATTGGAAAGAGCCACCTACAAAGGTGACCATTCATCTTCAGACGGCTTCACTATGCTGCACAAATTCTCCTGTGCTCCATGTAGATCAATAGCTTCTTTCTGAGGCAACACATTAGGTAAACTAGCCCTGCTTGTATATGAAATAGCAGCTGTAAGAGTGGATGAATGACTGCCTCAATGTCAGTTGCCATTGGAGGATGGCTAAACTCTCTGAAAGCCTGTGGGTTGCCTTCCTTCTCTTCAATAATTTCCACAATTTGTGTAGTCGTGGCAATAGAGCCATCCTCGAGGAATGGGGACGGTAGTCTCATCCTACCTAACTCAGAGAAACATCCTCGTATGATATCCAATGTCTTACTCAGAATAGCAATGGCTGCCTTAGTGCACTGGAAGGCAGAGTGGCAATGGATAAATTTATTTGTCATTTGAGCAGCAGCTTCTCGATCTTCAATACTCGCTCTAGAAAGGTTCTCATCAAAGACGGAGTATAGCTTGTTGAGTAGGTCTTTTTCCTCAGTAACCTTCTCCAAGATGAATCGTGGGAACTGCTAAATTGTATCATGGGCCTCCTGGCTGAGCCTTGATGCCTTTTCGATAAATCGGAGGGTAGGTTGCAATGTTAGGAAAAAGGTTTTAATTTTCTCCTAGTGAGAAATGTATAATTGCCTAACCAGCAGAATGATATCAGGTTGTATAGGGGGAGGAAGGAGAGAGGCTTTAAGTGAAGTAATCTCTGCGTCCCTTGAAATAATGGCCTTAGCCAATTCTGCCTTTTTCCTCTTCTCAGATGCCAGCTACTTTGTAGAGCTACTCATTTCTTTATTCCAATTCTTCTCGACTCGAGAGTGATTTGCTAAGTGCTCTTCTAGAGAAGCATTTGTTTCTCAGAGCTCTTCCTCTATTTGAGCCTTTAGGCCTTTACATTCGACATCTTTCTCTTGTATTCTTTGCTCATATTGAGCTTGTTGGCATTCCAGCTCTTCCTTTTTTTGTGCCATCCCCTAACTATGCTTAAGGCGGAGGTGCTCCAGCTCTTCATTCTTCAGTCAGAGATTCTGCTCCGCCTCCTGGTTCTTGCTTTGAAGCTCTTTTATTATGCCAGGGTCGGCAACCTGAGTCTTTGCAATTTTGCCCCAAAGTTTGTTCCTTTCATCCTCTACTGCCAGCACTCTTTCAGTCATGCAGGCAATATCCGCCTCTAAGGATTTCTCCTTCCACTCCAAAAAACTAACCCTTTCCCTAGCTGCCTTGAGCTACTCATCCTTTTTTTTTAGTTGGCGACTAGTTTTGAGGAAGTCGAAAGTGACTACCCGTTGCATTTCCTCTATGATTTCAACTTTATCTTGCAGTTGGGCTACCTTCATGTCGAGTCTGACCGCATATATCTTAGTCTTTTGGTTGCATTTCTCCCTGAGGCTTGCTTACCCTCAGGTACATGGTTACGGACTTCAATTATTTATGGGCCTCATCGTAAAGAGCCTGTACTCTTGGCTCAGCAGAAACACTGTTATCTTTTTCCTTGCGTTTCCTCATTCTATTCGCACGTGCCTCCTTTCCGCAATTTATCTGTGTTATGAATTCGGCTGGCGATGAAACTAGTCCATTTGCAAAAGGAGCACTAGAAGGCAAGGCATAGGGATAGGTAACTTTCATAGGCACGGGCATTTGTTTCTTCTAGAGAGTGATAGTTTATGGAGAGAAGTGGGGCACGTTCCATAGTTTGGTTTGAGAACCAACAGTAGGGCTAGTCATTTGTAATGACTAGAGTAGGGAATCAGCCGTAAAGTTGATTGGCTGGGACTATGGAGGAGTTGTTAACAGGGTGTTAGCCTGTTGCAATGGAAGAGGATTTGTAATCATAGTGGAAAAAGAATGGGCACTCACAAGGGGAATGTTTTCTGAAATCGAGGCAAGGAAGGTCCGAGCGGCAGTGGCGGGTGTAAGCATATGTAGAGGAGTAATTATGAGCAGGGTGGCCTGTGAAAACTGGGTGAAGCCTACCGAATGTGTCGGATTAAAATCAGAAGGCTAAGGTCCAGTACTTATGGCAGGGATCACCAGTGAGGCAAGGGCAGATACCAAGGACTGAGATGTAAGAGAAGAAGGAGTGAATTGTACCTATTGACTGGTTGTTGGCATCTTTAGAAATGTCAGTGACTCCCCCACAACCTCTAGTTCCTAGCTAGGAGTGAGTACTCTTTCTCTGGCGGATTCTTATGAACCCTCACTAATAATACTCTGTGCGCTGCTGTTTCAAAGGTGGGGTCTCTCTAGCTTCGGAAGTCATCTCCGTTTGCTGCAGTGATAGCTTGGCTGGTTTAGCAGCCCAAGTGAGTGTATGTGAGCCCCTTGATATATTAAAGCACATGTTCGTGGCCACACAGGAGGATTATCTGGGGCTTTTTTCTTTTTGTGCGGACGAAGCCAATGTCGCCGCTTCCTCTTCCTGCTCCTTGGACTCCTCCTCCAGGCCCCCACTCTTATTAATGCTAGAGCTCGAGTTGGAATGGCATTCCTTCCAGAACCTTTCAAATTCTTGGTCATCCTTCAGTTTATTGTAAGGAGCATCCAACTGTGCTATTTCTTGGCGATACTTCTAGAAAGCCGCTATTTTTTCTCACTCCATTCCTCATCTTTCTTTAACCTATTGTACATGTTGCACTCCATCGGGACATTATCTTGGGCCACCACCACAGCAAAGTAGAACTTGTGCTATTGACCTCTAGTGTTCTGTGTAGGGATATGCGCCAATTCAACAAAATTCTCATATTTGTCCGTCTGCGGGTTACACTACTTCTCCCACTATGGTCGGGGAATATGGAAACCACCTGCAGTTTCTGCAAGTCGCTGAAAGGAAGTCATAGTTCCCACCTATCATCTAACAAACTGAACCCCCAGATAGGCTAGTTTGTCCCTTCAACACCCAGTCCGATTGCTTTTAGAGTTTACCCACTTGAAATTTTTGACAAGAGAAGAATCCCTCTTTCTTGACCTTTTCGCTACTGGCAAATCAACGATAATAATCAAGCGCAGAACATTTAGTTACACTCTGCCCTCAGGATACTACGCGGAGCGGTGAGCGCGTCGCTTTTGAAGCCCGTGATTCAGCGACTGGCAACCTTGTCAACCCGGGCCAGCGTTTAGTGAACTCAAGATAAATCCGGTTTGCTCCTTATCGAGCTAGATTATTTCGCCTTTTCTGATCAAATCATGCAAAATCAGAGCTATAAAATCATTTGAAAATGCATAATAGTTGTATGATGCGGAAAGAAAAGGCGTCCATACAGACACTGGCTTCCTTTTACTTTGCTCATCAAAAATTGTTAGCAGAAAATACCGGGCGAAGAAATCCGGGTTCGGATGCAGAAACATGTGGACCAGGAAAAAAAGAAATCTAATTTTTTTCTCTGCCTGATAATTCTCAATTTGTTGTATCATTTCTTCAACCATAAACTCAACAAAATCATACCAAAAGAGTTCATGCTGCTTGCGAATTGTAATGTCGGCCCCAATTAAAGTGTCTCTATCTCATCTGGAAGTCTCGTCGCGACACAAAGACTTTAGTATGACATGGTAAACCAGAGATCATCGCTGGAAAATGTACCACGCCATAAATGGAATAATTTGCTTTTAGCGAACATACTGCTCTTCTTACTAGTCTCCAAACAAGAACTCGAGCTCTTTTCATCTTTCTTCCATATTTTCTCCTTTGTCGTTAAAAAGACTCGGGAGTATTTTATTTTCTTTTACTTAAGGTCCTGGATGCATAACATGCCGTGATGGCTTGTGGGAGTGAGGTGCACCCTTTAAGTCAAGGCCTTCAACAGTGGGTATCGATTATAACACTGGACAACAGCATCAACTACCTCCAATCAATAGTGCACAAGTGGGACCCTGTATTGAGGGAGACCACTGTACCAAACTCTCTGCACCATAGATTGGTCTGCCTTTGGTGCCGATAACCTTGCACAGGCTGCCTCTCTGAGGGACTTAGGGTTTTTTGCAAGCCTTGGGTCGTAGATATTATCCCATTTTTCTTCAACCCTTTTCTGGTTTCTGCAATTTTTGGGCCTATTCAGTTATTTTGTATAGGCCCTCCTTGGCTTGCTAGGTATACCAAGCGTAGTTTATGCCACATCTTCATAGATATATACCTCCTTTGAAGAACGTATAGCCATAAATAGCTCCTAGCTAATTTCTTCCTACATTGGTTGAGATGAAGTTTCTGACATTTTTCCTTCTCCGAAGATTTCTACAAGCTTTTGGTTTTGCAATTCCCCTTAGTTCTGGATACGCAGAAGAATAATAACTCTGCACTTTAGCTCTTTGGCGTTTGTGAAAAGACTTTGAAACATTAGACCTTTTCATGCAATATTTGGCAATCTTTCCTCAAGGTGGTAGGCGAGAGCAAGCCTTTTGCATTTAATTTGGCATGTACCATTAATTTTTCAATTCATACAAAATGAACTACTTGCTATTTTGAGGCAGTCATAGTTCATTATTGCATTTGGTAATCGTGTGATATGATGTGATCTCCTTGGAACTTGAGTTGACAATTTGCTTGCTAACCCTGCGTTAGTATGCACTGAAAATTAATATCCCAGCTAGAATGATTACGCCAAGCAAACGATCATCGCATGAAAAGATATGAATATCACCTTGGGCTCTAGGACACGCTTGAGAGATGACACAATAGCCTATGACCATACATCTCATTTCCAATGAGTGCCACCTTTTTAAAGCTAATTAATTAGCTCCCATTAATCAAGCAAGCATTGAGCCATGCTATCATAGATGTAACTGGCCCGGAAATGCGAGCAAACGTAGGCACGCCTTTTAAGTTAGCAACTAGCTTAATATCACATTTTTTTGAAGTGGATTAGTATGCATCTTATCATTTTTCTATAAATAGGCCAGTAAGTAGTAAGGAAAACATACTTAGCATTTGAGTAGTGACATGTCAGTAGCAGTCTTAAGAAAGCCTTCTCATAGGTTAGGTGATAGATAAATTTTAGCATTAGCTCAGAAGCCTAGGGATAATGTCAGAGCTATGGATACTCCAGTTTGCTTAACCTCGTATAAGTCGCAGACGACATTCCTAGGGGAGGTTTCAACTAGGAGGCTTAAACGAATGACCAAGAATAAACATTCTCTGGTCCTGGTAGCCATAAAGTGGGTTTTAGGCAAAGACTGTATAGAGTATGAGGAAAAGTATCGAGTGAACACCGACATATGCTCCTACTTCTTAGTATCCATGCTAGACATCAACGTCCCCTGGTCACTTATCCTGAAGCTGGTTAAAAAAATCTTCCCCAAAAAGTACCTGAATGGTCTTGGCAAGGTTGTTGCTCATGCTGCCTACGGAGTAGGCCTGCTGTCAGCCAGTGACCTGCATCACTTTATTGAAGAAGAAGTTGTTGTCATTTGGCTGCCATTCCTCAGTGGATTCCACCTACAGACCTGTGACCAACACCAACAGAGGGTTACTTAGGCCCTACACTTCCTGTTCTATAGCTACAACGTGATACCTTTCTACGACGCAGATTGGTATACTAAGTTCAGGAACCTGGTATTCCCCCTGCCAATGGCGGTTGTGCCGAATGATGTTGCCAGTGCTGTCGAAGAACCCATGGATGAGGAAGAAGTGGATGTTGCAGTTAATGCATCAATTTCCACCAGCCATGCCTTTGGCTGAAAACCCCCTGCCTGCTCAACAAATGTCTCCTTCCCTGCTGCTTAGATTACCTTCCCATAGTTGTATATAAGCCTGAAAAGAGGCCACCATATATATAATAGTTCAGATACTTGTTAAATTTTGGAATATGGCTTCCCAGCCACTTTTGTAATGTAAGGAACATATATGAATAGATATATATCTTTTAAAGAAAATCCATGCTCTTTCCTTCATTCTGTATTTCAATTTTATAGGCTCTCAACTTCATTTTGTTATTTCTCCACACTTAGGTGTGTAAAACAATTCTAGTATTCCACCTGCCAATAATAATGGGTTAATTTTCCGAAGCACGAACTAATTTTGAAAAAGACCAACCAAAGAAATAAAAATAAAATAAAAGCACTATTCACATATGTACAAAAATAGAGCTCAGTGCCTAATGGAACAACTTAAGATGAATCCCATTGACCGAGATTCCTAAGGGTTCCTGTTCCATACTTTCCAACTCAAAAGCGTTGTGTTCCTTACACCAAATGATTTTAAAGGGACCCTCCCATAGGCTATCAAATTTACCATGCTAACCTGGTATAGCAGCCCTTTTATCATACTTTAGCACTAAGTCTTTGTATTTTAGACCTTGGTCGGAAGCCTTCTTGTCAAACCATCGCTTGACCACCTGTTCACGGCTTGTCATAGCTATTAGGGAATTCTCCCTTTTTTCTTGTAATTCCAATAGTTCTGCGAGCCGAACCTCCATGACTTCATTTTGTTCTATCTCAAGAGACTTCAACAACTGTATTGCTGGAATCTCCATGCAGATGGGTAACAACACCTCTTTCTCGTATACCAACTCATAAGGCGAAGTCTTAAGGACTTGCTTAGGAGTTATGCGATTTTTCCAGAGCGTTGTTCAGAGGTTTTTATGCCATTCCCTCTGGTGTTCTGAGCCAATTTTTTTAAGGAGTCGAACTAAGCTTTTGTTCATTGACTCTGCTAGACCATTTCCGTGTGGATAATAGTTTGATGATATTTTAAGGAATATGCCATTCTTTAATGCAAAGTGACATAAATTTGCGCCTAGGAAAGCTCTGACATTATCTGAAATGATAGTTTTTGGAGGGCCGAACCTTGTCACCAGTTCCTCGAGGAAATCTACAATCTTTGTTTCTATTGCACTTTTAAGGGGAACAACCTCTGTCCACCTTGTGAAGTAATCTGTGGCGGTCAGAATCCACTTATGTCTGGTGCTAGAAACCGAGTTGATCATTCTGATGAAGTCTAGGCCCCATTGTGCAAATGGTTCATCTGCCACAATGGGTTTGAAGGGCATTGTGGAATTCTTCCTTCTTTCTGCGAAGAACTAAAATTTTTTGCAAGCCTTCACTAAAGAGTGGGAGTCATTAAAAAGTGAAGGCCAATAATAGCCAACACACATGATTTTAATGGAGGTGGTTTTGGCAGAGAAATGTCTGCCTGCAGCACTATTGTGGAACGCGTCGAGGATCCTCTTCGCCTGCTCCGAAGTGACGCATCACAGGAGAACACCATTGAAATTCCTTTTGAAAAAGACTCCTTCTATTAGCATATATCCACAATTTTGTAGTTGGTAATACCTCCTTTTTTGGGATGAGAGACCTGGCAGATACTTTCTAGTTCACATGAACCTCATTCTATCAGTTAGCCAACCACCTTTTGATTATAATTCATTTATCAAGACGAGCTCCAGCTCCTCCTCTGCGGTGGGTACCTGTCGTCTTGTGCCATGTACTCACACAGTCCTCTTCCTTTAATAGTTTTAGTAGGCTTGACTTCAATGTCATATTCAAAGATCTTAGTGATCCAATTAGCCCTTTTCTCTATGATCTCCCCTTCCATAATATATTCACGCACACTGGAATGTGCGACATACACTAGCACCTTGTACGAAATTAGATGGAGGAACTTTTTAAATCCCTCTACTATTGCAAAGACCTATCTTTCGAAACAATTATAATTCGCCTCATATTCCTTTAGGGTCCAGGAGTAGAACGCCACTGGATGTTCCCCTTTTTCTTCGTCATCCTTCTGGGTTAGGACAGTGGCAATACTAGACTTGCTACTGAAAGCATACATTATAAAATCCTTGGATGGATCTGGATTAACCAGCACCGAAGCTATGGAAATAGCTTCCTTGACCTTTTCAAAAGCTTCCTGAGCTTCGGTTGTCCACTTGAATGTTTGATCTTTCTTTAGCATTAGGGTGATTGGCCTAATCATTCCCGTGAAATCAAAAATAAACTTGCTGACAAAATTTACTTTTCCCAGAAAAGACTAAACACCTTTCTTATTTACCGGAAGGGGAAGCTCTTTGATAGCCTTTGTGATCCTAAGAATTTTATCCTACTTTAGTGTGCAAAATAACTTAAAAATGCAAGTGATAAAAGACTAAGGACACCTCAAGATTAGCCAAAAGAGAGAAAAAACAATAAGAAGAATGGACAAAACAAGATATAAACGATTTCACCTTCCTTGCTGTTGATGTCTCCTTGATTGGCCCTTGCTTGGGATGATTTTGTGTGCTCCTTAGATGATTTCTTGAGTGACTAAATGCAAGATTAAATGTGCAAAATGATTAAAAGAGATGGCTAGATGATGGCAAAGGATTGAAAGTGCAAATTGGTAGCATGTAGTTATGAAAATCCAAAGTGTTTAAAATGCCCTTAAGGAGGGGGTATTTATAGGAGAATTTGAATTCTCTAGAGAATTCAACGGTCAAGATGCATCCAACAAGGCCAAAATGAAGGGCTATGGTGGGTTGAGAACCCACAAGCCCTCACATCTTGACATGTGGAGGGTGAAGTGGACAAGGGGATATGAGGTGTGAGTGAGGTGTCAAGAAGGTACATGAGGTGGAGGAAGGACATGCACCTTGGGAAGTGAGGAGATTTCCTCAAAAAAGGATTCCTTGTCCCCAAGTGGGAGTGAAAGGGACATTTGAGGAATTTTGGAATTCCTCAAAAATCTACATGGGAAAAGGAAATGTGGTTGGGGATATAAATGTGAATTAAAAATTCACATTCCTAGGATGATCTAGAGGGTAAAAGGTGGGTTCCAAAAAGGTGGGACTTGGTCACATGTGGAGATTGTGACAAGTCTAAGGTTCTAGAAGCCTTGGAAGAATGGAATGTGAATTAAAAATTCACATATAAAGGAGGGGAATCTAGGACAAATAAATGTGAATTAAAAATTCACATGGGAAAGGGGGTCAATGCCAAAAGAAGGTAAATGCAAAGGTTGGCTAAAAAGTGGTGTTAAATCTAGCTAATGACCTTGATTAAGGTTGTGCAAACATTGGATTAGGCTAATTAATAGAAGAATAGAGGCAAGTGGAAAATGTAGGAGGATGTGACATTAATCTCTGATTAAGAGGATGCACATCATAATCATGAATTAATTAAATTAATTTAGATTAGGGCAAGGTTATGGAGGATGTGACAAGGAGAGAGAAAGTGAGGAATTTTAAATTGATTTTAAATCAAAAAGGGGAAAATGACTAAATTAAATAAATTAGCATATTTATTTAATTTAGAGAGGAATAAGGTGAAAGACAAAGTATTAATTATTAAATTAAATACTTTACCGATATGAGACAAAATGTGTAATATTAATTTAATAAATTAATATTAACACGATAGATGGAAAGGTAGTAAATTTAACCATATGGAAGTGATTGAATTTAGATGTCTACAGCCTTTACTCATTCAGGGTCAATTGAAACACCTTCTCCAGACACAATATGTCCCAACAGCTTACCCTGTGGCACTCTGAATACACATTTATTCGGGTTTAGGGAAACTCTGAACTCTTGGCACTTTTGAAAAACTAATTCTAAATGATCAAAATGATCATCATTAGATTTAGAGAACACAGTAAGGTCATCCAAATAAATTAGAATAAACTTATTGATTAGTTCGTTGAATGCGATGTCCATCGCCCGCTGGAATGTTGCCCCTGCATTGGATAAACAAAGAGTTTTGGGGCCGCGAAAATGACTCCCCATGGTGGCAGTAGTCTTGTGTTGATCCCTGCTACTTTTGCTTTCAGATACATTTGGCATGAGCTCCTTAACTTAGAGAACATTTCGATGCCTGTTGGTTTGGCAGGATTGACTCCACAGAAGACAACAGACCGGTCACTGAGATTACTGTTTAGATTCGAGGAGAATTCCCCTAGAAATGGACTATCTCAGCTGCTACTCCAGGCTGGGACCAATTTCTTTCGTTTACATGACGTTGGAACAATACGTGACTCTTGAGCTTAGATTTAGCTCCAGTACCAGCTGGGACAATTTAAGAGTTTGGCGAGCCTGTTTTACAGCCGGGACTAGTTTTGCCCGTTGCTCAGCGGGTATGTTTGAACCAGCGCCGGGATCGCAACCTCGGATCGCCGGTAGGACGGACCACCCGCGCTTTTCCCACCGAAGCGGCCCGGAATATGCCCGCGTCGCGGCGATTTTGCGACAGCAACAGGGATTTCACTTAATGAGACCGGGTCCCTCCACCATCCACCGCGAACTTTCGCTTTCCAGCACCCGGAACACTCCTTCGCCAATACAAAGACAACAATACTGAAAATTCTTCATTTTAGCCCTGCTTTATTTCTTCCACCGCTCGGCTCTTCCCCAATTTAAAATTTGTGTCACTTTCAAGTATTGAGGATGGCCGGTGATGTGTTCATCACTTTCAAAACCTATCCTTTCGTCATTTGTTGGGGATGGTTGGTGGGACTAGTACTGCGTCGCGAATGTTGGCTATGAGTGAATTAGAACCAAGATCAGCTGAGCACCCGGTCATAGCCATCCGATCTGCAACGCTATTTTGTCTTCGAGGAACGGTCTAGATGTTGAAAGCTTCAACACCATCAATCAGGTCCCAAACTCAGTGCTAATAGGATTTCATGTGGACATTCTTTGCTACAGAAATTCCTTGGACTTGGTTAACTACCAGTTCAGAATCTCCGAACATAATTAATTGCTTAATGCCCATTCGTTCCGCAAGACTTAGGCCTTGGAATAACCCTTCATATTTAGCCTCATTGTTTGAACAGACAAAATAAAAGCGAAAAGACCTCAACCATTTTTTATTTTGCGGGGATATTAGATATACCCCTACTCCAGCACCTACTTTGCTTCTTGCTCCGTCAAAGTACAATGTCCATAGCTCATTTGGTTGGATACCTTCAGATTCTTTGGCAACCCTCGGAAGCACTTGGTCTTCATCATAAATTACATACATGCCCAATCCTCTAGCATGATAATTGCCAAAAGGATCATTGTTTATGTGTTCACTCAACAGAGCATCTTCTTTATCATTTCGATCTTTGCTCACCTTCTCTTCCTATAGCAATTCAATGCAATACATTTCTTGCTTGGTGATAGAGGTATGCGTGGCTTCAAAATTGATCAAGGTTTCATCCACCACATGTTTAGAATGCAGAGCCTCCGATTCTATCTTCATTTTTGCGTCGTGTTTAGTCCTAAGTATCAGATGTGACCAATCCAATGACAGGTATCCACCCACCTTTGAAGTAAACTTTCGGGATACATAGAGACCAAACATAGGAGGAACATCTATAATCACTGTCCTGCGGGACCGTGATACTAGGGTAGGAAAATAAAGTTAAAGGAAGCGCTTTGATGACACCTACGGTCTCAACTTTATTTCCATCAAGCTGCATCACCCCTCTTTTCATAGGTTCATAGCTGGGTCCCAAAGCTTCAGCTATCTGTTTAGGCATAACTGTTGTGCTAGTGCTAGAATCAATCATAACATTGTGCAATAACTTCTTTCCTATAATGAGAGTCAAGAAGAAGGGCAAAGGTTTCAACCTACTTCTATTCTTAGTAGGGGATTCCCTTGTATTGTTTGTAAGAACCTTAGCTTGTGGTATCTAATAAACAACCTCTGCACTGGAAAAAGGCTCTGTTGATGCTAGGTTGATCTCTTCTTGAAGCGCCTTCTGTAATAGCGTCTTTTGTTTTGGGATAACTAGAATTTCCCATAGAGACACATTAGCAGATGATTTCTTCAATTGTTCTACCACATTAAAAGGTGGAAAACTCGGAGATTTCTGCTCCTTGGTTCTTGCTATAATAATTTCCTTCCGTGGTTGAGAAGGCGAAGGGACGGCTGAAGCACTAGGAATCTGATCGGAAACACCTTTGAGTTGCGGGCTGTCCAAATGCAAAACAACTGACTCACCGGTGAACCTCCTCTTTGAGTGTGTGTTCTAATTAGACTACACTTGTGGTGTTTTAGATATGAATGCATCATTAGCAAACATCGTCTCTTCTTCCTCCATCCAGGAGAAGAGCGCATGATCAGGAGCAATATTAGATTCTTGTTCTAAAGACATTCCTTGCATTTTTGCGGTAAAGACTATGCTCTCCATTTGTGGTGAGGCATATACATAACCTCCATTTTCCATTATTGTGCCTTGGCTATGTTGTTCCACCACCTTTTGTTATAGGTTTCCACATGGACAGTTCTAGGGCATATGTGCATTGCTGCAGGGGAAACACCACGAATTGATGTCATCAATAAGATTGTTCTTCCCTACGGTTAATTCCCTACTCGAGCTTGGTGACGCGCTCGTTAACGGAGTAGGCATTGGCACTATTTGGTTTGCAGTCGGCACTGGTGGATTAGTGCAAGGCGCACCCTGATATTGATTTTGTTGATAAGAAGACCGCCCGCTTTGATAGTTTTGATATGCAGGCCTCAGAGGCATTGCTTGGTTCCGCTTAAGAGTGGTTATATCATTTGCCATTGTTCGTAACATCTCTTTGAGGTCGCTTATTTTGTCCTTGGAAGAACCTAATGTAGAAGCCCCATTTTCAGGGGCGGCCACATATGTGTACATTGACTCAGCAGTTGCGGGTGCACTAGTTGACGCGACCTCTTGCGCGGGGATCGATATTTCAAGAAATATCGGCATAATAGGTTGAGGAGGAAATTTTCTGCAATCAATCAAATGATTCTTGGATTTGATAGCGGTACCATAAGCATCTGGCAGAGTAGCTCCCCCCAAAGACTTGATCATCACGGAAATGTCAGAATTGATGGACTTCAGATAAAATATAAATGCCAACTCAGGAGTCAGGTGTATGGTAACAGGGATCCTATGCCAATTTGTGTGGAATCGGGCATTAAAGTCTGTCAGAGCCTCCTGGGGGGCTCGTTGTATGACAGAAAGTTGATAATACAATGAAGAACGATCTCCGTCATGCGAGAACCTCTCATAGAATGGATCCTTGAGTTCATCCCAGGTGCGAATTGAATTAGGAGTCAGTGTTCGGTACCAATCCAGAGCCTTGCCTTTAAAGGATGTGGCAAGGAGCCTCAGGACTACATTCTACACTGTAATACCATGTACTAGACATACGTCTGCCACATCTTGCAAATGTTCTGCAGGTGTTCTTGAGCTATCTCCAGTAAACTTTGGTGTAGCTTTCATGGCTGAAACTAGGATAGCGCCCGAGACATTGGGTGCTACCGGGGCTACTAGGGGACTTCCGACGTCCCATGCTACATAGTTTTTGTTGGTGGCTGGCAACATTGTGAGAGGCAAGGGCAACAGGGATGGGACAGTTACCAGCTGATTTGCAACCTGGACTGTCCCTAGTGGAGGTACTAGTAAACTGGGATTGCCTGTAGTTTGGGATCTAGTTATAGGACGATGGCTCATACACCCTTCTAAGATGCAATTTCATTAAGCCCGATCCCACCAGGCATGCCAGAAAAAGAACATTACATACATTACGGTGTTGTGCTCCAAAACATCAGAGACTTAAGATTATAGCATAGACAATTCATTTATTGACATAAAATAACGTTGCATACACTATCACTACAAAGAAGAGTCATTAGACATGATCTAGGTAAGCAAACTTGCATCCAACATATATAGAAGTTCTTCAAATGAAGTGTCAAGACAATATAAAGCACAGTTCATAGTTTAATCAAATAGCATGAAAAATAGAAAAGGCCAAACAATTGGCACAGTTTGAGAGTTTTGCAATTAAATAAAATAGTAATAAAGGTCTAGCATCTTTTTACTAAAACCAGCATGTTTTTCCCCAGTTCCGGACCTTTTTCTCTTCACAGAGAAAATTATATATAGTAGGAAGACCTCCCACCACCTAGGAGAACAGTAACAAAAAATATCCCGCAATCTTCTGCAATGATGCCTGAATCAGAATATTCCCAAGGCCGTTACAACAGGATCAAGCCGGAACACATCATCTAATCATCCCGAGCATAGGTGCATCCTCTGCAATGATGGCGGTGGTCCTGGTTAGACAAGTGTCATCGATTGGTGGGAATGATTATGATAAGCAACAACCAATAGAATTATTTGGTTCATCTGGTTCATTTCCCACATAACAGATCCATCGCTTAGGCATGTGGCAGTCTTTCGCTACCTGTATGAACCTTTCTCCCATCACTATAGAGTATTTGCGAAAATGCAACATGTGTCAAATGGGCCAAGTACCTTATCACAGCAAAGGGAACGCTCATCAGCTAGCGCAAAAGTTGCGTGGCAGCATTTTGCTGCCCGCAGTTGCTATTTCATCTCGGCATTGAAATATTTTTGAACGGTTGACACATAGCAAGAGTCTACTGCAGCTAGAAACTATGAGGCCCACCAACACCTTTTAGGAATGAAGGCTTCGTGGCAGCATTTCACAGCCCGATGAGGTGTCAAGGAAACAAGGAACAAAAGCAACCCGCAACCGCGACATGTGGAAGCACAACATAGTTTTTCGAGATTTGAAGGGAATGTCGATACTCGATGTTGCGAAGAGTAGACGCATAGTGCGGCAGATCAAATCTTTGATAAAAGGCCGAGCAGATTTGGCGATGCATAGGCTAGCACATAAAAAATAAACCCGAAGGGAGCTGGTTAAATATTCATTAACATTATGGATTGTTTGACTGGAGCTAAATACTTCACAATGATAGATATGAAGAGTGGATATCACTAGATCTGGATTAGAGAAGGAGATGAATGAAATACAACCTTCAAAACCAAGGAGGGCTTGTATGAGTGGTTAGTCATGCCTTTTGGGCTAACAAATGTACCAAGCACATTTATGTGGCTTATGAATGAGGTATTAAAAGAAGTTTTAGGAAATTTTTTTATTGTTTATCTGGATGATATTTTTATTTTTAGTAAGACATTGGAGGAGCACTTGATGCATATCCGAAGAGTTTTTGCAAAGCTAAGGGAGGAGAAGTTGTTGATTAATTTGAAGAAATGTAGTTTTGTGAAGGGATAGTTGGTGTATTTGGGATTTGTTGTCTGAGCAGAGGGTCTCAAAATGGATCTAGAGAAGGTGAGATCTATCATTGAATGGCCTACTCCAAGGAGTGTTACAGAGGTAAGATAATTTCATGGTCTAGCAAGCTTTTACAGAAAGTTTATTAAGAATTTCAGTAGTATTTGAGAACCTTTGACTGAAGTAATGAGAGGGGATAGAAAAGAGTTTAAGTGGACTACATGAGTGATGAGCCTAGTTTATGTTCTAGTTTTGGGTAGAATTTATGGTTTATTTATTGAAGATATCATGGACCTTGATGTTAATTATTGATACTTTTTATGATATTTCCTTAGAACTATTGACATTGGGCTTAATTCTTTTAATGATAATGGCATATTATATGGACTATCTATAATAATTTTGCAGGTGGTTAATGAATGTTCTTTAAGGTGGTTACAAATATGCAATTATTGTGCGTACTAACATTGCCATGCA